>RYFJ01000781.1:0-378110 GCA_003991445.1 Oryza meyeriana var. granulata | reverse complement strand
AACTTAATCCTCATAAGAGCGAGAAAAGGGATAAGTTTCTATATTAAGGGATGGCAAATGGGCCGTGTGTGGGCACAGTAGAGCAAAACCAATGCCCAACCGCCGACACCCGACTCGCCCGCCTGACGATCCCACTCCAATAGGTTAGCGAGCAGAATCCATGCCCAAACGGGCCACGAGCATGCCCAATGGGTACCACGTGGGGTCTCACATGAATAATATCTCAATAGATAGGTAATTTAACAAAAGAGCAACATAATCAAAATAATCTGGAAAATTATGACCAATAGATTCAAAGAGCAACACAAATTATCACCAAGCTAGCATAATTTCATAAAAGTTCAAGACCTTCAAGTGTTCAATGTATATACTGGGTTGGGCATGGGTTACCCACGGGAAAAATATAAAACCCAGCTGCTGCCTACTAGGTTCTCGAGTCTCGGACGGGCGTGTCCGACGGACAAAAACATTGAACCATGCCCATACCTATCGGGCACGGGATACCCCTGTGGATACCCAACCTAGAGCAAGTTGCCATCATAGTCTCTATATTTTGAAACGGCAGGGAGGTACTGGCATACTAACTTTCCTTCGAAACCACTCAGAAGCATAAGCCCCACTGAACGAAAAGGCTAATGCTAATTCCTTCGACCACGTTTGCACTATACCGCTCGCTTGGGCTGCATGAACCGGTTCGGGATCATTCTTTTTTATCCCAATTTAACATGTCAGCCCGATAGCCTGTTTCTTTTTTTTTGGGCTATGCCATTTTCTTTTCGGGCTTGACTACCCCCACTTTGTTTTTTTGGACTAGGCCGAATTCGAGTGGTCATGGGCCTCACAACCCACAAGCACGTTTGGTTTGTCTTTTTTAAAAAAATGTTTTTTAATTTGTTTCAAATTTGTATGTTGAAAGTTTATATTTACAAAATTTATATGTACAAAGTTTCGGTTTTTCATGATTCATTTTTTGAACAAAAAATTTCTATGTATATAAGGTTCTTTTGTATTCGAATATTTCTATATATACAAATGTTCAATACTGAATCTTTTCTACGTATAAAATTTGTGGTTTTTTGTTACGAAAAAACAATTTCTATTATAAAGTTTTCCTATGTATAAAGTTTTTTTGCATTCGAATATATTATAGTTAAAAATTTTCAATACCAATTTTTTTAGTTATAAAGTTTGTGTATATAAAATTGATATCTATAAAGTTTCTAAAGCTAGACTAAATACATGCATGTAAATGGATCACACATTTGCTCATGGCCCGAAAAGGAAAAGGTCAGCACATGGCCACAACCCATTTGCGGGCTGAACAGGAAGAATCTGACTTGTGGGTTGTTTCCCACGTGCCGCATGTGGGCTGGATGCGTTCGTGCGGACTGGCGCACGTGCGCATGACCGCTTATTAGACCCACCCCTACTTGAACCCTCCACTATCGAACCAACGACCGTGTTTCACCCTGAATCCACTCCAACGGCCGAGACATCGCCCGCGTTGTGGCGCTCGTGACAATCTCACCATCGCCAATTACCTGCGGCCCAAACCCACTAGGCCACACGGCGTCCAGCGAGAGATCTCCGTGTCCCAACCCCACAAGATTGCGATAGTCTTCTCTGGTGCGACATCTTCTCGGGTTTAGTCTCTCTTCCCCTCCAAACCCCAAGTGCCCTCACGGCTCAACTCAACTCGCTTGCTCCTTGCCTGGATCCCTCGCTATCTCGCCTCGCCGTCGCGTCCATGGCGAAGTTGAAGCTACTCCAATACATGGATCCCGGGGTTGCGTGCGATATCGTGATCCACCCCTTTTGGGTCATCTTGGGGATTTTAGGCAGCTCTCGTTAATCCCTTCCTCATAGGGATTGAAGAGATTCTCTGCCCCCTCTAATCCCCATGGGGAAGGGAGTTTGTTTAGTGAATTTAGTGGGTTATGATGGCGTGTTCTTGAAAGGACTTTGATGTCACCTAGAGATGGTGAATAGGCGCTATTACAAAATAAACAAGATACACAAAAGCAAATCGGATATTTCGATATGACACCGGATATTCCTATGTATATTGGAACTTCCGATATATCAAGGCACAATTTAAACTATGATATATAAAATCTATCAACAAGGTCAACAACTTTGTGTTACAACATGATAAGCAATACAGCAAATGGATGAATAGCACAAAGCAATAGATTGTATCACAAAGTATGAAAGGAATTGCAAGTAATATGGTAATGGATACGAAATAACCAAGATGGAGACCACAAGAGATTTGTTTCCCGAAGTTCGACCCCTCACAAGAGGTTCCTACTTCTCCGTTGAGGAGCTCACAAAGAGCCAGGTCTCTTTCAACCCTTTTCCTCACGAGGTTACACAATGCACTCCTTGGGTTCACTCTTGATTTCTTTCCTTGCGGAGGCAAAATGAAAGCCTTCACAAACTTTTGCCATGGCACACCACAATCCTTAGGTACTCACGAGCGACTCCTAGCCGTCTAGGAGACCTCAATCTCCAAGAGTAACAAATACACACAAATCTTGCATGGAAATGAACTCTAGTGCTCAAGAATCAAGGATTTGTGCCCACACTAGAAATCCAACTCAAATCCACACCCACAAGAATCAAATCACAAAGAACAAGGGGGATTTGAGAGGGAGAAAGAGAGCTCAAGATTCAAATCACTTAGCACAAGCTCCAAATCCACAAAGCCTCAAAGATTGGAAAGAAAGGACTAACCTTAGAAAGGGTTTGGGTTAGGGTTTAAATAGGAAACCCCCAAATCCACCCATTGGGGGGAAATTCCAGTCCCACCTCGGATATTCTGATTCATATAAAAGTATCCTAACGGCCGAGTTCAAATCCCAGGTCTTTGTAAAAACAAGGGATGGGACATTCGGATATCACCATCAGAAATTCCGATATGAGAATTAGAACCAAACAGAGACTTGAGTTCCGATGTCCGATCATTCTCATTTCTTCAAGCCACTTGATGTGTTTCAACTTATGCCCTTTTATGAATCACTCTTGAGTCTTTAGGTGTCTTGACCTGACTCGAGCATCAACACCATTTTCAATTCTTGGGACCTATCTCTTTCATTCACCTCAACGAAATTATTAGTCCCAATTATTGGTTGTTAATCACCACTTGTTGACCAACCGATTGCATATAAAGGATGTGAATAAATTGATGAGTATTTATCAACATCACAAGTGTCATATACTCACATGTGTGCACAAATGTAAACATCCCAATTAAATGTAAGAGATTAGTTTGGATCAAATACATGCACAACAAGATATAGGATTTACTCCCCCTAAATATATGCATACAAAATATTTGAGTGAGGCAAGTGTATATATAATTAGAGATGAATCTATGGGAGTTTATCCTATACAAGAATAGAAAGCATTTATCAAACATATAGATATAATAATAAATGCATACCTTCATTATCTCCATATTCTTAATGTAAAGAGACTAAACAAGATAAGACTCAAATAAAACATTAGTCTCACATACATAAGTCAACGACATGGAAATCACATATGTGAATATATTAACATGTTAATGGAGAGAAAGAGTAATACTTATAGCTTGATCTGCATGCATTTCATGCTTGTTATCATTAGGGTCCATCATCAATAAATACATTTCTATTTCAACTCATATAAAGTTCGGGAATGATCTATTTACCAACTCATGGTAAAAGGTTAGTCCCACAAAGATGATTTGTCATAAATCACCAAAACAACAATTATACAAATAGTTGGTAATAGATCTTTCAATCTTTTCCTTTTTGGTGATGGATGACCACTCGATATAAAAACATATAGAGTTCACATATATATGGAAGGAGAAATGCATTAATACAAAGAGACAAATAAACATAGAGTGAGCTACCCTAAAGATGTGCATACATATGAATATGAAGAGAGCCATGTGGACACATATATTGAAGGACAATGGAGGAGTTCATTCTATATTTTGGACCCATAAGAGAGATAGACTTAGAATATGAGAAGTTTATTACATACCTCTCACCGTTTCTATTTTCATATCCAAATGAGACTAGACAAATGAATACTCATAAAAATATTAACCTTATACAATCAGATTCGTCATTAAACACCAAAACCAAATTAGTGGCACTTGAACTTACAGTTCTGGGGGAGTCAACAGGTCTCGGTTTCCATGATCTGGGGATTGGCCTTTTTACCTCGGGCATATTTTGATTGGAGGGACTCCCTCCAATCCCCCATGGTGAAGGGAGTCCGTTTAGTGGATTATGAGGGCGTATTCAGGTGGAGTCGGTGGGTCTTAGTTGTCCTTGATCTGGGATTGGTGTTTTTACCTTGGGCATATTTTGGACATCATTGGTGGGGTGGTGGTGGTAGGGTAGCACTGGTGGGGGGATGCTACATTAGTCTCCTTGAATATTTTGTTGTCATTTGTTTGATGCTCGCATTTTCTTCCAGCTGGTGATTGTGTTTTGATGAGACCGGTAGAGATATCAATGCCTTCCTATGTGGCCAAGATTTTGACCATTAGACCTCATCATGGCAAAAAGCCAAAGTTATCTGTGCAGTGGTATTATTGGCCCGAAGACTGCATGAATGGAAGAAAACCTTTCCAATGGTGTGAACAAAGTGTTTCTTTCGGATCATGATGATCATTCCCAGAGTGATGACTAGAGGTGGGCATTTTTAACCAAAAAGAAAGAAAACCGAAACCGAACTGACGGTTAGTTTGATTTTTAGTTTACTCTTCGGTTTTGCTTTTTCCAAAATTCGGTATTCGGTATTTTGTTGGGTTTCGGCTGACGAGAAACCAAACAAACCAAAAAAACCAAACTATGTATAACCTCATAGTAGCCACATCAATTCAAGTCCAAGTTGGCAAGGCCCATCTCATGCCTATTAATGCCAGAAGTTATGTAGTCGCTTTGATCGCCTCGCGCGTCCTCGCCCTTGATTGCCTCACTGCCTATCCACCTCTCCTCCTTCCCATTTTCTAGACCATCGCTTTTTTTGGCTGGCACTTCGTTCACGTCTTCACTTCACCGCTCCAGTCGACTGCTCGTTGATCCAGTAATCCTAGCGGGCGACGGCGGCATTACCATCCATCTATAGCTTGTCTTCATCGTCGACGGGCAGAGAACAACAATGAGCCAACGATGACTTCACGACAAATCCATACATTGCCCTGTTCTCCTAATCTGTAGTGTTGCTCTTAGCAAGGTAATGCCCTAAATCCCTAACCGAATAAGCATGTAATTAGTAAAGGATTGCCTTTTCATGTGCTGATTACTTGGTTTGTCTCAATTTTGAACAGATCGGTGGATTTATTACAGTGGTTTCTGATTTGGGTTTGTGATCAGTAGTGTAGAGCTCCCACAATTTTTATAACGATGATGACAACTGAACAATTGTGCAAGGTACGTTAATTACAATGTTGTTTCTCAATTTTTTTTGATCAGTTAGTGTGTTACCAAGTGACTGAAATAATTTTGTAGATGACTGAACCACTTAATGTAGAAGGAAACAAAGACATTGGGGAAGTTCAGAAACCTGTGGATCTGAAAACAATTGAGGCAACCAAGCAGCGGTAGGGCAAGGTAGAGAAGGATGGAAAGAAGGAAGGCAAGAAAAGGAAAGAAATTTCATCAAGATCAGATGTTTGGGAGAGCTTCACAAAGATTAAAATTGGAGATGAAGTGAAGAAAGCCAAGTGCAAGTACTGCAACCGTGAGCTCTCCTATGATACAAAACGAAATGGTACATCTTCCTTGGTCAATCATCTGAAAATCTGCAAGAAAAATCCTAATAGGAATACAGACTCTACTCAAGGTACTTTGCAAGTACAATCAATTAAGGGGATATACTCATGCACAATTTCCACTTGGATGTTTGATCTTGAGGAGCTTAGAATTGCCTTTGTTGAAATGATAATAGAGGATGAGCTTCCTTTTGCTTTTTGTGAACGTCAAGGCTTTAGAAAGTTTATGGCCAAAGCTTGTCCACGTTTCATCGTGCCCTCAAGAAGAACAACAACTAGGATTGCTGCAGTGCGTTGTAAGCTTCAAAAAGAGCAGCTCAAGGATTTTTTTAAGAAATGTGAAAGGGTTTGCCTCACAACTGATACATGGACCTCAAACACACAACAAAACATCATGTGTGTCACAGCACATTTTGTTGATGGTGATTGGAAGCTGCACAAGAAGATCATTGGGTTTTTGTTGGTGAAGGGCTACAATGGGGATGACATTGGAAAATCTTTGGAGCAATGCTTAGTGAAATGGGGTATAGATAAAGTTTTCACAATAACAGTTGACAATGCTAGTGCTAATGATGGTGCTATTAGTTACATGAGGAAGGCCTTGAATAGCTCAGACTGTAGCATTGCTGAAGGCAAGTATATTCACATGAGATGTGCAGCACATATTATAACTTGATAGTAACTGATGGGCTCAAAGAAGTTGATCTTTCAATTACTCAGATCCGTGTTACTGTTAAGTACATTAAGAAATCCACATGTAGGATTGCAATGTGCAAAACTAGCAAAGGTAGACAACAAGGCTTTTTTGAAACTAGATGTATGCACTAGATGAACTCGTCATACAGACTTATGCTATAAGCTGCAATAAACTTAATGATAAAGGTGTTTTGATAGGTATGATGAGAGGACCCATACTATGCAATTGAATTAGACGGTGAGAATGGTCCAGGTCTTATTGAACCGGTGGATTGGATTAATGCAAAGAAGATGGTTGAGTTCCTGAAACATTTTTATGATGTAACTCTGTGTGTTTCTGCCACAAAACATGTTACATCAAACTTGTTCTTTCATGACATTGCAGAGCTTTTGCTTGTCATCAACAATGGTGCGACAATGATGATAAAATAAGAAGATATGGGTAAGAGAATGCTAGCAAGTACAGGCAGGTACTGGGGAATCCTAAACTCATGAACATGCTAATTTTTATTAGTGTTGCTCTAGACCCTAGGTTTAAGCTATCTAAGTATGTCAAGGTGAGCATTTCTGTAATGTTTGATGATACAGAAGAGGAAAAACCTTTCAATTCAGTGACTGCATGCTTTTATGAGTTATATGATCAGTACAAAAAACTGTATGGTCCTAGTGAAAATGCAGCACCATCTAGTGTTTGTGAAGAACCTAATGTTGATGAGGACTAGCAGTGCAATTGGCACATCCAAGAATGAAACTTGCCAAAGAACGAAGAGACCATAAAAACTTTGATATTCTTCTATGGTGGAAGTGCAATTGTGCTAGATTTCCAATATTATCTCGCTTAGCCTGTGATGTGTTAGCAATTCCTATATCAATAGTCGCCTCAGAGTTAGCCTTTAGTGCATATGGCCATGTTCTTGATGATTTTAGGAGTTCACTCACACCATCTATGGTTGAACGTCTGATCTGTACACAAGATTGGCTACAAGTTCCCCTCCAACTAACATCGAAGAGGACCCTGAACAGTTGACTCAGATTGAGGAAGGTAAGAAAAACAAGGATTAAAGTTTTTAATTTTTTTCTTGATACTGAAGAACTAACTACAACTAAATGTTGTTTGGATTATGTTTAAAAAATTCTTGCATAAAAAGATGATCATACTTCCAAGTCTAACGTTGAGCTATGGTCCAAGCCAGATGTCCAAGGCTGAGCTATATGCACTTATGTAGTACTTTGTTCCTGTTGGGCATTTGCTGTTGGTTAATGATTTAATGTGTGGTTCAGTACTTTAGTTTTTGTTGGGCATTGCAGACTGCAGTATGAAGTATCATATGATTATTTTTGTTATCTAGTCTAAATGTCTGATGCTTGTATTAAGTGCCAAGTGGAATTGTGGCATCTATTATCTAATCATCTATGCTTTTCACATATGTGTCCCTGCAATTTAAATTCTAATTTTTGGTGTAGCTTACTAGGTAGCTTGCAAAATAATGGTTCAATCTAGTGGTGACTATCAGTTTGGTTGAAAATAGAATAACCAAACTACCAAATCGAACTAGTTTGGTACTTTCAGTGTGGTTTCTGTTTTTTCCTGAACATGTTTGGTTGCCATTTCTTCAAAACCGAAGTTTCTGAAAACCGAACAAACCATATAAAATAAATGTCCAACCCTAGTGCTGACTCTGTTGAGGAAAAATGCAGAATCCACTCTATAGATACTTTTGTAGAGCTTGAGAATGTCACCGATGAGGATTTTTATTGTAGATTCACATGCAAGAAAGCTAATGGAGCTTTTGTCCCTCTCAACAAGATAGATGTGTAAGTTTTGAGAACCTGCCATATATGCTGATTTAATTCATGTGTATTTGTCTAATCAAATTCAATTAATTTTTTGTTTCCATTTCTCACCCCCTAGTTAATTGTGATGCAGATATTGTAAATGACAGACGCCATACAATCCCGATATATTCATGATCCAATGCGAGGAATGCAATCAATGGTGATTATGTGCGCATACATGAATGAACCATCAATATGGGCCTTTTCGAAGCTACTATATAATTACATGTTCTATAATGCTGCCTTTGTTTTCCATGTATTATCTAGATTGTATTGCAATGACTATTGAAGAAGCAAATACAGTTGACCGCTTTTGTTGCCAGACGTATATAGATAGTGGAAAATTTTCTCAAGCAACAGATCCAAAAGACAGTACACTATCATGTGGTTGTTGCTTATCATTGATTCATTGTATTCAATTTGTTATTGGCTTTTATCCAACAGTTCTTTTTAACTTTATGCTTATGTATAATTAAGTTGCAACAGATTGTTGGACTTAAAAAAGGCAAAGTTCGCTGGGTGCTGGACCATTAAATGAAAAATCCACAAAACCACTTGACAGAGTGAAAGATCAAATAGTAAGCTAAGTTGTACGCTACACATTAAGCAATTCTGTATTTGGATTGAACAACTCCTTTTAAATTTATTCTTTTAGATAATGGATAATCCGGCCTTTACTTCAAAAGAAGCTACAACCACTTATTAACAAGTTCTTGACTAAATCAAACGCAAATGTACATACTAAAAGATGACGAGAAAACATCCTTAGACCACACCAACCAAACAAAAGAAGATACTTCTTATTTAGAAAGCGATCCTATTACCTAATCTCCATCCAAAGTTGGTGAACATCTACATGACCATTGTCTCCAAACTCAGGCATGCAAAATGAATGAGTTCTTTGTCCTCATCGCACCTTTTAAATTTATGCTTCTGTATAATTATTTTTAGGACATTGCTAGACTTGAAAAAAGCAAAAGAGTGGTGAATTCTGAACCACCAATGAAAAATCCACAAAAGCTGTTGACAATATGAGAGACCAAGAAGTAAGTTGAGCTGTAGCAACCATTTACTAGTTAAACTTACTTCTGATTTTCTGCATGACAATACATTTTCAAGTACTTCATTTCACATTCATGACATTATGCTTATCGCTTCAGGTTCTACATATCATTGAAGCAATTTTTCAAAGTGGGGACTTTGATACTGGCTTTTATCCACATTCCTTGAATCTAAATTTTAATAACTGACCAGTTAGTAAACAATATCATGACCAATTAGTAAATAATATCATAATGGTAGCAAACGAAGTTTGCTCCGCCTTTTCCCTCAAAATAGGTCTGCTCTGCTTTCATTAATCTTTATTGAGCTAGCTTACTTCAATAAATTTACTATGATGCTAAATCATGCACATCAACTCTAAAATGAATTATTTCTCAAAAAAATCAAAGATGAAATTAAACCCATTACTAGTTGGGATCCAGAATGGAAATGGTATAGCTGAATGATTTAATCTTGTTTGCCTTGCAACTCGCATTCCGCAATTTTAAGATGGCACCTCATCTAGTCCAGTTTGTTTGTTTTTGGTCCAACTAGAGTTGATGTTTTTGGGCCAGATGTGGTAACTTAAACAAGATGTCATGAACACTTAATTTTTTTCCCTTTCTAATGAAGAACTAGGATACATCACATATAACAAGTAAATAGCATGCTATTCTTTTGTATATATTGTCAAGTAATCCTTTTAAATAGTGGGTGTTAGATATCATTACTCTTTTGCCTTATTCTTTTCACACAAACCTTCCTATTTTTTTATATAAATTTTACTGTAAAATTTGTTGCTGAGGACTAAAAGACTTCAGACGTATTTGGTTTTGGTGGGTCTCTAGTGCATGCAGTACATTAATTAACCTTGTATTTGGATAATTAACAGCTATATTTTAACTTTACGCTTCTATACAATTATTTTCATGATATTGCTAGAACTGAAAAAAGCAGAGTTGTGGATTCTGGATCATCAAATGAGAGATCCACAAAAGATGTGGGCAGAGTGAAAGACCAAGAAGTAAGCTGAGCTATAGTTTCCATTAGATTAGTTATAACATACTTTGAAGATTAACGTAACGCAACTATTTTGGTTTAGCTATTTGTTAGATCATGTGGTTCAACATGTTATTTGCTATGTAGATAAAATCCTATGGGATGCCTTTTCTGACCTTCTGCACGACACTACATTTTTAAATAATTTATTACATATTTATCACATTATGATCGTCACTTTAATTCTATTAGTTGTATGTTAGGATCTTACTAAGTTCTTCTTCACTATATTTATCATCTCGTATCACCATTTAATTGATGTTATGATGTGCTTCTTTCCTTGCTATTTCAAAACCTTGCTTTTTCAAAAGGTGGTGTGCAATATATTTGATCTAAATCCACTTCTGTTTACTAGATTTGAAGACATTGTTGGTCTTTGACTAGATTTGTCACACATTTAGTTTCTTCCACAAATATCCTTGCCTTACCCCTTAAAAATAATGATTGTTATTTATTTATTTATAGAACACCAGAACATTAATTGTCTGATGCAGCTTCTATTTATTTTGTATCTTCCATTAGAAGGGGTTGTTTTGTAAGTTTTATGTGCTAGTAATGAGTCTATGATTTGTGTTTTCTGGGTCAACGTTATTGTGGTATTAGTTCAATTGATTATATTATTGAGTATTATGTTATGTCAAGGTGAGTAACTGAAATTATATTATGTCGAGGTGAGTAACTGAAATGTAACTCTATATCTTCCTTAGGTTGCACTAGAATTCCAAGAGATTTTTTCAATGTACAAAAAGTTATGGTCAGCAGTTGAGGAGGCAACAAAGAATTTCTCCAAAACCATGAAAGAGCATTCATTTGACAAGATATGACTAGATAGAGTTAAAAAATACAACAAATTTGTCTGTAGCTTTGAAAGCTGTTCAGGATAAGCATGCCTCAGCATTTTTCTTCGAGCTTATCACAAGGCTGCCAGCTTTGGCTTTTGTAAGCCATGGTGCTTTGTCACACTCCGAACTAACACTACCGTGAAAACTGGCGCCAGATAGGGCGTGCCACGAAGGACGACAAACCATCACCTGCGGAACCGCGGTTGCCGGTACCAGTCCTAGGACTCTAAGCTGGTACCCACAGTAACAGTATATTAATTATTGCAAAGCTAACGATACATATTACCTTATTGCCATATCGGGTAGACCCTTAGCAACAACTTCAAGCAAAACAACAACAACGGAATTTAGCACGGCTAGCACACCAATCCACAGGCATTGGCTTGGGTCTAGGGACGAAACCAAAACCTTCAGCATCTTCAACCTGAACTCGAGGGAGGAGAAAAACAACAACAAAAGGGGAGGGTGAGTACTTTCGTACTCGCAAGCCACGGGAAAAATGTGATTTATGCAGGCTTCAACGGAAGGCTAGGTTTATTTCACAATATTTTGTTTTAAAACATTTTCCGAAAACTCTATGTGTGGGTTTCTATAAAACCATCCGGAAAAGACTATTCGTCTCTTCCTGTCCGTGAGTTGCTTTGCAACAACTCAAGCGGAAAGAACGAAATTTTAGTTTATTAACATTGCTATTTCACTTTCCAGCTCCATCCATCACATCACATCATTATCCCAGGTAGTTGTTAACGCCAAAATTTGGCACGGTTCACATTGGATTTGGTTAAGGAAAAAAGATATATCAGCCGTTGGAAGCTAATCAGAAGAAGCCAGATTCAGGAAGGAATCGTAAGGACCACGACATGGCAGTCAATTACCTTATCTACTAATTAGGTAGTTTTGATAATTTTTAGGAAACCTGATCTCGTATCTGATCGGGGTTTGTTAGTTTTTTCCTTTTATAATTAGGAAACTTCTGTTTCGTGTCCTATTAGGACTGTACCAACTCGGGGTATATATACGTATGCCCGGGTACCTTGTAAACTATCAATCGATCAATTAAACTTCGGCGCATCGCCAACCTTTCGACGGGTTCTTGCTTCTCGAGCGGGGCTGCATCGGTTAGGTCCGAACTCCTGCGAGAGGGTAAGACTCGTCACCCTTACCCAGGTGTATCTGCCTGTCTACGGCTGCATCGGTTCGGTCCGACCTCTTAGGCCGATCAGGTATACCACATCACGCGTGCGTAGATCTTATCAGTTTACTGGGGGCGATTTATCATCAGTTCGTGCTGCATCGGTTGGGTCCGACCTACTGAACTGCCAGCGATAAATTGTTCCTGCTAGGCTGATGGTTTTTGCGCAAGCGTCTTATCGGAATGTATAGCCGGTAAGTTATTTCATCACAGTTGCATTAGTCTATCGGCTCGTTGAGGTTCCTTTACTATTATCGATCTGTGCTGCATCAGTTAGGTTTGAACTACTAGATCGATAATAATAGATTTATCCTTGTCGGGCTGATCGGTGTATATGCGACGTTCTATCGGAGTGCTTAGCCGATAGGTTATCTTTTTATAAAGCCGACTGTATTATCCATACTGTTTTGGTCATCTATATTATCATCGGTTTTCTAGCCGATGCATATGTGTTTCCTCGGCAGTCGGCTGGCTTACTATTTTGCTTATCTATTGATAATCGGCTCCTAGCCGATGCACATGTTATACTGACATCTTGTCTATTTGCTCATAGCACTATCGGTTTCCTAGCCGATACACAGGTGCCATCGGCTATCGGCTACGAGGAGTCTATATCAGCCCGTATCGGCCGATAGCCGATTGCGCAATTGCTGCCGATCCGGGCACGAGGACCAACAAGGACCCGGACGCGAGCACGAGACCCGGGCGCGAGTACAGGCAGAGGCCCGGGCACGAGCATAGCGGCATCGGCTGGAAGGAATCCGTATCGGCTTGCTGGCCGATTGGATCAGTAATCTAATTTCTTCATCTCCTTGTCAATTGCTGGGTCAAATTGACTGGCACGCCCGCGAACCTCAAATATTTTAGGACCTGCACTGGAGCTAAGCAGATCTCCCAGGCCTTCGTATGTTCAATCGCATCAAACCAAATCATCAGCGAGCTTCTTGGCACACCCGGTGGTTTTTGGTGCGAACATATTTTTGGCACGCCCGGTGGGACACAGAACTTCAACATGGCTGGAAAAGAGGTCAGCACAGACAACATAATCCCAGTCACAATGGAAGACTTGACCGAAGAACAGAGACAACAAGTGGAGCAGAACATCGAAGATTTTCGGAAGCTTTGTCTAGAATCATTCGGTATGACAGGTCAAGGGCCGATTCAGAAGTCGCAATTTCCAAAACCTGTTTTTATTGACGAATCGAGCCATATATCGCCTACAAGTTCACAGAAGCCGATCCAAGACATGTTTAATGAAGCAGTTCATCATGCGTTGACTGATCAATCTGGGGTATTGGTGAACACATTACAGAGCTTGATCAAGAAGGCAGTAGAGCCGATTCAAATACCCGGGGGGCAACAAGATGGGATTCCTCAAGGATATCAAACTGCGTACTATGGGGGGCATCAACAGAGTTATTCAGAAGCTGTTCCTGAGTACAATTATCAGAGGGAATATCAGAATCAGAATCGGCTACAAACTCCACCTCTGCGTTATCACGACGAAGATCCAAGAGAAGAAGATTTATCAGCAAGAATCATAGAGGTGATGAGAGAGCAATTCGGTCTAAGACCGAAGAAGGAAACATTTATATATCGGCCTCCATATCCAGATTGGTTTGATAGAGCTCCGTTGCCGCGCCGATACAGAGTACCAGACTTCTCCAAATTCTCAGGGCAAGATGATGTATCTACAGTGGAACATGTCAGCCGATTTTTGGCTCAATGTGGAGAGGCATCGGCTGTAGAAGCTTTGAGGGTTAGACTCTTCCCGTTATCATTATCCGGATCGGCCTTTACATGGTTTTCTTCATTGCCACCTAACTCAGTTCGAGGTTGGGCCGATCTGGAAAAGCAATTCCACAAGTATTTCTTTATGGGGAGTCAGGAGATGAGTTTGATAGACTTAACATCGGTAATACAGAAGCCAGAGGAATCAGTCTCAGAATATATCCAGCGGTTTCGTGATGTTAGAAGCCGATGTTATAGTTTAAGTCTGGGCGATGCACAGCTGGCCGAGTTAGCATTCCAAGGTTTGATGGCTCCGATCAAGGAAAGATTTTCATCAGAAGACTTCAAGAGCCTAGCACACCTAGTACAAAAGGTATCGGCTCATGAAAGCCGATTTCAAGAGGCCAGGAAGGAATGATGAGGCCCAAACAGAAGAAGAATTTCGAAGTTTGATAACAAACTCCGAAATTGGGGGGCATGTGTTAACGCTAAAATTTGGCACGGTTCACATTGGATTTGGTTAAGGAAAAAAGATATATCAGCCGTTGGAAGCTAATCAGAAGAAGCCAGATTCAGGAAGGAATCGTAAGGACCACGACATGGCAGTCAATTACCTTATCTACTAATTAGGTAGTTTTGATAATTTTTAGGAAACCTGATCTCGTATCTGATCGGGGTTTGTTAGTTTTTTCCTTTTATAATTAGGAAACTTCTGTTTCGTGTCCTATTAGGACTGTACCAACTCGGGGTATATATACGTATGCCCGGGTACCTTGTAAACTATCTAATCGATCAATACAATTCGGCGCATCGCCACCCTTTACCAACGGGTTCTTGCTTCTCGAGCGGGGCTGCATCGGTTAGGTCCGAACTCCTGCGAGAGGGTAAGTCTCGTTACCCCGACTACCAATCGGCTAGGACTTTCTCGGTTAGGTCCGATATTCTAGTCGGTATATGGTAGTCGGCTTACCACGGTGTATCGGATCTGTCTACGGCTGCATCGGTTCGGTCCGACCTCTTAGGCTGGTCAGGTATATCACATCACGCGTGCATAGTTTTTATCAGTTTGTCGGGGGTAGTTTATCATCAGTTTGTGCTGCATCGGTTGGGTCCGACCTACTAAACTGCTAGCGATAAATTATTCCTGTTAGGCTGATAGCTTTTGTGCAAGCGTCTTATCGGAATGTATAGCCGGTAAGTTATTTTCATCACAGTTGCATTAGATCTATCGGTTTGTTGAGGTTCCTTTATTATTATCGATCTGTGCTGCATCAGTTAGGTTTGAACTACTAGATCGATAATAATAGATTTATCCTTGTCGAGCCGATCGGTGTATATGCGACGTTCTATCGGAGTGCTTAGCCGATAGGTTATCTTTCTATAAAGCCGACAGTATTATCTTTACTACTTTGGTCATCTATATTATCATCGGTTCTCTAGCCGGTGCACATGTGTTTCCTTGGCAGTCGGCTAGATCACTATTCTGCCTATCTATTTTATCATCGGCTTCTAGCCGATGCACATGTTATACTGACAACTTATCCACTTGTTTATAGCGCTATCGGTTTCCTAGCCGATACACAGGTGCCATCGGCTATCGGCTACGAGAAGCCTACATCAGTCCGTATCGGCCGATAGCCGATGTGCAGTTGCTGCTGACCCGGGCACGAGCACAAGCGAGGACCCGGGGGCGAGAACGCGAGCACAAGACCCGGGCGCAAGTACAGGCGGGGACCCGGGCACGAGCATAGCGGCGATCGGCTGGAAGGGATCCGTATCGGCTTGCTGGCCGATTGGATCAGTGATCTAATTTCTTCATCTCCTTGTCAATTGCTAGGTCAAATTGACTGGCACGCCCGCGAACCTCAAATATTTTAGGACCTGCACTGGAGCTAAGCAGATCTCCCAGGCCTTCGTATGTTCAATCGCATCAAACCAGATCATCAGCGAGCTTCTTGGCACACCCGGTGGTTTTTGGTGCGAACAGTAGTCCAACCATACCATATCGTTTCTGTGTGAGAAACCTTAGCACTTCTCGCAACATCCTTTGGCTCATGGAGCCATCCATTCCATATCCTTCGGCTCCTCAAAGCCAACCTGTACCTCTTCCTCCTTCCACTTGGGAAGCCTACTCTGTGATGCCTTCTCAACATCCTGGGTCTCACAGGCCCATTTCAAACCGCTAAGGTCATCCATCAGTCACCAAGACTGACTCTGGTAACGATTCTCATACCACAAACCTTTTTCACAAAGCACAGGCAGACAAATCTACGCTAGGAGAATCACCTTATATTTGCTCTTAACCGTGGGCACGGCTGTTTTGTAGAGTTTGTACGCTTTACCCACACGACATGAAACTAACACCGTTTACCCATCGGCAACGGAAGTTCGTGATAAGGCTTTTCTAAAGTTAACCCATGAAGTTCCCATGCCACATAGTTGGGTCGAGTCCACGCACCGAGCATCAAACAAAGGGCATGCCGTTGTCTACCTAGGAACACCGGTAATGCCTCCTACACTAGTCGGATCGCCACTTATAGAGGCAATAGAATCGCCCGCAATAGGCAGTATGACACCCACGAGGGGCAGTAACAACTCCATCTCCTACATTCCTGGCGTTCCACAACCATTAGCATACAAGATTCCCATGTGCTAACTAATTACTCAGCCATAGGCATCCCATAACCACTCGTATGGTCACACTGTCATATGCTCGGATATAATTCCCCAAGGAATAGGTTCATACATGCGAATACGAATACAAGCCATGGAGGTGTGACCCGCATCGCGAACTTTCACAAATCATCTTTCTCTTTACAAACTCACTGACTACACGAGTCGGGTTTTGCAATAGCTTTTCAACCCAAAGTTTCCCACTTTCGACAAATGATAGTGTATATGGGGTGGTAAAACTCCCGCTCAACGAGCGATGACATTATGGCACCACTTTGGTGGAGTTACAAGGATAGGATTTATCGCAGACCTATGGAAAAATAATGCAACTACTAGGTGGGTCATGCGACTTTGTAATCAATCCCATTTTATAAAGTAGAAGCAATATGATCAACAAGGTGACTTGCCTCAAAGACAGTCTTCAAACCTTCACGATCCATGCGTCCGACGAAACTCCAAAACGTCCGCTACGTAAACACAAAAGAGAACGACACCAAAAACCTACAAAGAAATAATAACTAGTATAAAATAATAGTGCCATAGGGTAGATCTCAATTTTAGAAGAATTTAGGAAGTGGAACGGAGTCAATCGGAGTTATGGTTGAATCACTAAGAATTTTCAAAGGTTAAATGATTTTTCTGGGATTTTTGGAGAAAGGAAAAGTACTGGAAAAGGAAAAGGAATATTCCCTAGTAGGGCCTGGATGTCAGTGAAAAGAAAGATTTAAAAAGAAAAGGGTCCCACATGTCAGCCACTGGAGGAGAGGGGGATTTAATCAGATTACAATGGCCTTGGGCCCACATGTCAGCCTTGGGCCCATATGCCACAGACTCACTGATTAAAATTAGATGCAAAAACTTTATTCGGAATGGAGCCCACCTATCAGTGTGTGGAGGAGAGAGGGAATGACTATGCCGTGGGCCACGGCTGTCAGCGGCTCAGGGAGAAGAAAACATCGTCTTCTTCCTCGGGTTGCCGCTGCCCGAGCGCGCTGCCAGTGGGGGAACAGCGATGACGATGGCTTGGGGTGGCAGGGCGACAAGGCGGTGGACACCGGTGGTTGTGCCGTCGGCAGCGGCGGAGCATGGCGGCACCGGGAGCAGCGGGCTGTGGTTCAGCTTCGGAAGAAGACCGAGAGAGAGAGAGAGAGAAAGAAAGGCGGCTATGGTGCGGCGACAAGGAGGCGATGCCAAGGGTATTTATAGGCGGCGCGAGGCGGTGAGGTGGTGGCACCGTCGGAAATTCGGGGAGAGGTCGAGTTGATGATGGCAGGGACTGGGTGGCGGTGGGTTTTCTAGGAGATGACGCGGCAAGGAGACGGCGATGTGACGCGCGGAGAGCAAGGCTTCGGTGGGAAACGCACAATGCGACGGCGAGGTGACGTGCGGTGTCACGCCTAGAAATTCACAACCAGAATTCTGAACATTCTTGTATATTAAATCCCTGTCCAAGAAAAGCCATGGTACACAAACACCAAGTTGCCATACAGAGTGCGTCTTACAAACGTAATAAAAGTTGTCTTACATAAATACATTGGAAAAAGATAAAAGAAGCCTATAAACAACTAGCCACGCGGAGGCCTCCATTTCACAGGCAGCTTGACGGCGGATCCAGCCTACTCCTCTTGACGATCCTCGTCGGAGAAGATCTCCATTTCTGAGAGGGGGAAAGGGGAGCAAGACTGAGTACCACCCGCAGTACTCAACAAGTCACACCCGCAATTATGCACAATGCACGGAAGACAAAGATATGCCTTGGGTTGCTTTGTGTAGAAGCATTTGCAAACAGTAGTAGTTCGCAAATGGGTAAAAAGTTATTTAATTAAGCAGTGTTAAATCATCTTTGATCAACATGTGAGTCTTGACCAATACGCCCATAACCATAGGCACGGCTATTCGAATAGTTTTTAACTCTGGCCAGAGGTGTACAACTATACCCACAAGACACAGCCCCACACATGTTCCCGTGTGCTGGTGTATTACCACTACACCCTGCGAGAGGTTGTGACAGGACCGTTCACGCAACTCCTCCCCAACCATCCACACCACGCTGAGGTTACACCTGCCGATAGGGCACACCATATCGACCAGGCTACCCTCCTTGCGCCACAATGGATCCGGAAACCGATCAACCTGACCCTGAGCCAACCCAACTCCATCACGCCCATTCTCACCAACAGTGCCTAGGAGAGGGAGAAGCTACGCTACAAGCCTAGCCGTTGCCCACGCTGGCTTGTGGTATGTATGGATAACTGCTCAAGGGGTTCCCGCGAACCGGTCCTTAATTGCCATGGGCGCGACCAGTAAAACCATGCACCCACAGCCCACTATTAAGGTCATATTTTATTTAAGTAATTTTCCATGATCAAAGTTCCATTATTTTGACCCCAAAGTTGAACCATAAAGACTATAATGAATAATTAAACCCTAGAGTGAGCTAGTTTATTCTAAGCATGGCTAAGCATCCTAGGAATATTCCAGAATCATATTGTCACCCAGGTTACAAATGAATAGGGGTCATCAACCTTGGGTATTCAACCATATGCATAGATTATTTTTCCCAAATCACATGAATAATAAACAGCAAGTTTATTTAAATAAAACAAAGCTTTAGCATAATTAGGTACAAGATGTTCAAGAATATGATGCAACTTGCCTTGCTCTGGCTCTGCGAACTCAGAGACCACTTCGTAGTACACGGGAGGGTCGAAAACATCGGCTTCTATAACAATCAAAGCCAAACAATAAAAACAGTACATGAGAGCACTGAAACATGATCTGAAACTATTTTTAGTAGATTCTTGACATTTTTTTTGGATTTAATGAAATTTGAATGGAATTAATCGGAGGTCGTATGAATTAGTTATGAATTTTTTAAAGATTCTCTACATTTTACTATACAAAATTAAACCTAAACGATTTATTTGCGCATTAATCCAGGATTATGGCGTCAGCCGACCCAAAGGGACTGGCGCCGATAGGTGGGCCCCACCGGTCAGTGACGCCTAGGAGGACAGTGCACGGTGGACCGCACCTACGGCGGCCCGGCGCAGAGGCGCCACGTGGCTGCCGACGTGGTAGCCACGGCAGACGGGGGAGCCGACGCGATGCCAAGGTGGTGCCCATGTGGCGAGGCACGGGCACCCACGATGGGTGCCATGCGGCTGGCCCCGATCTACCCCAAGGTAGGAACAAAGGGGCAAAGCCCCGCCGACGCAGCTGAGCAGCGGTGAGGCGCGGCGCCCGATGGTTGCCGCCGGTGACCATCAGGCATGGCGGAGGGCAGCAGCGAGTGGTGTGGGAGACGGGGAATCTGATGAGGTGATCATTGAGGGTCGGCGACGACCAGAGGATGACGAACGGTGGCGAAGAAGAGGAGTTAGCGACGATGTGCTTCGGGATGGCGATGCCGACGAGGTTCCGGCGGCGCAAGGTGGCGACGGAGGCATGGACGAGGTCTGGGAGGTCTAGCGACGGGTGTAGAGCGGGTTAGGAGACGAATTGATCGAACAAATTGATGGGATTCCATGACCAAAGGCCGACGGCGGCACTCACCAAAGGTCTCGATGGCGGAACCGGGCCTCCGATGGTGATAGGGCTCGCGGGGATGGCGGCCTAGGTGCTCCGACGTGCGGCGAAGCTAGCGGAGGTGAGAGACGAGCGCGGCAGTGGCTACAACGGCAGCGGCGCTTGACTGGAGATGGCGGGATGCAGCAGGGGCTCGGGACTACGGTGCTGAGGGGGTTAGGATGCACAGGGAGCTCGGGAAGTTGAGGGAAAAGAGAGAGGAGGCGATGGTAAGGGTTTAAATAGGGTCGGCCGGGGGAGATCGTGGCCGAGGTGGCTGAATTTCTCGAAGAGGGGAAAGTGGCAGCTGTGGGGGAGGTTGCGAGATTCTCTCACAGCCGTGGGCGAGGGGGGAGGAGAAAATGGGGGAAATGCACAGGAAGGTGGGGAGACCGGGTCTGTGGCATTCGAACCGAGGACAGATGGAAGGGGAGGCCTAACGGTCGAGGAGATTGACGGCGCTGCATGGTTCAGGCGAGGCCGAGATCAGCGGGAGGTAGACGAAGTTGACAGGTGGGCCCGGCCTGTCAGCGAGAGGGCAAACAGGCGCAGCGGCTAACGCGCGGGGCCCAGCGGTCAGCGGGAGAGGGAGAGAGGGAGAGAGGAGGCGTGCGGGCGTGCGGGAACAGGCCGGCACAGGAGCAGGCCACGGCCTAGGAAGAGAAAAGAAAAGAGAAAAAGAGAAAAAGAAAAGGGAAAAAAAGAATTCCCAGGAGGTTTTTAATTCTGATAACACACTTTGATTTATTAAAAATACTTTCAGTGCTCTAAAAATTCTAATAAAAATTTTGTTAGTGTATTTTGGCAAGAGGAATACAAGAAAAATACTCCTAGACATGATGGATTATTATTTTGCATTTTCACCATTAATTAATTTCCTTACCCTTAATTAAATAATTTCTTTGGGCATTTTCTTTAATGTATTTTTGTGTGGCTCTATTAAGGGGAAAAACTCAAGGTGTGACACGCGGAGGGGCTGCATTCGCAGAGGGAAGCCAGGAGGTGAGGGATTGATGCGATGGCGACAGTGCCCTGGGATTTCCGATGGGGAAACGGGAAAAAGGGAGAGGGAGAAGGAGAGGGCGGGATTCGCCGAGATTTGGGACGTGGAACCTAGAGCTTGGTGCGGCATGGTTTGTCGCGGCGTGCGGTGCACAGGTGGAACGGGCACGACACTCGGTGGCGGCTCGGGTTGGCATGTTGTCGAACGGGTGGCGGCTAGCTGAAGGAGGACGATGGGCGTGCGAGGCAGGTGGGGCAAGCGAGCATGACATAGCGGGAGTGGCTGACGCATGGGCCTACGAGAAGGCGCAAAGCAGCGGAACCTTGCCCCACATGCGCGGTTGGCTACAGAGGATGGAGGCGGGAGGCCGGCTACGGCTTGGGCCGGCCTGGGAGGAAAGAGGAGAGGGAAGAGGGAGGGAGAATTGGGCTGGGGCAAAGCGGCCCAAATATATAATATTTTTTTCTGATTTTCTAGGGTTTTTTATTTGAATATTTGGGGGGATTTGGATGAAATTTTGATTAGGAATTTGAATTCCAATTGGATGTTTTGTGGACTTGGTATACTACAGGGAATCCAAGGAATTGTCCCAAAGTGGGTTTTTAAATATATATGAGAGAAATTTGATATTTTTAGGAGGACCTTGATAGGAAGCAAATTGAATGGAATTCAAAATTGAGTTGAATATTTGTATTTGATTTTGGAATCCAAGGATGATATTTGATTTCAATTTCCAAGATGATTCCAGGGAAGGAATTTGAGGATTTTGATGAACTTTTGAAACTGGAAATATTTAGGAATACCTTTGGAGGGAAATTCGAATTTTGACAATTCAAATCTTGAGATTTGACGGGGATTTTTGAGTTGAGTTTCTTGAGGTCACAAGACGGCTCGGATTTGAGATCTTGTCACACAATACACACAAAGATCTTGAATTTTGAACTTGAGATTTTTTATTAAAATAACTTTCGTGGCTACACGGAAACCGGGACGTTACATTCTTCAAGCCTCAAGCTGATAAGCATGAGAAAGTCCAACTTACTAAGGAGAGGGGCATGATGAAGAGGACGGAGAAGAGAAGTTCTTAGCACCATATCACGGTTCATCGCAAGAACAAGCGGATCAAAATAAACAAGTTCCTTGAAGTTGCTCTCGAACTTGTTCAATGGGGTTAGCACAAAGGCTCGAGTGAACAAGTGTACAAGAAACAACACAAGAACCGAAAAAAAAAGATTTAAATAAAAACCTTGCTCATTTTAGGGATTTCAATCTCTTGGAGGTTTACACAAGGACAAGATAGAGATCACCTCCCTAATCACAACAAGACAAAAAAAACAACGCAAAGAACCAAAAGCATTGGGATGGAGAAGAGAATACGCACTCCACTAGAAAGTAGGAGGAGGTGAGGCAGTACCCGAAAAAGAAAACAAAAAATGCGAAAGAGATAATTTAATTTGCACAATAAACTACCATTTTATTTCATCAAAAGGAGTTTACATAACTTGCTTACAAGCTTACAAAGAACATCTCCAAAAGCTCTCTCCTAACATCTCCTAAATCTCATCATAAAAGAGTAACTACTCCAAGGGAAGGTGCAAGTGCTAACCTAGCCTTCCACCCTATTTATAGCCCCAAATGGTTGGTTACACCCCTTGGCAAAATCTCCAAAATACCCTAAAACGTAGGCACTACTTAGGCTAACAGCAACCGTTGAATCTCTGATCAAGGAACAAGATTAAGCCACGTAGCCTTGGATCAGGTAACGTGTGAAGCTTCAATCCGAAGGAAATCATGCGCCATCCCACATGGTCCAATGTGTTGAAGCCGCGTGTTCCAGTGCAGCCCCTCGATCTGCTGTGACTCTCTTCGATCCAATTTAAATTCCCCTTGAACAACTCTTTTTAAATTTATGATTCTATACAACGACGACGTCGACATGAAGGCCAGCACCAGCATCGACGGCGGCGAGGGTAGCAGCGGCAGGATGAGCAGGAGGATCACTAGCGACACCGTGACGCACACCAACAGGAGGAGCGACTCCACTGTGAAGTACTTGCTATGGAAAATATTGAATATGAGAGAAACCCTATAATCTATTCTGTATTGCATTGATTCTTATGGGGGTATATATATAGTACATAACCGGTACAGACTTACAGTACAAGATAAGTTAAAGTAGATTTATCTCTAGGATTCTATCTTTATCCCTCTAGAATTCTATCTTATCTGTATAGTTTATATTTGACTCTTTTATCTCTAACCGTGCATATCCGTACTTCTAACACTTGCCTCAGATCCTGCCGCCGCTAGCCACTGCCTCAGCCTCCAGCCTTGTCATGAGACTCGTGACTGCAGAGTGCACGGATGTGGCATCTAGCTTAACCAGAGACCAACAATGCAGTAAAGAGATGCAAAACTACATGTTCTCTATAATAGCTCGCATAGGCAAACCACGATCCAGCTGGAACGATGTGATTAACGTGCAAATCCTTTGCGCACCACATGTTTCCTCAGGTCACACAAACGATGTCATTCTCGTAGTGGCAATTTTATAGGATCTATTTAAAAAGCTTCTAACATCTGTAGATACTTATAGAATCATCAGTTCCTTAAACAGTCTAAAATTTTATCTAAATTCTAAGATTCAGTAGCTACAAAGTTTAAAAATAGATTTTTATTGGCTACTTATCAGAATCTTTAGCTAGTAAATAAAACAAGGGTCGGTTGTGTTTGCAATTGTTGTGCCGGAATCTGCACCGGAGCAAGCGAATCGGCGAGGCCCAGCATACACGCGGCCCAGACTCCATGACGCTGTTTGCCCATGGCGGCGAATGCAATTTTGCATTCGGCCCCTTGGGGGCATTCGCCGCCGTCCCCCAGGGCGGCGAATGCATAGGACCGTCCGCACAGCGATCGGACGGTCCGAATCCACGGCAAATTGTTGTAACGCGCGCTACCTACCTTAAAACTGTCATAACTTTCGCATACGGTCTCGGAATCGGGCAAATAAGTACTCTACGGACATCTACAAAAAATTTTACATCCGCTTTCCCTAACTTTGTCGGGTTTGTCCAAAAAAATTTTGCAAAATTCGGCCTGGAAGATTGAGTTTTTGAGGTTCGAAGTTTCAGCACGCTTTTTAAAGCACACTCACAATTTTCTACAGGCCACATCTTACATCGGTTTGAGCTGCACCTTCACGAGATTTTTCTATTCTCGTGTTGCTAGTTGAGAAAAAAAAATATCAAAAAAAAGAAAAAAATTTTTTTGCAGGCGGCCCCCTGGATTCGAACGGTTCGATCCTTGTACGGACCATCCGTTCACTATGCTAAAAACCGCCATGGGGGACGGCGGCGAATGTATTTTTGCATTCGGCCCCCTGGAGGCATTCGCCGCCGTCCCCCAGGGCGGCAAGGCCACGTGGCCCCCCGGTTGACGGCGGCCCGCGCCGTTAGCCCCCCCTGACGGGGAGGCCATTCGCCGCCCTGGGCCACGGCGGTTTTTAAATACCGCCGTGGCTCACGGCGGCAAGAGACTAGTTTTGTAAATAGCCTAAATCAAAAATTAGTTTTATAAATTAAAAAAAAATTAAATTAGTAACAGTAAAAATTCCTGCTGCGGCTACCGCGGTGCGCTCTCTTTATCGGACGCCGCCAGCTACATCTGCCGTTCTCCATGTAGCTGCTGTTGCTAGCTGCAGTGCCACATGCTGCCAACTTGAGCTTGGCCTTGGGCTCGTCGTCGCTGATCAGCTCTTGAATTATCTCCGGGTGCTTGTCGCATCAATAATCTTGGTACATTTTGTCGGAGCAGGTAGCCGCTCATCTCCAATGATTTGGACGAGGTAGGTGCCGTTTGAAACGGATTTTGGTTTCTGGTTTCTTTCTCGTTTTCTGCTGTTAGTATATTTTCTAAAACGTAAAATGATGTGTTTTTTATGAAAACTTTCTATATAAAAGTATTAAAAAAAATCAAATAGAGCTATTTTTCGTGTTTATAATAGTTAATACTTAATTAATCACGTATCAATAATTTTTTTTTTCGTGTGGCTTATAAATTAACTAAAGTTAAAACGAACACCCCTTAATGATATCTGAGTGTTTTTAAATGTATGCCAGCTTTGAACCTGTGACCTATTTGAAGACCACGGGAATCAACATGATCTAGCAAATCTAAAGGCCTAGCTACCCTATCGGTCATATTCGAATCCCTTGGAAGAGTTCGAATTAGAAGGAAGCATCCAAAAGGGTTGAGCAAACCAAATCAAGCAACAAGGTCAAGCTGACATCCTAAGGCATCTTTAAACACACTTGATGAATATTTTCCTGAATTGTTATCGTTCTTTCTTCAACAAGCTTTAGAGCCAGCGCAGCTGTGTAGTCCTCAAGGCTTCATACATCTAGTCCCACAAATAGCATATACTTGTACTATTGTTCCTTTATTTTTCTCGATAATAAGGGCCTCCTTGTAACGGTTTTGCTAAACATCTCTCGATAGTTTTTTTTGGCCTGAAATTAGTCGAATTTGCTTCCGTCAAATTATTAGCGGCAGGATTTAATTAACAGTTGTGATTAGGGGTGAAAACGGATCGAAAACGGTCGGAAACTAGCTATACCATATTCGTTTTCATATTTTTTTCGGAATCGGAAACCTCGGATACGAAAACGGAATCGAATATTATCGGATACAGATACGGAGCGAATACGAATCGAAATGAATACGGTAACGAATATTTATTCGAATATAAAAACCCCTTAAACTGAATTTTAGAAACCAAGAGAGACAACCTATTATTTTTTTTAAAACAATATATCAATATATATATATACGGCGCGAGGGAGCAGGGCCGGCCGCCGACGGGGGCGCGAGGCCGACAGGGGCGCGAGGCCGGGCGGCGGCGGAGGCCGATAGGGGCCGACGGGGGGCGCGAGGCGGCGGAGGCCGACCGGGGCGCGAGGCGGCGCGAGGCCGGGCGGCGGCGGAGGCCGACGGGGCGTGGCGGCGGAGACCGACAGGGGGCGCGAGGCCGACGCGCGGGGGAGCAGGGCCGGCGCTGGAGTGATGGCGTCGTCGCTGTCCGGACAGCCTGTGTGTGTGGACTGGATGGAGACAGAAGAAAATAGAGATGCAATTATCCGGATATCCGAAAATTTATCCGGATAGTTTCCGACCGATTCCGAAATCCGCCGAATAATGCCTTTACCGTATTCGTATCCTATCCGAAAAAAATTATCCGTTTCCATTTCCGAATCTGAAATTATCCGAGAATTATTCGACCGATCCTATCCGTATCCGAAATTTCGGACGGTAAGCGGATAATATCCGAACCGTTTTCACCACTAGTTGTGATGCGTCTCCTTGCCGTTAACCATCTAATCCACCAGGCCCCTTTCTCGGACACACAACAAACAGATGGGCCGGAATCATCCAAAAACAGATAGGCCGGAGTCATCCACGAAGTTACAGCACGTATATACTGTTTTTACAGTGTATTTACACAGTGTTACAGTGCAAATGTGTTGTTTTTACAATGTAACTTTTAGGTTTTTATGGTGTAAGTGAATAAATAATTTTAGATTAAGGCCTAAGTGCGCACCGATAAACACATGCAGGTCGTTAACAAGATGAATTATATACATCAACAGGATGAAAGAACGTGCCAAACATTTAGGCATTGACCTTTAATCACACCACCCAAAATTCGACTGAGATCCGCGTAATATTCTGTCAGGTGCCGTACAGAAAGTCCCTTCTTGTACTTCCAACCAAGGCTTTCCAGCCTATAAATACCCTGGCTCACTCAACATTAGGCCAAGCAAGACTTTTATAACACAACAATAATACTTCTAATAAACATTCCACAACGATTTTAGTGCATTTGTCTCGAAATTCGAGTCACTTGCTTAGGCTAATTCCAATGGAGATTTCATATCGATGTTTTTAAGATAGTAACGTAAGTAATAAGGAAATAAAATAGTGTTTAAAACTACTTCTCCAATATATAATTTTACGACATGGTTTCATAGACTCTAAATAGCATTTAATTTTATGACTTATCAAGAGTTGATATTTATATATATGTGATTTTATCTATATGAAATTGGTTCACTCTCTTTTCTTAAATTTAATATCATATTATTAAAAAATCTTATATGATATATAATTAATAAGAATAAAATCTTTTATTGGGAGTAGCCGTAGCATAGGCGAAGGGAAGTTAGCCCTTGTTTACCCATTTCTTGCCTTTACCCATGGTAACGACACATTTCATACAACGCCTTGAGCTGAACATGGGGTATTTCTCTACTTCGTTAATGACCTGCAAAAAGTGCAAAGGCTGACGCCCGGGCAGGCCTGTCCGCGACTGCGCGTCAATGGGGATTAAGATGTGTTCTTTCTAGGTTATTTTTTTTTTTACTTATAAATCACACGTAAAACGAGAAACGTTATTAGTATATAATTAATTAAGTATTTACTATTAAAAACTTGAAAAATAAATCTATTTGTTTTTTTAAATACTTTCATATAGAAAATTTTTTTAAAAACGCACTATTGATCGTTTTGGAAAACGTGCTTACGGAATAAAAAAATAATCTGCTGAGAGTAGCCCTTGTGAACAGCGTGTAAATCAATTAATAGAAAAACAAAGTGGCCTTCATACTTGCATATGCCAGTCTAACTAAAGAAGCATCCATACAGCTATACTCTCAAATCTTTTGGTAGTGGCTGAAACACTATACTATAGTCTTAATTAACATATATAGTATAATCACCATCAAGGGAAAACATGATAAGTGTGTTCCTTAACCACGAAGAAGTCCATGTCCACTGCAGATATAAGAGCTATAGCTAGCTAGAAGGACACTGACAAATAGCTAGCTTAGCTCGTCGGAGAGGAGCCTGCCACTGCTAGACGACGGGGATGGCGACGGAGGCGACGATCGAGGACACGCCGACGTGGATCATCGCGGCGGTGTGCTCCGTCATGGTGCTCATCTCCTTCGCCTTCGAGCGCTCGCTGCACTACCTCGGCAAGGTGACTGACCGAATCAAGAACCAGTTAATGAAGCCAGTTAATTGCACTGCTTATTCAGCTTCAGTTCATTCTTGCAAAGCTTCTGACAAACCAAAAATCATGCAGGCGCTGGAGCGCCGGAGGGAGACGCTATACGAGGCGTTGCTCAAGCTCAAAGAAGGTTGGCCTCAATTTTTAATTAATCACTGGCACTAATGCCTGAAAAATTAACCATTTCCAGCCGTCTCTGATGACCCCTTCTGCTAAACACAACCGGTTGCACCGAACTCGTAGATTTGATTCGGTTTTGCTCTGATCTCCTCTCTTCTGAATGTTAATTTCCTGTCTCTTTAATCCGTAGAGCTGATGCTGCTGGGGTTCATCTCGCTGCTGCTCGTCGTGTTCCAAGACCTGATACAGAGGATATGCATCAACGAGAGCCTCATGGGCCACTGGCTGCCGTGCCGGAGCGACGGGAAGGCGTCGACGACGACGGAGGAGCATTACAGCGTCGCCGCGTCGACTGCCATCATCTTCGGCGCCGGCGCGAGGAGGCTGCTCGGAGAAGGGACAGCCTCCGGGCACTGTTCGAGCAAGGTTAGATAGCTGCTGGTACTTTTGCTTGCGTAACGCTGGAAATGTTTAAATGCAAAGTGTTTCTTTTTCCTTTTTTGAAACAGAGGCAATGCAGAAAGTATTCGTAATTGGAATTTGAAATAACATATCTTCTCATCTTGTGTCAGGGAAAAGTCCCATTGCTCTCGCTCCATGCCATAGAACAGATACACATATTCATCTTTGTTCTAGCCATCACCCATGTCGTCCTCAGCGTCGTCACCGTTCTTCTGGGTCTTCTACAGGTTAGGCGCCTATATATCATAACAGCTCATGCTAAGCCTGTCTACATATGTTTATCCATTTCTAGTTTTACGTGTCCAGATGCGAAGATGGAGGCATTGGGAGAAAGCCATCAATGCAGATGGAGACTGTGGTAGGACAATTACTCTGAATATCTGGTTCCAAAAAAAAAAAAAAAAAATTCCCTGAACACAAACTAGGCTCACTAGGAACACAAGAAATTTTAGAATTACTTCCTATAAACTGTGAAAGTCGTGCGTTTCAAACGGGAGATTAATAAGTCCCAATTTTGAGATAAATGCATAGGTGTAGTTATGCTGCTGGACTATGTCGGTGTCTCAGCATAACAAAGCTAGTTGTTTTTCCATGATCAGCTGCAGGTCCTAAGATGGTCAACAGAGTGCAGCAATTTAAGTTTATCCAGGATCGGTACAAGGGGTTCGATAAAGTCACCATGGTCATAGTTTGGATGGTATGAAATCAGCAGTAAGCTTAACCTTTTCTATTTCTAGCATCACTTGATGTATGTATCTCTGAAGTCTGAACTTCAGTAAAATTGTTGCTTTCAGCGTTCTTTCTTCAAGCAGTTCTATGGATCGGTAACCAAGGATGACTACACTGCAATGAGGCTTGGTTTCGTCATGGTAAAAAGCATAACGCTTGGCATTCTTATGTTGTCATGTGCTCTCTTTCTGTCTTCTGATCCTGCATCATTTTATCTGGTTGTGTCCATATGTTTTTTTATCATAGGAACACTTTAGGGGGAACCCAAAATTCAACTTTTACGACTACATGATTAAAGCTCTTGAGAAGGATTATAAGAGAGTAGTCGGCATAAAGTAAGTTTATATACATTTGAAAATTTTAAAACACTTGTTCCATATGTTTCCGATGGTTTATACGCTGTTACTGAAGCAATAGCAGCACAATCCTTTTGAATCCTACCAACATCAGCAACAGTTGCTAGCTATATTAGCACAGACAGTCATTGCAAACTGGCTCTAACTTCTCCTTGTTCCAACGCAGATGGTATCTTTGGATATTTGTGATGATCTTCTTACTACTTAATGTCGCTGGTATGTGGTGTCATTTTGCTCTTCAGTTCAGTATATCTGTTTCTTGAACTGTTGAACACTAATCACAAATGAAGCTGACCATGTGCCTGTAACTTTTCGATGCAGGGTGGCACTCTTACTTTTGGATCTCACTAATCCCATTGGTTGTAAGTAACTAAGTAGTACTTCTTCCATAGGATTATTTTCATACTAGGCTACAAGCAGTCATATATGTTCTTTATGACTTTTAAGTTGTATGCACATTGGTGGAGCTTAGTGTTCACTGTTCAGAATCTGATTGCAGCTGCTGCTCCTGATTGGAACGAAGCTGGAGCACATCATAACTCAGCTGGCCTATGAAGTGGCAACAAAGCACACTGCCGTGGAGGGGGACATAGCCGTGAATCCGTCAGATAAGTTCTTCTGGTTCCACAGCCCCCGGCTCGTGCTCATCTTCATCCACTTCATCCTCTTCGAGAACGCGTTTGAGTTTGCATATTTCATTTGGACACTGGTAAGCGTAAACAACACAGTAGAGCACGAGGTTCTTGCATCCTCACTCTCACTCCATCTCAGATGTAGGGGTGTGTGTGTGTGTTGTGTTCCAGAGAATGTACCATTTTCAGATTCAGCGACCATCTCTGATATCACTGTGCAGGCAACATTCGGCTTCAACTCCTGCATCATGGACAGGCTGCCGTACAGAGTGTCAAGAATTGTCATATGGTAGCAACACTATTTAATTTGTCCTGTTCAAACCATCCCAGATTCAGACACTCAGTTACTATGTGTTACATTTCATGTTTGCTCCGTGTCCTGCCCTGCAGTGTCGTCGTCCAGGTCCTCTGCAGCTACAGCACTCTCCCTCTCTACGCCATCGTCTCCCATGTCAGTACACATACTCCAGTTAGTTAATTTTAAGTGCAATTTTATGCTCACATTTTCAGCTAGTTAAGAGAAGTGCTGAGTCGGTGCATAAGCTGATGTTTTTATTTTTGTCCATGCAGATGGGGAGTTCGTTCAAGAGCGCCGTCTTCTCGGACGACGTCGCCGACAATCTGAGATACTGGGCCGCCGGCGCACGGTGGCGCAGGCGAAGAGCCGCCGCCGCCGCGGCTGACGGCTTTGGCTGCCTGGGTTCGACGGCGGCGGGATCGTCAAGCCGGGAAGGGATCCAGCTGCAGGACGTGTGAGAGCGGCCAGCAAAATGTGATTCTGGTTTCAGAAAAATCCCAATTTATGATGCAAATTATTAAAAGGTGTTCATGGGCTAATGGACTGTCAGCCGACTGTTCATGGGCTGAAATTAGGCCTGTCGCAGATTATGGGCGGGAATTGCGATCTTCGCAGACTGAAATTAGAAAGCACCTATGGGCCTAAATAAGAGCATAAATGGTCCAAACTTTTGCGCTTCTACGGCCTCAAATATTAGCGCACTTATGGGCCAAAACCACTCGCACTCATGGGCCTAAATTACGCTCTGTTACGAGCCGAAATTACCGCACTTGCGGAACGAACTTGCTCGCGCTCATGGGCCCAAATTAGTCGTCCTGGGAGAAAAATTGGGCTGAAATAACCAGCAATCATGCGCCGATTTACACGCAATCACGTAGAAAAAGTCCACTTTAGGTCCCCTCAACTATGCGTGGCGTTTCATTCACATCCCCCAACTTAACCAGTGCAAATTAAGTCCCAAGACAGTATTTAGGGTGGTTTTAGTAAACGTGGCGTCTACATGGCTTATTTAACTTAGTCTTTGCCCTATGCAGGGTTTGCCAAACCGTGCGGTTACCGTGGTTACCGCCCAAACCATCGGGGTAAGGTATCGGTTACCGGCGGTTTGGTTTAAACAAATTTCATTCGAATTTAAATTTTTTAAAAAAATCCAAAAAAATTCTAGTAGATAGTATTTAAATTATGGATCACTATGGTGAGGAAAGTTTGTGAAAATAATGAAGTTTACTTTATATTTTGGAGCTCCATCGAAATTAAAAAATAAGAGATGGGTTGGGATATAATTTCTACTTTATTTAAATGTAAAAATGATAGCAAGGGTTATGCAAAAAAATTATGCAATATTACATTATTTTTCTAGAGATATTTACAAATTTTTCCTGAATTTTCTATAATTTTTACTACGTTTTATAATTTTTCCGTAATTTTTTCTTTTTAGCTTCAACATACCGCAGTTACCGCCGCGCAGTTACCGCACGATATCGCGCGATAACTGCGACCTTACCGTGGTAACCACGGCCAAACCGTGAGATTTGAAAATTTTGAATTCAAATTTTTGGAGATAAATTTCGTATGGTTTTGGACAGTTTCCATGGTAACTGCCATACTGCCAGCCCGCGGTAACCCATCTCCGGACGGTAAGGCAAACACTGGTCCTATGTGGTGTTGACATGGCGCTTATGTGGGTGCCTGGTTAGAAAAAAATTAAAACAAATATGTGGGGTCCACATGACAGTGGGTCCCCATCTCTTCTCTCTCTCCCGTCCTCTCCTGTAGGTCGACAGAAGAGGAGCAAGACGGCGGCAACCTCGTCTCCTTTCCCTCCGTTGGCGTCGCCGTCATCAAGCTCATCCAGCCACCTCATATCCTCTTTCCTATCTCTCGAGCAGCGCAGGCGGCGGCGGCATTGTTGTCACCGAGCTCGAGCGGCCGCTCCAACCGGTGGTTCCCCAAGCTCCACCCCACCACGAGATCCCCCTCCTCCTCTCCTCCACTGCCTCTTCCTCTTTCTCTTCCCTCTCCCAACGTCATGGCAGCGGCAGAGGTGACCGTGGCAAGAGCGAGGAGTGATACCACAATGTTGGAGCTAATTCTTATGACATAAACTTAGGCTATGCATAAGCACCTAATTTTGCTTATGCGAAATTGAGGTGGGTACGGACCAGTTGAAGATGAGGCCATAGATGCCGATCAAAAACCTGAGTTGGCGAAGCTCATCCTTCGGTCCCCTTCTGTGCACGTCAGGATCGGTGTTCTTAGGGTTTTGGGATAGCTAGATCGTACTTAGGTCGTTACCATGTACGGGATCGATGCCCCCTTTATATAGGCGTAGAGGAGATTGGGAGCAAATTCACATGGGTAAACAGCGCGTCCGATCATTGCACAAAGAAGAGAAACGAGCGCACGAGCCTAAAAACTCGGCGTCGTCGTTAGGAGGGCATGGGCTTGGGGTGAACCAAACCCGACGCACCTCTCTCTGAGTCGTTGGGCCAGGAGATCAACCAACATTCTCCCACTTGATTGTGAGGCTAACTAGTTCAATCTTAGTAGAACAGCGAACCAAAGTAATGTGTCACAATAGTTCAGAACATCACTATGACAACAGTACCTATAGCCACCATAATACCTTGACAGGAATCAACTTACTCTTTATTGGGTGTTGATTGATTCTTATTCCCCTATACCCAGGATCTTTTTCAAAGGCATTACATTACACTTGTACTGGCCAGCAACATAATTCTTACTTGAAACCAAGTCATAAGCCTTTGATATTTGGATCCACGAGCAATAACTTAATACTAATATCCTGGGACTTATCGTTCACAGCATAATGTCGTTGTGTTTGGCAGAAACACATGACGTTACTCGAATATGAAACTACAATCTTAGTATTGCACAATTCATTATTGCAGTAAATGAGTGGTTTAAAAGGACTGTCTACCACTCTTAGTGCCGAAAAATACTCATTGGTCATACGCCCGCTCAAATATCATTCACATGTCACAATCTTAGTTTGTATCATCAACTATGCAATAGAATAATATTTGGAGTCATTTACCATGGTGTTGTTCCTAATGCAAGGATGAGAGCACAACATAATATGGATATCATCCACACATCCTTAAAAATTAATGTCTGAATAACTTAACTTATTAGACTTCTTAAATGTGAATGTATTATCATAGGTGTCCTACAAATGATGCAAGACATTTTAATAAGCTTACAGTGATTCTAATTTTGAACTTAAATCTACCAAAATTTCTGGTACATAGTGCCAAATCTGTACGCATTCAGACTTAGCACTTATAAGGCTTCTGACAGTTGAAGCATAGGGAATCATCTTTATGTACTAATTTTGCACTAATTGGTCCCCTTAACTAATAGAGCAGGTATGACAGAGCAAACTTAAATCTTAACTTGGTTTTCCGTCATATGTATGAACTCAATAATAAGTCCAGTACTCCTTTAGAACAAAATCCCTTCATCTAATGCACCACATACTTATGTGCCAACTAGTGGGTTATTAAGCATGTAGAGCACTAGTAAAACCAATTTCCACCCTTTTATAATCATCCATCTCATTCACCTTGAATCCGAATAACTTAATCGGGTTTGGGGTATCATTATGATTAAAGATTGTTTAGACACTTGGTTAAATCCACAGACGAATTTCATAAGTTTGCAATCTTCATGTATCTTGTCTTCCACAACTAGTACCTCAGGTTGTATTGTGCACATAACTCATGCAAGTGAACATTTAGTATTGCAAATTAAACATTCATCTATTAGACCAACTAGTGTCATGACAACCTAAAATAAATCGGTCCAAACAAGTGAGTCTCTCTAAGAAGCAAGGGAAAATTTATCACACTTAGTTCCCTCTTTCTTATGAGAAACTCTTCTTTGTAAGCACAGTCCAAAATATCTTAATATTCCATCTAGAATTTTGCTTATTCATGTAGAGGTATCTACACACTCTTATGACTCCTTCAGGAATTTCCAATTAATTCTGGACATCACTAATGCTCACAGATAAATGCTTTATGTTATTATAGACCACTTAAATGAGGTAAGATAATAATTCATAATGGAGCTCTTATCATTAAGCTCCCACGGATCTCAACATTTCTTTAGGCTCCCACAGATTTTGTCATTCTCTAAAGACATATCTAATTTATTTAACTGGGTAATTGTAACATCCTCATATAAAATAGGAATTTTGCACAAGACCTAAAAAAATTGTCGATAGAGAACATAATAAAATTAGTAAATATATCTCCCCTAATATCCTCCTCTCTTGACCGAATACACCATTTAACGTTATGCTGATTTTTTGATTCAGCTTTGAATTTTCTAGTGCTTCTCATCGGTCACTAATAAGAGAAACATAAAACATAATGGAAGAAAACATTAGAGATTTTAGAGTTAGTGAGAACTTAGAGAAACTTATGAGGTTTTCTCTTATATTTCTTAGTAAATTTTAAGCATTTAAAGTAAGGAATGAAATGTCTCTAGCTTAATGAGGCGAAGTAATATATTTTTCTATCTTTGATGTAATGAGACGCATCATTCTCCCCTTCGAAATGTCACAATTTCGATAAGGTCTCATTATTATTTAATACACATTATCATGGACATTCAACACAGAAACATAAATAGAGAGCAAACAAATTATTTCTCGCTCAAAGACGAGACTCACAACTTTATTATTGAATTCAATACAATATCCCTTATTATCAAATTCAATATTGTAGCCATACTTATGGAAACAAGATACCTAAATATAAAGAACATGACATAATGAAGCAATAAGTAAAGCTCTTCCTCGACTAAGGGAAGATCAACCACTGCTTCCTCATCAAACTCATTCCCGTTCAGCTGGCTCTGCTCCCCTTTTGCCATGATCCTCATGGAAGGCAATTCCTGTATTGAATAAGTGCAGTGCATGATTACACCTAAGTCAATTCACCAAGAATTAAGAGCATAAGATTACATAAATGCATCATTATTATGAGTAATATTGCAAATAATAACATTACCCTTCTTAGAAAGTCATTTCTTGAAGCCTTCACATTCCTTCAGCACATGCCCAGGCTTATGGCAGAACTTACAGATGACTGTGACGCTGGACTTAGGCATGGATGTAGCAGGTGCCTTTTCCCTCCCTGAGACCTAATAGAGGAAGTCTCAAGCTTCTCATTGGGCTTATTAGTGTGGTTCTCATTAGCCTTTTCAGATTCAGCAAGGCGAGCTTGCTCATTCTGCCTTTCGGCCTTCTGATGCTCTTCCTTCTCAGCAAAGTGACTTATGAGCTTAGCAATTGACCACGTATCCTCCTAACCATTATAGTTCACTTTGAAGGAATCGTAATTAGGCGGCAATGAATTCATAATGAGATGGACAAGAAAACCATCAGAAATAGCCATGTCCATACCCCTTAGTTGCTCAGCCATGTTTGTCATTGACATTATGTGTGCTCTCACACTGCTTTCATCATCATAGCGGGATGTGAGCAACCACATGATGAGAACACTTGCTTGAGTGTTAGAGGAACCCTTAAAGTCTTGCTCCACATTAGTTATATATCCCCTAGCAGTTGCAGCATTAGGAATGCCACCTCTAATGCTAGGAGAAATAGAGTTCTTAATCATCAGGCTCATGCGGTTGGCCTTCTCCCATATTTCCACCATTTCCTTATAAGCCCTTTTATCATTAGGGGCTGCATCAAGAGGGGGAGCAACGGGAGCTTCCTCATGCATGGCAACATCATAATTGAGTAGCCCGAGAGTGATTTGCACCTTCTCCTTCCATTCCGGGAAGTTAGTGCCATTAAGTTGCTCAATGTTGCTTATTTGAGCCATGACATCATTCGGAGCTGAAATTTAATGACAAATGACATTGATAGACAATAATAAATATGGATAATTAACCCTACGTTGGTCTGGTTCATTATACGCATAAAGTTTTACTCCACAGCGAAACTTAAATGAAGTAAAATAACATCATTCTTATCAAGCGAAGTGCATTAATTGTACACAAAAATAAATAAGGCTTTCACTCCATAACACCACTCAGGTGTAAATGAATTAAAATGTCAAGAAACTAATGTGCATAAATATAAGGTTTCACTCTATAATACCATTGGGCCAAAATAGAGTAAAACAACATGATTAAAATAATATACATTAGTTATGTACATAAATAAAATTCTATCCCATAAAGCCATTAGCTAAAACAAAATAAAATATACAAAATTATTAGGTGACAATTAATGCGCATAAACACGTAAAATATTACTTTATCTCACCATTGGCAACAAAATAAAGCTAAGTGTCATCATGTCATTAAAAATCATAAAACCATAAAAATTTACTTCATAATACCGTTGGACCAAAATGAAGCAAAATAACATTATTATCCGAATAATGAAAATCCTAAATCGCAACTTCCGTTGGGTTGAAACGATAAAGGAAAATAAAATAAATGTTCTAGCCAAATTTCTCGTTGGTTCCATTTAGCTAGGATAATCTCAAAATACATAAGGAAAATTTACTGCAATTTTATAGCATCAAAAAATGGCCTCAAACTGAATAAAGGGCATTATTGTAAATGAAAAACATTATTTTGGGCCTTTAAAAATAAAGAAAGGAATTTTGGCCTGACAGCCTAGAGGAGCCGGCCGGCTTGTTACTGTGCGCGGCGCACGGTGAGAAATCGTGCGCGGCCCGGCGCTGTTGGGCACGCGCGCACGGCCCATCACGCACGCGTGGCTCAATTCTCCCGCAGGCCCCTGAGTGTGAGCTGTGGGATCCTGATCGATGGCCATGATCACACGGTGGCGACCGAGATTAGCGTGGGCGCGACGTCGGCGTCGGATGGCTTTGAGCGATCATGCCCGGAACAAAAAACGCCGGTGGCCTCAAAATAACCCTAACCCTAACTCATTTTTCCCCATCCTCCTGATTTCTCCGGCATGATTGGCAATGGCGGCGGGATCCAGCGGAGTGGCGGCAACGCGCCCTGTGGGCGGCGGCCTAATGTCGCGCACGACTCCGGCGGTACTCAAGGCGGCGACACCGAATGGAGCGGCGGCGACCGCGGCGAAGATGGCATGACACACCAATACGCGCCGTCCTAATGTCGTGCACGGCTCCGGGGACTAAGGCCAGCGGCGCAACGCGGAGCAGCGACGAGCGGTGAAGGCGCGCTTCTCCCTCACCTCGGTTCTCCTCCCCGGCGCAGCGTGAAACCACAACAGGGCGAGCCTTGACCTCGTGCGGCGATCTGATGCGGGCACGAGGCCGGTCCAAGGGGGCAGAAGAGCCGGTGGCACACGCGGGTCGAGCTCATGCCACGTACAGCCAAGTCCGGCGACCCAACTCCACGATTCAGTAAGCATGAGCCCCAAAATTTAGGGTTTTCATCAATTGGGGATTTGCCGAGTTTGCGATTCGCCTAATTTGAAAATTTAGGGTTCTTAATCATTGGGGATTTCTCAAATCAGGGCTTCAGAAATTTTGGGATTTCGAAGTTAGGGTTTAGAATTTGGGGGAAATTTTGGGGATTTTTTAATCTCAAACCCGATTTGAGTCCCCTCCTTCTAATTGCTACCTAAGCCCGTGAAAATCATTAGAGATAGCAATATAAACATGAGACTTAGCCCTAATTTCAATCAAACATAACATAAATCATGAAATTAGATTTAATTTTACATGAACAGAGACATAAACCTTAAAATTTATACAAGCCGACACCAGGAAAACTTAGTACGGCTTAGTGGCTTCATCACTAGAGTGATAGAACATGCAAGTGGCTAAGAAGGCTCTGATACCACAATGTTGGAGCTAATTCTTATGACATAAACTTAGGCTATGTATAATCACCTAATTTTGCTTATGCGGAATTGAGGTAGGTACTGACTAGTTGAAGATGAAGCTATAGATGCCGACCGAAAACCTGAGTTGGCGAAGCTCATCCTTCAGTCCCCTTATATGAACGTTAGGATCGGTGTTCTTAGGGTTTTGGGATAGCTAGATCGTACTTAGGTCGTCACCACGTACGGAATCGATGTCCCCTTTATATAGGCATAGAGGAGATTGGGGGGCAAGTTCACATGGGTGAACGGCGCGTACGATCATCGTGCAAAGGAGAGAAACGAGCACACGAGCCTAAAGACTCAGCGTCGTCGTTAGGAGGGCGTGGGCTTGGGGTGGACCAAGCCCGACGCACCTCTCTCTGGCTCGTTGGGCCAGGAGATCAACCAACAAGGAGGCCCCGACAAGTGGATCCAGGCTGCGACTAGATCTGGAAGGATCTAGCGGTTCGCAACAGGAAGCGACACACAACTTTGGCAGGCTCTGCGATGGCAATGACCATGAGCCCGTGGCACTCTTCCAAAGTCTTCCACGACACCTCCACTGGCTCCTCGCCGATGCCGTCCACAACCCCACTGCTTCTCCACATGCCACACTACGACCTCGAGGCCTATTGCATCTATGCGCGCCAGATCTCAAGGGAGGCCTCCGTCCCTCTCTCTCTCCTGTCCAATGGCGGGCCACGCCCTAGATGCCTGCCACCCTTGGCGTCGAACGCCCTTCTTCCTAATAGACGGTGAAAGGGATGGCATCGGTAGAGGATGGCGGAGCACCAAACCTCAACGGCCGTGTGGATCTGGTAGAGCAGAGGTACATCAGGGAGAAGCCGCCGCCACCACTGGGGAGCAGGAGGCCTGCCACCACGTCGAAGAAGATGGGGAGAGAGAGAGGAGGCCTTTTTTTTTTTGCTGATTGAAAAGCCACGTAGTCGCTATGTTGGACAACGACCAGGTCAACACGCCACGTGGGCGTCACGTAGAAAGAAACTGCTATTAAAACATACAAAGGACTCGATTCGCACCGGTTTTACAAGTTAGGAGACGGTTTATACCCGGTTTTTTGATTAAGGGATGTGAATGAAACTCAATCTATAGTTGAGTGACGTAAATTGGACTTTTTTCATCACGGGGCGAATTTTTTTGAATTAACGGGCCAAATCTACTCACATTAACGGGCTGTATTTACTCATATGGACAGGCTGAATTTAATCGCACTTACAGGCCGAATTTACTATACCCATCACTGGTAAGTTTCCTCACACTACTGGGCCTAGTTTTGCTCACCCTTACGGGTTAAATTTAGTTGCACTGATAGGCCGAATTTACTCCCAATCATAGGCCGAAATTACGCACACTTGTGGGCAAAATTTATTTGTGCTTGTTACGAATCCTTATCTCTTTAGGAGATAAAATTCTTTCTTGTGAACCAATCCAAATTAGTTAGAGATAAATTTATGGTTCTTATCTCTAGCCTCCTCTACCTATAAATAGAGAGACAGGGGCGCCATCATTGTACACATTGATCATTGTTAATAAAGAGAGAGCAGCAGCCCTATATCTGTCTCTCCTATGTTCATTGTCTTCTTCTGTGGTGTGATTGTGCGGGAACGGATATGGTCTTCTACATCTTCTCGATGCCTCATCTGCTATGGGGGGGAAGGGAGCGGATCTAGGCGATCCATCGACATAGCCGTTCTACAACACGTTATCAGCAGCTCTACCGGCTGGGCTGACGTCGAATCCTCTCGCGCCAATCAATCTACAGTAACAAAATTGGTTGTTTATAAATTTGTAGATTGATTTTAGACTGGTGGATGCTTATTCTTTGTTTTTTTAGATGCATGTTTTGTAGTAAATCTGTTATTAGCAGTAGATTTATTTCCTGCTTTTACTCTACAATTGCATTTGTTCAAAACCGAAGAAAACTAGAGTAAAACCATGTGCAATAAATTATAATTGATCAGTTTTTCCCTGTTCTGGAAACGAACCCAGTTCGGCTGGGTCGAACCAGTTGTCTTCCTCGCATTCCCCCACATCTCTCTGTTCTCTCTCTCTCCGATGGATGCCACGCCGAGAGCCGCCGCCGCCGCCGTGGAATCGCCTGCGTTGCTGGGTTGATCTACGCGCGTGGCTGCTGCTTGCCGTCGCTGCTGGAAGCGCCACCGGCCCTTGCCGCCGGTGCCGCTGCGGGAGACTGCCCTCATCAGAGGAAGCCCCAAACCCACGTTGTCGCCGCCGCTGGTTTTTCGATGCCGAGGCATGGCAGCCACCGCCGTTGAGCCGTGGTAGGACGACGATGGGACGACCGGCCGCCGCCAGAGGATCGAGACTCCGTCGGGACGCCGTGGCTAGAATACCTCCATGACGCCGTCACCGCCGCAGGACCTGATACCAAGGACGGGCAGCCGCCGCCGTCAATTTCTCACTGAGCGCCTTGGAGCCGTGGTGGGAGGTCGATGGGACGAACGGCCGCCGACCTTGGATTGGGATCCGCCAGGACACCGTGGTTGGATGAAAATCGGTCGCCGTCGCTAGAGCTTTGGTTGTCGACGTTGAGCTCTGCATCGCCACTGTCTTCAGGATGTGTGGATCATGGCGGAGCTCCGCCGCACAACGCCGAGCCACCACCGCACCGATCGCCACATGGGAGCGAAGCCACTGCCGCTGTCTTGCCACCGGGTAGTCGATGAGTCGCCAGCCGGCCTCCTCTCCGTGCGTCGCCTCTATCTCCACTGCTATCGACAGTCGGCATCCTCCATCGCCGCCGCCGTGCCTGTCCGGCCGGCGTGCTGGGCGATGGGCGCCACCACGGGTGCCAGTGGGGATAGAGGAAACCCTATTTCCCCCTTTCCTCTCTCTCGGTCATTTAAGCGGGCCGACTGGGCCGGCCTACCACTGTCCGACCGCTTTTGGCCCAACAGCACCGACCACCCCACACACAAATTAATAAAAATCCGAAACCATAGATGGGTCTTGAATTCGGAATTCGGCCCATTTGGCATTTGGACCACGTTTTGTGCGCGTGGCCCAATAAGATCGTAGCCCGATGGTGTTTTTGGCCCGATTAAATTCGGTTTTATTGACAATTTGCGTTTTAAGTCCCTGGAAAGGTTGGTTTTTACACCGACAGTTCACTATTCTTGTAATATTTACACTTTGAACCCTTAATTTACCAAAAATTATATCAATTTGTGTTTACTGGCTATAAACTTGTTGTGTAGACCTTTCTTTAGTTGGTTTCTTGCATGTGAGTCTCAGGACTCGTTAATAACCATGTGATGGTGTTTTTAAGTATTTATTTGCTTTTAAATTTGATGCAACTCTAACTATATAATCTAGATATGATTCTAGGTTAATATGCTTCCATAAATATGTGTAATCACCTAGTCTAGTGACCCCTCCCTTGGAAGCATTATTTGGGTTTATTTTTTCTTGCATGTGTGATATTTTTTTGTGGGCATAAAATTATTAATTTAATGCCATAAGACCAATAAAAATCATAGAAAAATCAAAAAATGCAAGATAAATTCTGGGAAAATACCAGTAATTACATACAACTACGTTACATTGTTCTGTGACTTTATTTTCATGCAAGTTAACCCGGTGTTGGTTTTTTGCATGAAAACAGGCCATGTCTGACGCAGACTTCAACAAGAGAGAGTTCACCGTTCTTCCCGTTAATGGGACAAACTACCAAACCTGTGCCATGGACTGTGAAATCCACTTTTCCATAATGGAGCTATCTGAGGCCATCCGTCGGCAAGGGGCTGGTGTAGCTCCGCTTCCTGTAGCGAAGCGGGCAAGGATACTTGCGTTCATTAGGAAACACATTCATGAGGATCTCAAGGCTGAATACCTTGAGCTACGTGAACCTCTCACGTTGTAGGAGGCCCTGAGGGACCGTTACACCGCCGAGAAAACTGCCATTCTCCTGAAGGCTAGAGCAGACTGGGCTCAACTTCGGTTCTGTGATTTCAAGACCGTGGAGAGTTACAACAGTGCCGTGCACCGCATCGTCAATCGTCTTCGTTTCTGTAACCAGGTGGTGACAGACGCGGATATGATTGAGAAGACTCTTGACACTTTCTACCCCAAAAACTCGATGATGCAAGAGCAGTACCGCGAGACTAAGTATGCCAAGTACTCAAAGCTTATCTAGTCATTGTTGAACGCTGAAGTCCACAACAAATTTCTGATGGCCAACTACAACGCTCATCCTGTTGGTTCGTAGCCTATTCCAGAGGCTCACGTTGTCCATCAGAAGGGTCAGAGTTATGGACAGGGTTGTTCCGAGAGGAAGGGACCCGGGAATCACACACTGCCAAATGGGGCGAGGTTCAAAAAGGCCGCCAACCGGGGTAAGAAACCCCGTAGCCGCAAGGGGCGCAAGGCCAATGCTGGTGCTGCTAGAGGATCTCAGTAGGGTGGTGAGGATTGTTTCAAATGCGGCTCAATGAAGCATTGGGCGCGCAACTGCACTACAGAACCTCATCTCATTAAGATGTACCAGGACCTAGAATCTCACTTTGTCCAGGTGCCAATGACCGGTGAGAAGCCTACTCCTAAGGAACCTACTATAGTTCCTAAGGACTCTACTACTGCTGCTGCTGCTAATGGTGCTACCATGGATGTTGATCCCAAGACTGCTGCAGATACTGATGCCGGCCTTGGGGATGACTATAGAGACCTCGGGGACTTCGACATGGAGGGCGACGACCTCTTGGGTGACAACCAGGAGGATGTACATGGGGACATGCAGTAGTTTCCAAGTTATCAGTCATGAGTCTTAAGTCTAGGTTATCATTTTGGTCAATGTAATCTTTTTTAGCAGAACAATGACTCGTTTATGTAATAAAGATACTATGCATCCTGGTCAGTGTGTTTAGGATAGTCCTTTGCATTAATAAAGTTTTCCTGTTGAGTTATATTGGCTTTGTCTTGTTCTATGTTCTTACTTTTTACTTTATTGATAATGAATTGAATCAATATAATCTCTCAAATAGAACAAGCATAGTACGATTCAATGGAGCCCAAGACATGCTTGGTTGACAACGTGGCAACACATTCGATACTACGGAAGACTAAATACTTCACGACATTGCGTAAGCGGGATGAGAGCATCTTCACCATTGCTGGGAGTAATGATCGCATAGTTGACTCAGGATGAGCCACTGTCGTCCTCCCTAGGGGTACAAGGATCTTCATTGAAGAAGTGTTCCTATACCACTTTTAAGGATATTCAACATTGTGGCTACCACCTCACCACAATATGTGAAGGAGGAAATGAATTTCTCTTCATGACATTGTCTAAGGACGATGAGACCACAGTGGTTGAGAAGATGCCAGGGAGCTCCGATGGACTGTACTATACTAAAATAAAACCCCTAAACGAATATATTGCGATGCAAACAATCTATAGGAACCCAGAGTTTTTTAAGATCTGGCATGAGAGATTAGATCATCCTAGATTGACTATGATGCGAAAAATAGTCATTAGCTCTCTAGGTCATGGCATAAACATTAAAAACTTCTCCAAGGAGTTTGTGTGTCCCGCTTGTACAACAGAAAAACTGATCATTCGACCATCCTTTGAGAAGTTGAGGGTCGAACCCCCACGGTTTTTGGAGAATCCAAAGGGATATCTGTAGACCCATATACCCTTGGTCTGGGCTATTCAGATATTTCATGGTGTTGATTGACGCCTCTACAAGGTGGAGCCACGTATGCTTGTTGTCTACGAGGAACCACGCTTTTGCCAGATTTATCGCGCAGATCATCCATTTGCGTGCGGAGTTCCTCGAGAACCGCATCAAAATGATTCGGATGGATAATGCGGGTGAATTCACATTAAAGGCATTTAATGACTCAAAACGGCCTTGCTGAGTCGTTGATAAAAAGGATCAAGTTAATTATCAAACCATTGCTACAGGGTAGCAATTTGCCCACTACATGTTAGGGCCATGCAGTATTGCACGCTGCAAAGCTAATCCAGTAAAGACCATCTGCATATCACTCTGCTTCACACCATCAATTGGCGCGTGGTTAAGAACAGGTGGTTTCCCATCTGCGTAAGTTTGGTTGTGCTGTGTATGTGCCGATCTCACCACCCCAACTTACAACTGTGGAACCGCACCGTAAGGTGGGGGTCTATGTGGGTTATGAGTCTCCGTCTATAATCTACTACTTAGAGCCTAAAACTGAGGATCTGTTTATGGCTCGGTACATTGATTGTATCTTCGATGAAGAGCATTTTCTGGCATTAGGGGAGGAAAGTACCTCGACTCTAAGGAATGCCGTGAAATAGAATGGAACTCGAGCAGTATCCATACTCTTGACCCGCGTTCGCCAGATATTGAGTGGGAAGTTCAACGTATCATACACCTTTAAAACTTAGCTAATGATCTATCAGAAGTTTTCACTGATATAAGAGGAGTGTTGAAGTCGCATATCCCTGAGGCAAATGCACCAGAGAGAGTGGAGATACCCATGGAGGGAGACTCTACTCCAGCCCCTAAGCCTAGGAAGAGGGGGAGAAACCTGGATGGTCCGACTAAGGCTAAGCGGAGACGTCCGCAAGAGCTGAATACAGAGCCACCTGCATTACACTCCCATTCAGTAGTCTCTAAGGAGACCCGTCCACAGGACGGATGCCAGAAGGGTAGAAGTCCTAATGGACTAGCGCGCACACCTAGTCCTACTGGAGAATCAGAACCCTCTCCTATTTTGGGAAACCAGGATGAGGAAATAAATAAGGAAATTACCACAAACTATGCTATTTCAGGATAATTATATAACCAGAAGACTACACATGTCGACATAAATTTTGTTTCTAAAATCGCTAACATGATGGATCATAATCATGAACCTAAATTCATGGCAGAGTGTCGTAAGCGCCCGGATTGGGTCAAATGGAAAGAAGCGATAGATACGGAATTACGCTCGCTTGTTAAGAGGCGCGTCTTTGGGCTAGTAAGCCTGACGCCCTGTTGGGTACAAGTGGGTTTTCGTCCGGAAGCGGAACGAAAACAATGAAGTGGTGAGATACAAAGCGAGGCTTGTAGCACAAGGGTTCATGCAGAGACCCGGCATCGATTACAATGAAACCGATTCTTCTGTAATGAGTGGCATAACATTCTGATACTTGATGTCTATGGCAGCTGGCATGGAATTAAAAATACAATTGATGGATGTGGTGACCGCATATCTGTACAGATCATTGGATTTGGAGATTTACATGCGTGTCCCTAACAGGTTAAAGGTCCCGTACAAAGCAATTCGCAACATATACAGTGTGAAATTGGAGAGATCGCTGTATGGGTTAAAACAGTCTGGTTGTATGTGGTACAACCGGCTGAGTGATTTCCTTTTGGGAAAAGGATACGTCAATAATGAGGACTGCCTCTACGTGTTTATTAGAAAGTCCCAGAGGGGTTTCTGTATCATCTTAGTCTATATCGATGATTTGAATATCATTGGCCACGTAGAGGACATTGAGGAGGCGGCAGCCTATCTCAAGACAGAGTTTGAGATGAAAGACTTGGGTCAGACCAAGTTTTGCTTGGGCCAACAGGTCGAGCATCTCCCTAACGGGATCTTAGTACACCAGTCGACCTATACTAGAAAGGTTCTTGAGAGATTTAACATGTCAAAGGCTCATCCTTTGAAGACACCCATGGTTGTGAGATCCCTTGATCGGGACAAAAACCCATTCCGTCCTAGGAGTGAGACTGAGGAAGTGTTAAGATCGGAAATCCCATACTTAAGCACCATAGGAGCATTGATGCACCTTGTGAGCAGCACTAAGCCTGATATTGCATTTGTGGTAAATCTGCTCGCAAGATACAGTGCGTTTCCTACTAGGAGACATTGGGTTGGTATTAAGACAGTACTCAGATACCTTCAGGGTACGCAAGATCTCGGCTTCTTCTTTCCAAGGCAACAAGACTTAACTATGGTAGGCTATGCAGATGCAAGATATCTGTCTAATCCCCATAATGCCCGTTCTCAAACTGGTTTTGTGTTTCTTTGTGGTGGTACAGTCATTTCGGGACGGTCTAGTAAACAGACTTTGATAACGACGTCTACAAACCACTTAGAGATCATTGCACTATATGAAGCCGCACGAGAGTGTGCATAGCTTAGGAGGATGACTTATCATATTGAGCGATCGTGTGGTTTGAGTATCCCTGATACCCCCACCATTATCTATGAGGATAATGCAGCATGTGTCGCACAGATGCAGCTAGGCTATATCAAAAACAATATAACGAAGCATATTGCTCCAAAATTCTTCTATCCTTATGAGCTTCAAAAGCAAGGGGAAGTGAAGATCTTGCAGTTCAAGTCGTGTCACAACTTGACAGATTTTTTTACTAAGTCTCTCCCAGCTTGTACTTTCCAAAAGTTTGTTCGTAAAATTAGGATGAGAAGATTTAGAGACTTGTAGGGTTCAGGGGGAGTAAAACCCCTGAACACAGTCTAGTCAATGGATCAGCGAGTCCACAACGTTGTACTCTTTTTCCCTTAGTTGAGTGGAGCTTGTGATCCTCACAAAGATTTTTAACAAGACAACGGTGTGTGACGCATGACAGCAACTATGCACTCTTTCTCCTAGCCTTTTTTTTTCACTGGGTTTTAGTAAGAGTTTTGACAAGGCATAAGTTGGTCGCGGATAGGTCTAAGGGGGGAGTGCTACGAATCCTTATCTCTTTAGGAGATAAAAATCTTTCTTGTGGACCAATTCGAATTAGTTAGAGATAAATTTATGGTTATTTTCTCTAGCTTCCTCTACCTATAAATAGAGAGGCAGGGGTGCCTTCATTGTACACATTGATCATTGATTAATGAAGAGAGAGCAACACCTCTATATCTGTCTCTCATGTGTTTATTGTCTTCTTCTGTGGTATGATTGTGCAGGAAGAGATACGGTCTTCTATATCTTCTTGACGCCTCATCTGCTGCGAGAGGGAAGGGAGCGGATCTAGGCGATCCGTCGACGTAACCGTTCTACAACAGTGCTCACTGGTAGAATTCCTGATGCTTAGGGACCGAATTTGCTTGCAATTACGGCCCAAAATTACGCGCTGAATTTAGTCGCACCTACTGGTCAAACTAGTTAAGGTTTTTCTTAACCTGCAGATGGGCGCCGTCTTCTCGGATGACGTTGCCGACCATCTGAAAGACCGCGCCGCCGGCGCTCGGTGGTGCAAGCTAACATCCGCCGCACCTGACAATGACAATGTTGGCTTTCTTGGTGAGGCTACGGCGGCGGCGGCCAAATCAAGCCAGCTCAACCTATTCACATGACCAAAAGTGATTCAAGGCTTCATAAAGATCCCAATTTTACTATTGAGAACCCCAGCCCCACATGTCATCCTCCCGAGTGTCAACATAATCAAAGTGGCAACAAAAAAAGTGTCAAATTATTAAATTTTACCCATGTATGAATCTTTACTACTATAAAAATTAAGAGTGTTTCCGTTCGTCCGTCGCAGACATCATGCTGACGTCAGCACCGGACGAACGGATCTACCCAACTAGAGCATGGCCACAGAGCGCCTGAGGGAGGGGGGGGGGGGGCGGCGCGTGGAGTGGAGGGAGGAAAGAACGGGGCGGGTACTCACCTCGGGCTCGTCCCCGAATACCACACCAACGGCCGGATCCGCCGCATCCGCCCAAACCCCGATCCAGCTCCGACAACGCCTTATCCCCTTGCACGCATGCTCACCGGCAGCGGATAGCGGCGATGGACCACATCACCGGCCGCCTCTCTGCCGTCGACGGCCTCTACTACTCGACCTCCTTCCTCCGCTCCATGCCGCCGCCCTCCGCACCGGACCGCAAGGCCGCCCTCCTCACGCTCCTGTCCCGTGTCGCCCCGCTCTTCCTCAAGTGCTACGGTGGCGGGCTGTCCCACGATGAGCTCGCTGCCTTTGACGCGCTCACCGCTGACTACAAGGTTGGCTGGCACCTCCACCGCCTCCGCGCCGCGCTAGTGGGTGGCTCGCCCCCGCCTCCTGCGAAGCAGATTAAGAGGAGGTTGATCCGAGCAAGTGTGTGGGTGGTGGCGCTGAGGAGATGATGGAGGAAGAGGAAGAGAAAGAGGAAAAGAAAGAGAGCGAGAAGGAGGCGAAGCAGCATCGTCGTTTTTATTCTTTTGAGAGGGCAGCATCGTCGTTGAGCCTGCACGCATCCCCTTTTTTGAACCTAATAGTGCACAAAAAAACTGATTATGACCTGTCCAGCAAAGTATACACGTAGAATGAAGGTGATGCGACTAAAATTAGAAGTGTGACATTTCAGCAATCAACCTAAGTAAAGTTGTTGAGGTTAGGTCTATTTATCAAGTATATGAAACCAGAGTCCCAAAAAGAAGTATCTGAAATCAGGTATCTGACATATGATCTCGGAATTAAAGAGGTATCTTGACATTCAGTAATACCGTTTTCAGTTTACAAATACCTTGTTCTTAAATCTTATCAAACCAACTCATATCTCTCATATGGAAGAAAAGATTTTATTGTTATTTTGAAGGGTAGAGGAGAGCTGTCTCTTGTGAGATTTTTTCTATATAGTCGGTGAGGAGATACGAAGGCTTACAGTGCTTTCTTTGTTTAGTTAGCGGACGAAGTTATTATATCAAATATTAGATGTGTTACATTTTATTAAAAGAACATGATTTTCTACCCTTGCAGGCGGCAGTATAGAGAGTTACAACAAAGTGTCTTAGAAAGATGTATCCACTATTAGATCTATAATCGATGGCTCCAATTAACTTGCCGTTAAATAGTAAAGGGTTATTTGATATTATCATCAAAACACGCTCTACCAATATTTTGGTATTTTGAATAATAAATGTAATGATTTTGGTTTAAAAACAAACCATTGACATTATTACTGTTTATGTAAAGAGAACAGTAGGTATTGTATCAAATTATACTAGAAGATTACGTATGATTCTATAATTAAAATCAACTTCACCGAGTGTAATGCACGGGTATTTTGCTAGTCAATATACAAATAAAGATGTGAAAAATTAAAATGAGCTATTTTGTTATAGATTTGTTTATCAAAGATTATAATTAACCGAACAAAGACAATGATTCGATGAGATTGATTAAGAAGGGCACTAATTAATTAGAGAGGGGGCCTTCTCTACACCTCCAATCCAAGAGAAATTAAGAACAGGAAAACGATGCAGTTATACATATCTACAAGTAGGCCTGTCCCGCCGTCGTCGTCGCATTGCGGCCGCCGCCGGCGGACGATGACGAAGACATCGGCATGAAGGCCAGCACGAGAAGCAGCACCAGCATCGCCACCGGCACGAGCATCAGCATCGACGGCGGCGGGGGCAGCGGCGGCAGGACGAGCGGGAGGATCACCAGAGACGCCGTCACGCACACCAGCAGGAGGAGCGACTCCACCGTGAAGTACTTGCCCCGGATGCCGCCGCCGCTAGCCGGCGCCTCAGCCTCCCTGACGACGCTGCTGCTGCTGCTGCTGCCGCGCTGCGCTCTCTTATCGGACGCCGCCGGCTGCGACGTGCTCCCGCCGCCGGCGGCTTTACCTCTGCCGTTCTCCATGTCGCTGCTGTTGCTGGCGGCAGTGCCGGATGTCAACTTGAGCTTGGGCTCGTCGTCACTGATCAGCTCTTGAATTTCCTCCGGGTGCTCGTCGTCGTCGCCATTTCTTGGGCTCAAGAAGTACATAAGCTAGCTAGCTTAGCTAGGTGCAGTGCATCCGATCGATCGATCGATGCGTCTCTCTCAAGGCAGTATCAAGCTGCTAGAGCTTAGTGACGAAGCTTTTGATCATAGCTCGATCTCTCCCTTGCAGAATCAGATATTCAGATCAGATCTAGCTATTCCTGCAATCTGAGTGTGGTCTCTGCCAAGAAAGATGGATCAAATCAATCATCAGCATGGGAAGCAATCGAAGCAGCTGATAGTCACTAATCACAGTATCTATGCGTAACCTTTACGTAGTGCAGATCACATTATATTTTGTTGCTACTACCAAGAAATTGAAATTAAAGTTGGCAAAGCCGGCCATAGGAAAAGGGCCAGAGGAGGATATCATAACTAGGGAGACAAGTCACAAGTGAGATTATTCCTTGTCTTTTCAGAAAGAGGGGCCCTGCTAGCTAGCTCGCCAACTAATTAATTCACAAAATTACTGAGAAGTTACAGGGCAAAAATCCAATCAATGATTACCCAACGCAGCAATTATCATCCAGATTTAACAAGATATACATGATGATCAGCAATATACAGCTAACTGTACATCTCATGTCTGAACTCTGAACTATCCATCATCTATTCATCTGTAAGAAATATCACAGCCTTTTACGCACATATGCAGACGATCACATCACATGCACACGGATGCATCTATGAACAATAATCAGATGTAACCAGCTACTACTACTAGAACATACATACCTGATCGACACTCGAGAGACAGATGGCATGCAGCAGCCAGCAACATAGGTCACCTCTTCAGGCCCATGCATGCATCGATCTCTAGCTGCTTGGCGTCGTCTCTATCAGCTAGCAGCTAGCTGGACCGACCGATCGAAGCTGCAGGAGGGAGGAACAGGAAACGGCGAGGAAGAAGAAGTTGCAAGCAAGCTAGAGAGACAGGAGGCAGCGGGCGGTGGTGGGGTAGCTAGCTAGCTACTCCTAGTAAGCAGACGAGCTGGAAGGAGGAGGAAGAAGCAGCTAGGCAGAGGTGGCGGATACATTGCATCTGGCTCGGTTGGTCGTCGCCTGCCATGCAAGTGGAGGCGATGGTGGGGGGAATATTATAAGCTCGAGGTGGGCTTTGCCAAGGCAGGGACAGCCGAGGGGTTCGTGTTCGTCCCCCCTGGTCATGGCCGCCCGGCCGGCCCCCTCGTCCGTACGCGCCCTTTTTTTTTTGGCGTTTCTCTCTCTCTCTCTCTCTCTCTCTCTCTCAGGATGATATGATGGTGGATCATGGAGGATGACCATCTCTGCAGTCTCTCTGCATGTACAGATGAATGCTCGATCGCCTCGATCGGTCAGGCGGCGTGGACTATATATATCCATCCAGCTAGAAAAGATTTGCAGATACTTGTCGGTTTTTTTCAAATTTAAGCTAAAGATTTTGTTTTGACTTGGAATATATATTTAAAACAGAAATTTCACTGTTTTTAAGAGATGTCGAGGGGTATCACATTTTGAAGCGTAAGTCTTACTATCTACTCTAAAATTTGGTACTTAAAGCAAAAGGAAAAAAATATGGTACCTTATTGTATCTTCTAGAAGTTCGTAAAATCACTCTTTTTGAAATAACACAAGCACATGGTGTAAGTTACTTTCTCTGTCTCAAAATATAAGGAGTTTTAGAGCTAGCTATGGGTATTAATAAAGTTATTGGAATTAAATGGAAAAGTTTGTGATTGGTTGAGAAGAGAAAATAGATAAAAAATTTTGTAGTGGAAGTTTGTAATTTATTGAAAAGAGAATGTAGATGTAGAAGTTATATTTGGGACAAATTTTAAAGTGGATATGTGGAAGTACGCTATGATGATCCAGAGAAACGTGTGGTTTCTGAACCCAGAGATTGTTATATTTTAGAACAGAGAAAGTACTAGATTTATATGAAAAATGATGGCAATGCTTAAGAAATGTTTGTGACTAATGCTGTAAACTGATGACCAAGATTTTCTTCGTCATCCGTTACCATGGTAACCAAACTTATTATCTAGGCATGGCCGAAAAAGTTATCTGGTATATCGGTCAAGTTAAAAAAAATACAAAAATTTTAACTTTTAATAAAATTTATGTGGTTTTCCTCAGTGATTGCACTGTTACTGTTGTTACCATGGGGGAGCCCGATGGTAAGAAAAACCCTGATACCACGTAATCAAAACAACAAAAACAATTTGGTTAAGGCTTTTATCCTTATACGCTTATCATTTCAAAAGTCAAAGGCAGAAAATAGAAACCGAAAAAAACGCTAACTCTAGAATTAAAATTGGTGTAGCTCAAACAAGCAGGCCCCTGAGCTATTCACTTTTAGAAAATGTAATATTTAAGTTAGATGGTCTTGATCAGAGCGGCAGGCACTCATTCACAACCGGATGGATTAGTTAATCGCAGCGGAGATCTAGGGGCTGAGCCTTGTGGTGTATCGTACTACTAATCTTTAATTTAATTTAGTAATTAGGGGTTGGTTGGATAGCTCTTGATGGCTCTTGGCAAAGGTCAGCGGGGGAGGAATCGATCAGGGAGCCACGGAGTACGTACATATTTTAGTAATCCTGGTAATGCGAGCGTTTTGTTCTCTGCTCTTGGTAATTTTTTTTTTGCGAAACTTGGTAATTAATTAATAGGACGACCAGTCTAATTAGATGGATGCCAATAGAAAACGGATATTGTGATAAGTCGCGGTTGGTCTTAAGTGCCCAACTCGATCGGATCCTTTTGATTTTCCACCAGTACAATGATTAGATGTACCACGCACCCGTGTGATATTTCATTCTGGTTTTCTAAGGCCATCGACAGTGCCGATTTTTTCAGAACATGACATCTCATCATGTAGAAACTAATAAACTGTTTATGTGAAATTCATTCATAAGAACTGACTAACAGACAGTTTGTGTGAAATTCATTCCTAAGAATTGAACCGCTGAGTGTTTACTCGTATGTTGATACAAGTTTTGATTGTGAATTGTTTTCTCAGGGGAATGCTTAAAGAGATGCTCATAAATACAAGAATATATGGCTCGATCCTTTTGGTCCAGATCGAAATACTCCCTCCGTTTTTTAATAGACTATACCATTGACTTTTGGTTCTAACCTCGACCATTCATCTTATTGAAAAATTTAGTACAGATATACAAAAGTATAAATTATGCTTAAAGTGACTTTAATAATAAAACAAGTACAAACAAAATAATCGATATTTATATTATATATTTAAATAAGATGAATGGTCAAACATCATCCTAACAATCAATAACGTCATTTATTAAAAAACAGAAGGAGTAATTGTTTCGAAAGCCTCCAAACAAATAAATTTGCACAGTTCAGATCAAGGATTACATGTAATACAACAGGATTGACTAGACATGATCCACTAGCAAAACTTAGATAATGACCATCAAACAGCTATACAAACAACGGGTGTCCATTTCATACTTATGAGCTCGTCATCTGGACCATCCTGGCCTGGTACATCGCTGAGCCCATTTTTCATCATTAAATATAAGTATCAACAGTTCTATCGTACAACAAGACCAGCCAAGAGAAGAAGTGCGTTACCATCAGTCCAGACTTGTCAGGCCTCCTGGTCCATAAGCCGAACACTCAGAACGACCTCCGCTAGCTAGTCCTCCAGCTCGACAAGCTGAGCTCTTCTCTCAGCAGCTTTCTTCCTGACAAAGATGCCCCACCGCATAGCAGCCTTAATCTTAAGCCACCCGACAACAGCCTTACCGGATGGGCGAGCCCGGTCATCCTCGTAATTGTAGGCTGGCGCAGGAGAGGGCATGGAGGAGAAGCCATCAACATTGTTCAAGTTGGCTGATGACCCACCCATGCTCAGGATGCGCAACATTTGTTGCATGTCTTCTTCATTCTCTAGTATCTCATGGCTTCGTACCCTTATCTCCTCCATCAGGTATTCATCAACACCTCCGCGGTTCTCCTGCAACCTGGACCAGTCATCAAAAGGATTGAGGGGAGAAGGCTGCATCGACTGACCAAGTGCTGAGAATTCAAAGTTTTGCTGTTGTGTTGGTCCCAATGCTAGCATGTTGGAACTTCTTGAAGCTTGAGTTTCGATTGAAGAACCACTGAACTGTTCTTCCGGTCTCAATGAACTAATGTCATATTGCATGGTGATACTTTGTGAGATGTCCTGAGGATTGGCTGCATATCTTGCTGCCTGGCTCCCGTTGGACATGTTTCTAGTTCCATCTGCATATATATGTAAGTTAATATGAATTAGAAAGGTGAATAATAAAATTGCTAGCTGAGCTTATAGATGCAGCATCATGCATTCTTGGCGAGTAAATTGATGAAGATGCCAAAGCAGCAACAGTGGTCACAAATCTTTTTTCAAGCCAAGTTAAATAGAATTCAGTAAAATGACTACTCCCTCTAGTCAAATATATTAGACGTTGGGAGAACTAAACCTAGCTCTCCCAACGTCAAATATATTTGACTGGAGGGAGTCTTTTAAAACAATTTGCACAGATGAAGTCAAACAGAAATGTTACACTCTAAAAATGTTAGTTGTTTGACTAAGGCCCTGTTCTTTTCAGCTTATTCACCAGATTATTGAAATGTGAAATGGATTATTTGTTCGACGCTTCAGAAAATACGTTTTCTCAATAAACTTTTTTCTACTGCATTCCTTAGACTACTTGTTCTAAGCTATCTATAAAGTTTATTTCATAAAATATTTAATTTATACCTATACTCAAATTGATAATCTGCGGCAATAATCCGCTCAATAATCTAAATCAAACAGGGCCTAAGTAGAATTAAAATTGTAGTATATCAAACACATCAATGCAATCGAAAAAATACAATGTTCACAAATGAGTTTTCCTGTACAGATAATGGAAACCAAAGTATGCAGTTCAGGCCACAAGAAAGGGAAGATCTTTTTATTTTAATAGATAGAAAATCACTGCTCAGGTAGAATGGCGCTAAAATAAATGGTGAAAAGAAATTCATATACCTTCACTCATACTGCTCACAGATGATTGCTCAATATTCACAGGTTCGCCTGTCAATTGTTTATGTGAGTGTGTTGAACCATATGAAGCAGGATAGCTAGTTGAAGCCTTTGCAGTATCACTTCTTGTTGTGACAGATTTCTTTTTCTGCTTGAATCTCAACAGTTCCTTGCCATCATATTCAACAACGTTGATCCAGTTATCATATGCTTGTTTCACAAGAGTATCCGCAAATAACTGCAGTTGAGTAAAGTGAGATAATGACAAAAGGTTATGTATTTCAGCCATCTCAAAACAAGCACCAAATCACAAGTATCAGTAAAATTAGTGTTTACATCATATAGTGGCAGCGACTTAGGTGATAAGTGTGGTAACAGATCTGAGAAAACTCAAATTTCAAGGTAGCATGGAGCAATTTGAGATATTTTCAGATCACTATACTTTGATTATCTATTGTGCGGCAAAGTGGAATAGTGGATACAAACCAATATTGTGAACAATATATATCTTAAGAAAAGCTTTGAAAGTTTTCCTTGAAATAGAATGATGGCAATTTAACCACCACCATTGTCTGTTCAGTTACTGCAAATGGCCAAAATGAGCATCTACAACGGTCAACCAGAACTAGGAATAAATTTCAAGAACTGGTGCATATATTTATTAGATATAACCATGGAAGTGGTGAGCTATATTATGAGTTTATGACCATCCAAATGTATCTTGGTGTTATTTTCCTTTAAAAAAATATGCTTCCAAGCATCATAGCTTATTGGTAATGAGCACCTCAATACAATCAGTACATGCAACAGCCAAGAAATAGAAGTATAGAACTGCTTGGGTGTTTGTACATACTCTGCCTATTCAAAAGAAGCACAGCAGACTACTCCAAGCAAGAATGATGATGGGTATTTGACTATTTGTAGGTCAGGAAAAACAAAGACTTTCAGAATGGGCAAAAAGCATATGGAAATGCTACATAGCACTTGGTACTACCATTCAAGAGACTGGATAAATAAAATTCTAACTGCAAGAATCCCAATCTACAGATCAGTGGTGCTAGGATACTTAGCTTCCATTGATAATCCTAACAGAACATAAAAAATATACTAACCCTCTGGTTTTCAGAAAGGTTTTCAGCTGAAATGTACTGATCATCAGCAATCAAACCAGTGAACTCATATATGTTATTGAATATCGCGCCAACAGTTCTTGCGTCACTTGAGTAATATATATAGTGCTTGCCACTCAAAACGCATGTCTTCGCATGCTCAACAAGGCTTTCCCACATCTTATTTGACATGTTACTGCCAAGAATCTGAAAGTATCAGAAGAAGCCAATTTTTAGTTTTGAATCAACAAAATTCTTAAATATAAGTTACAAACAGAAATAATGAGACTTACAGTTCTTAGCTTCTGTTGGTCTCTAACAAGAAGTTGAAGAAAATGTTCAACTGTGTATATTCCATTTGAGTTTAGCTTCTTATGAAATGCACCATCCTTTCCAATCTTCTCCAATCTCCAAACATCATCCTTTAGGGCAGGAGGGTAGTGTTTCTTGTACACTACAAAAGGGATTATAATTTAATATCTATATGTTAAGACATCTAACAGTTATACAAGATCAGTAAAGTATATGGAAACATACGTTCTCCTCTGTGGTCCTTAACAGTAAAAGCCTCTGTCTTCGCCTCCTTAACACGGACACCTTGACAAAATCCTGAAGAGACTCGCAAACCAAGTCTAAATTTCCTGCTTCTTATCCAGCTTGAATTGTCAGTGAAGATAAGCTCTCCAATGGTCCCTACACCTTCTTTGAGAGTCACCTGGAGGTCACCGGTTAAAAGAGGTCTCTTCCCTTCACGTTCTTTCACAATCTGATTCTCAAATTCCTCTTCTGTCCAATCTTCATCCTGCTCTTTATTAAAGTCACCCTCAAGTACAAGGACATCCAGTTTTGCAAATGACTCGGGTCCTGAAGTGACTACACGTCCAGTGTTTGCATCCAGAAGCACAACATGTATCGCTGCTCCCTGCTCGCCTTCCACTTTCCCTCCCGTAAAGAGTGGTAGCGATAGCCTAGACCTAAACTGAAGCTGGAGATTGCTACCACTAGGACCTTCAATTCTTTTGGGAGAGGTCCTGTTTTTATTCGGGATATGAAGGTCAACTTAAAGTGGAAAATCCAGATAGTACTATAGAGACATGTATCTGTATTCCTGCATTAGATGCATTGACAGGCATAACCAAAATGAGCAAGTTCCACTATCCTGTACCTTCCTTGAATTCTAGCAGGAGTTGAAGGACCCAATTTGGCTAAAGCACGTTCTACTTCTTCACTAACCTACATAGCAAAATATTGGTGATAGTTAATCAGGAAAGCAACCATACGGGTAAATCAAAAGGTTTGATAGCAGATAATAAAAGGACTTTTTTTTTAACTCACAACTCTTCGCAGAATTGGCTCGAGTGATGAACAAAGCTTCTGCAAACTGTCTACCTTGAGGGCTTCTACAATGACACTGCAAAGAGACAAGTTTCTTAAGTAAACTATAAGAGAAAAGTATTAAAACATGGTAGAAACAAAACCCAGAGTCAAATATACAAGAAACAAAGGCATCACATTCAACCCAACATAAATGATGTTAAAAAAAATCTTACATTTGTCATTTGTGTGCCTTTTTCTATAGAACAGGTGATCAAGATAAAACAGCGTCAACCGAAACATGTTAGCATAGTTTTCATATGGTCCTATAAAATCAATATTCAATAGTTGATTAACAATTGTCTATTAAGAACTGTATCCGTCGTTCAGAACCTCAGATCATGAGATACGATCCCCTGTAGACATTTGGAAAACAAGTGCTAAGTTGTTGCTACATTACCTAAAAATAAATCAAAGTAATTTAAGGCCTCATTAAGTGCAAAAAAAAATACAGGTTCCAGTAAGCAATACCCATAGTACGATAGTACACTGAAAAGTATTGATTTTTTAAGGAAATGGATATCACTGTTAAACAGACCTAACCAAGAAATATGCTTTCTGCTGAATTGTGGATGGACTACTATTTTGAGTATCCCATCCTTGTAAGCAGTTCCTACATTTAATCTGACTGTCCAAAAGTTGTTCTCACTGCGCACAAACTCCTTTTCTTTTAAGATAGACGCAGGAGATCTGCCTCATCTATCGTTAAAGAAGAGAGTTAGCTTAAATACAAAGCTGGGAAAACTAGCATGGTGGTTCTGCCGACAAACGACAACGGGAAAAGGGATTGCTCGCACAACAGTAATAAATCTGAGAGGAGCCTTGGTCCCACACTCCCACTAGGCACCAAGTTCGACCTTCCTCTTTGCTCTTCGCAGGAAGGCGATTGGCTATTTTGAGCAACAAACTCTTACTTCATTCCCGCTCTTAATTTATGTATGGAAAAAGGGGAAACTAATCCTGTAATCCATTCAAATGAAACTGATACACTGAACATATACCACCTAGTTCGAACCTTTTGAAAGCATACGCATAGATTTAGCAATCCACGTACTAATTAAATACAGGGTTGACATAATCTACGCAGCTCAAATCAGCATACGTTTACTAGACTGGAACCAACGCCTCATGAACAAAAGCCGAGCATAGCTGCACCTTCACACTAAACTGCAGTTATCATATCTTACTCATAGTCAAACTAAGTTAGAGATCGAAGTCCCCTCGAATCTAAGCTAGTAGAAAGCTAGGGAGCTCTGTTCCCAAATCCCGAACAACTACCCGCAAATCCTCCAGCCAATCAATGAAATCATTAACCATTCCACGCTGTTATCCAGCCACATCAGGTTGTCACACCCACCTCGCGAGGGCAGGGACGCGCGGCCGCTTGGGCGCCCGGTCGTCGTCATCCCCGCCGCCGCCTCCGTCGAGCGCCCGCTTCGACCCCGACCGCTCCAGGTGCCGCCCCTGCCTCTGCATCACCTCCCACGCCTCGCCTCGCCCCCCCCTTCACCCTCCAGCCAGATCTGCGCCCACCGCCGCATCAAAAATGAACCCCCAGATCAATAAATAAATAAATAAAACTTGTGTAAAATCCATCACCCCCAAACCACGATCGAGGCGAGCGCGCGCGGTACCGAATCGCGGGGTGAGAAGGGAGAACGCGCGCGTACGTAGGCGGCGGCTCGGCCGGCGGGCGGGCGCTCGCGTGGGGGAGGAGCCGGAGGGAGCGCAGCGTGGTGGTGACTGGGCGACGACTTGGGGGCGAGCTGGAGGCTGGAGCGCGAGCGCGAGAGCGGCCGAGGGAGAGAGAGAGAGATCTGTGGACTTGGGCGAGTTCGGGTGGGTAGGTGGGTGGCGTGCCCGCCTTTCGCCTTTGGCCACCGGCGCCGTCTCCGTTTTGTTTAACCAGTTTTTGGTCCCGGGTACGAGGCGCTCCTCTCGCTGACGAGCGTGGCCCACGGGAGCGTGCGGGATCCCGCGGGGAGGCCCGCGTGTGAGTGACAGGTGGGGGCAGCGCAGGGTAGGACCATGTTGTAAGTTGGATGACGTGGGGACCGGGAAGCGGGCATCGTGCGTGGCGGCCTGCGGGGCATAATAATATACTTCCTTCCGTTATTCCGTTTCACATTATAAATCGTTTTAACTTTAATTAAAATTAAATTATTTTAAGTTTAATTAAATATATATTAATATTTATAACAATAAATTAATTTTATTAAATTTAAAACTGAATATATTCTTATAGCATATTTGCCTTGTGTTAAAAATATTACTATATTTTTCGATAAACTTGATTAAAGTTAAAAAAGTTTAACTTTGACAAAAGTAAAAATGACCTATAATCTAAAACGGAGTGAGTATTTTTCTTTCCCGTAAGGGACTATGCACTAACTTAATTTAGCGGCACTCGTCCCCGCCATGTGGGTCCCACGTTGTGGGCCCTACAAGTTAGTACTCTCGGCCGGTTGAGTAGGGTGTAGGCATGGAATTTTGGTGGAAGGGCACTGGTCATTGTGGTTCTATATTGTGTTAAGTAAAGGTTGTGGATAATCTTTGTGTGGTAATGCTGCAACTTGTTGCAATGATATGGCCGTAGTAAATTTCTCTTACACAAGCGGCAATTTCACTCTTCTATTAGAAAGGGTATGTGGATGATCGTGATAATTTGTACTCTCCTCACCTGAAAAACCTTATTAAAAACAAATCAATTTTGTTAAGTAAAAGAAAATTTTAGTGTATTTTCTTACGATATTTAAGAGAAATGCACGAGCAAAGAAATAGATCCATATCATCGTTTCCCTAATGTCAATGAGTTAAGTTTTTAATCTCTTGAAGACTTTTTTTTTAAGACGTCAACGAGTTATAAGTTCACATTGTTTCTATGTAGCCAACTCAAGTTTAAGATCCACTATATGTGTTAAACTTAGAATGTTCTCCCACGTTTGTTTCATAACCTTTTAGAAAAGGACTTTCCACATGGATATAGCAATATTTGCAGTTTTTTAAGGAGGAGGCATTACGCCCTACTTTTAGTAGCAACCAAAGTTATGCTGGGTTTCTAGCTTTACAATCCGCATAGACACGCCGGGACAAAAACCCAGGTTCACAACACTCCTCGCCACAACTACTAAACTAAAACTACCATATGATAACTAAACCAACTCCCGCACCATTACAGAACAACCCCAAAAATTATGATTATTCTTACAACAAAGGACTTCTTTAGTGGTTATATTTTTCCCTAAAATTTTCCCAATCGATAGCCGTTGATGCATGGTCTCATACCAATTAATTAGTACTCCGTATTTTTGTTAAAAAAATGGTCATGAATTTGAAGGACGAGTTACCTTAGCTAGCAACACACATAAATATATAACTCTTAGGACAAGCTAATTAATTAGTTTACACGGAGGGAGACATAATATATTTGTGATTTCTAGAGATTAGAGATAATGTTCAAATTATGTTTCAAAATATTAGGTTTCTCGAGAAACTAACAGGATAATGTCTTTGTCTTGTCATTAAAAGGTTTAAATCTCATTTATAAAACTAACCTAGAAGTAAAATAACCTATTAGTAATCTGGAACAGAAGTTGCTACTAGACATTATCCTGCTGGATAATTTAAAGCACAAAAATTGAATTTTCATCTTCATAAGATGATTTTGTTTCTACTTGACACTTCGGTATTAGAACTTGAAATCTGCAGGTCAAACACTTGGGACCTAAATTAATATACTATATTCTCACCTCCACGAATAAACTGATGCTAAATTGGATTGAAAAATCTACTTAACCAACAATAATTTTCGGCAATGCTAATCCAAATGGCTTTTGTCTGTTCTTTTTACAAGCTTCTTGTTCAAAATTTGAAAAAAAATTAACAAGCGCGTGTCGCTTTCGAAATCTTCACCCTTCGATCAATTTTAGTTGACGAAGCGGAGGATGCAACCTTCATCCCCAGGCTTATTTGAGAGTTAAAATTACATCAATCCATGCATGGGTCTGTATGGTGTTTCCACCCATCAACTATTATAAATAGAAATAAAAGGGGAATACAAATGAAATACTAGATATTCATGACTAACATATATAGCTCAGCCCTTAGTCCATTCATGGGCTCTTTCATCAGTCGATGCTGCTGTACTCACAGTCTTCCACAGTTACACTGAAAAGATTATTCATTTCAAGGTTACACACTCTCTCTGCTATAGTAACATGAATTATTCGACAAGCGACAATATGTGGGGGATACATGGTCTGAACTAAAGCAGTGCACTGAAAAGATTATTCATTTCAAGGTTGATCTGCAATTCTGCATCTCTGTCTGTACTATGTACCAGTAGATCGATCTGCGACACTAAACTCGTGGCTCATGCAGGCTTGCATGCCTAGCTAGGAAGAACAAACTAACTAAATGCAGCAGCCAAATCTTTGTTTGTCTAATAAGTGCACATCATGCAATCACCTGGTGCGTCCTATTCTAGATATGACTCTGAGACACATCTAGCTGTCAGGTTAAGCTAGAATCCCCTCATGGCACAGTACATATATGCTACCAGGAAACAGAATGTTTCAAATGGCCAAGAACTGTCAGAAAGACTGAGATAATTTTCAGGGTATTATATAGTAACTAAGGAAAGGCGACACATAACCCATGCCCGCCGTGCCCGATTACCATCCATAATACTAGTTGAAACAAAAATAAAAATGCATACCTTCAAAAAAAAATGCTTGATGCAACAAGAAAGCATCTTTTTTTTAGAAAATGTTATAAATTGGGCCTCTACATCCAAAAGGATGTACACAGCCAACAAGAAAGCATCTGATGGCTAGTTAACTGCAACTGGAAATTAAAGCAAGTTGAAGGCAAATTCTAGGACAGCACTTACAGATGACAAGTACTACAACAGGCATGCAGTTCCATATGTAAAAAAGGCTTCTGATCAGTCATCAGTGTACCTAACAATGCATGCACGAATGTTCCCCACCTGAACACTGCAATCACTCAAATCAGAAGTCCCATGAACGAGCTGAGATGACAAATGACAACAGGAACAAAAAGAAAGCACAAGAAATAACGCGAAGGAATTCAAGCAAACGGACGGACAAGAGGGAAATTAAACGCTTCATAGCTTCAGGGACAGGTCAATCATCTCGTCGGCGAGCTCCCCGTTGCCCCTGTCGGCGCCGGACGACGGCGGGGCCGCCGCGCCACCGGAACCACCCTGCAGGCGATGGTGGTGCGCCGCCCTCATCCCAGCTCCCCACACGCCGGCGGCGTCGAGATCCGCGGCGCGAGGCGGCGCGCTCTCGCCAGCTGCGCCGCCGCCGCCGAGCGCCGCCGTCGTCCTGCCTTGCTGATCTCCCCCCGCAGCGGCCGCCGCCGCAGCAGCGGCAGCCAGCGACGCGGCGGCCTCCCTGCCCCGCCTGGCGAGGTTGCGCTGCAGCTTGTGCGCGTTCTGGTGTCCCCCGAGCGCCTGCGAGCTCCGGAACTTCCTGGGGCAGTAGCAGCAGGAGAAGAGCGCCTGGAACCTCGGCGGCGACGGCTGCAGCGACAGGCTCAGGGTGAGCCCCTCCTCCGCCGCCGCGTCGTCCACCATCCCAAAGTCCATCTCTCTCTCTCTCTCTCTCTCTCTCTCGCTTGCTGGACACGAGACGAGCCGAGCAAACTAGCTAGCGCCTGGTGGAGAGAGCGCGCCACCAACAAGCGAGAGCCAGCGAATGAACAGGGAGGAGAGGAGAGCGCGATGATATTATGGCGCGCGAGCGAGCGAGGGCGACCTGTACGCGTGGGGTTGCCCCTGTCGGAAATCCCAATGCCAGCACAGTAACATCCACATCAACGACGACACTCGCAGTAAAGCTCACGAGGTAAACCACCACATCGATCTATCGTCCTATCTAGCTAGAGGCGACGGCGACGACGTACGGCGAGACGACACGGCCTGGGGGCTAGGCTATAGCTAGCTTAGCTAGCGACACCATCTGCATCGATCTGCAGCTAGCGAGCCTGCATGCATGTTTGATTACGAACGTACGACGAGCTCTGCCGCTGTGACTAGGTTGGTTGGTTGATTCGCGGGCTTGCCTTTTCTCCCCTCTCTTTCAATTCCTGCAGGCCTGGCTGCAACTAGCTACTCATCTACTTGCTAGCTGAGTTTTCTCTTCACCTCTACGTACGTACGTGTCGCGTCGGCGCTGGCCGAAGCCACGGCGGCCCAGCCGTCGTCGTCGTCGTCGTCGTCTCCGGCGATAAGCCATTAATTACTGTTGGTCTGGATGTGCATGCATGTGCATGGCACTGTGCGCGCGTAGCTAATAGCTGCTAGCTAGCCAGCTAGCTAGGCCAAGACAAGCGCATGCAGGGTGATCGACCGATCATTCGATCGATGCATGTGTACATGGATGGATCTATATATGCATGTGTCATTGTGTCCTGGTACTAGGACTTGATCAAACGGGAGGAAGGGGGGCACTGGGAATTGAAACCTCGCATTTGCTATACCTGGCAACGAACACATGCGAGCATGCTCCCCCTACGCGGCGCCATAGCTCGTGGATCGATGTATGATGACATGGATTGACCGGTGAGACTTAAGCGAGCTATACTGCTACAGTAGTCGATCTGGAACAGCGACAGTCGAACCGCCTCTCTCCGATGATCGATCCAGGGAATCCCATGGAACATGTCGCCCAGTAATTAAGTAGTGTTTGACACATGAAACATCGTCCTAGTACGGAACCAGACCTGCTCCCTCCGTTTTATATTATAATACGTTTTGACTTTTTTAAAAATCAAACGTGTTTAAGTTTAACTAAATTTATAGAGAAATATAGTAACATTTTTAACACAAAACAAATATGCTATCAAAATATATTTAATTTTGGTTTTAATGAAACTAGTTTGGCGTTGTAAAAGTTGGTTTGAAACGTCTTATAATATGTAACGAAAGGAGTATTTTACCAATTAACTGAAAATTTGTGAAACATCAGCCAATTTTTCAATGATCAGGATCGCTCCAATATTTATGCAACATCTATATATTAACCCTACCACACCTCTCACCTCATTTTCTCTCCCCGACCGCCACCCCGCTCACACCCCACCCTAACGCTTGTGTTCCACCACCCTTTGCCTCGATTGTTGGCGCCACACCAGCGCCGGTGAGGCCCGCTAGCCGCTGAATCCCATCCTCCTCCTCCCTCATCTCCATTGGGTTCATGTCGTGTCGTCTTCTTCCTTAATTCCAGCCTACCCCACCTCTCCTCCACCGTCTCCGGCTGCTCACGCTACCGGATCCGCCCCCACCTCCTAAGTACAAGTCCAACATGATTCCCTCGCCATTAACACCAACCTATCACCCTCCTTAGGTAGTACTATCGCAACCTCGACATGAGCACTGCCCACCTCCGGACCGTCGTTGCTCCAGCCACTCACTAACCTCGGAACACCCCCTCCCCCTCCCACCTTCTTCCTCCTCCTCCCCCCTCCCCTCCCCTCCCACCCCAACCCCCACCTTGAAACCTAATCCGTGGGCTGCCACCATATATCACCTGCGACGACACCAGAGAAGGAACCTGCTACCAAGGAGGACGACAGGAGCAGGAATCTGAGCACAATGATCGACGGTGAGATTCGACTGAAATTTTTAGGTTTTTCAGTTGGCTGACGAATTGCAAAGGTGTACTAGTACATATTGAAACAACATAGCGCTCTAAAATACATGCGGTTAAACTATAATTTTGAGTGAACTAAGATAATGCACTTACAAATTGTTGGATACATGAAAATGATATGAGTAAATATTCGATGTATATGATGCAAACATTTGAAAATAGTTTAGATTTTTGCAAACTTCAACTCTCTCATATCTTGAAAATCTACCGAGTGTGTGTGTGAATCAGAGAATATATGCCATATCACAAAGCATGAATGGTTTATAAGTGGGACCTAGTTTATAAGTAGGGAGCCTCTCACCTCATTGGTTAGCTTTTAGGGTGGTAAAGGCCCTACAATTGGTATTAGAGCATGGCTAGTTCAACATCTTTGCCCGATGGACACTAGAGTGTGAAGGCTTGATGGACAATGGGTGTCTACGGGGCCTGAATACCCGAGGGACCATCGGTGTACAGTAAAGAGGCGGTGAACGGCTGAGGGGCACCAATGTCTAAAGGGAGAGATTGTTGAATAATCTCACATTAGTTATGGAAGGGCAAGAGGCCTAGTTTATAAGTGGGGGAACCCCTCACCTCATTGGGTAGCTTTTGGGGTGGGAAAGACTCTTTACGATCGTACATTTTATAAGTTCATGTATGTTATATGTACAGTTTCATTGCTTATGGTTAATTTCTAGGTTTCTACTAGTTTAAAAAGATTTTAGGGTTGCAAAATATTTTTCCCAAAATATCTGTGCAATATTTGCACTCTGGGAATTTAATTATTACATGCAAGAAAATAACACTTTAATATTGGATGGGGATAAATAATTATATATACTTCCTCCATTCTCAAATAAATATCATTTCAGATGAATACACGTAACCAAACTTTGAAACTATGTATTGCCACTAATTAAATAATAATAATATTTTCACATAAAAAGATCGTTCATTACAAGAGATACTTCACATAACCATAAAAGTTCATGTTTATATAACTAATGGAATAAATATCCGGACCTCTGCATATTAAGATGCACATAGCCATACCTAAAGGTTCATTAGCATTTTAGAGATGTAACAATCAATAATGTGTATTGAAGACCACGTCGAGACATCCTATGCGATGAACAAAATGAACCAAAAGGTTGTCTTTAACATTGTAAAATTGTGGCACACAATTAAAAAAAAACCTCAGTAACAAGCACCGATAACATGTCCGACATAAGCACCCTCTAATGTGAAAACTATTATTCTCTCCGTCCCGAAATTTAAGGATTTTTAGAGATGAAAATAGGTATTAAAGAGGAAGGATAATAAATAAGAAATAGTTGTGATTGTTTAAGATGGGTTAGTAGATATCAAAATTAAATAAAAATGGTTATAATTAGCTGAGTCGAGAGAGAGTAAAGATAGCTATATTTTAAACGAAATTTAAATACTGAAGGTAACTATATTTTAAAACTAAAAAGTAAAATGTGTCTATATATGTACATATACTTTTACTGCACATACACTATCTTGATCCACATGCATGTACAGCTCAACCCTGATTCAAGTTAAAAGAAAATAAAAAAACTCTGGGGCTGGTCGGCAGGGCAACTAAGAGGCGGAAACCGGAAAGGACAGTTCAGAGAGAGGGTGGTACAAAGGTGGGCAGTAGCCAGTAGCAGCTAGAGAGAGGGAGGAGCTGTGTACTATGAGGAAGTTAAGGTTTAGCCGATGAGGCGTGTGTGGTCCATCTGATCACCCTGCGCCTGCGCGAATCAGGCCAGTCCGGCGACTGTAGCAGGACGCCTCCTCTCGTTCGCCAGCTCGGGATGGAATCGAGACGGTGCCCAATTATGCTCCCCAACGTGTTGGGGGCTAGCTGGCCCTCGCCCTCCTACTCTCCGACGACGTAGTCCTCTGCGCGCGCGCGTATGTGTGTGTGTGTATATATATATATATATATATATATATATATATATATATATATATATATATATATATATATAAAATTTACTTGGTGTATCATGATACCCTTAATATTTAAATCGGGTGTTTGAACTAAATTTAAACTTATGCATGCCTTTTTTAAAAAAAAATTAATTCTAGGTATGCGTCATCCAAACATATAATTAACTAGGTATGTGATATGTGATTGTAAAATAACTTTAAATTTAAGATATTTTGTTATTAAGTATGGACAACGATCAAATTGTTGCACCTAGATATATACCTAGAAGTTAAAAAATCTTAAAAAAATTAAACAAAATTCGTGTATTTCAAATTTTGAGGCTCGGACAACATAAGGCCCCAAACGAGTGTCCCCCCCAACACACATATATACATACATACATACATATACATATATTTTCGGTGAGTGATATGTTACTATTAAAAATAGTAGAGAATCTTGTTTTCGGTAAAAAAGAGAGGCATAGCCAAATAAAGGACACCCGTGAATAAGAAAAGAAAGAGCAACAACATGAAGGTATGGTGCTCGTGAAGTCACAGTATTACGAAAATATATATATATACATACATACATATATATATATGTATATACACGTATATTATATACCATATGTATACGTATCTAGAATACCTTTCTTTCATTCTTTGTGTCATACAACATCTGGCGATAGCTTTTCTAGGGGTCTACTATACCAGAACGCACGCATGCGCGCCGTGTACGTACGCGTATAGTAGGTACTACACTGTGCAGCTACAGTGTTATACATGGACCGAACACGGGAAAGGTAGTATCGTCACATGATATGCTGACATAGCAGGTATATATGTAGGTTATAGCTACTGTGGATGACTCTCTCTCAATCTGCATGCTGAGAAATATATATATATATGTCGTGTACCTACCTTTTGGATGGTTTTATTGATAAATAGAAGGGGTTCAATGACCTATTGTACATAGCTTATTCTCACTTCATCATTACAATTTATTTGTATCCACCCATACCCAAGGTATTCGACCCGGCCTCTCTCTCAATTTTTTTCTAAAAACAATAATGAGTGTTTTATTAGAGTCAATTTCGACCCGGCCTCTCTCTCAACTTTTTTCTAAAAACAATAATGAGTGTTTTATTAGAGTCAATTTCTATCGTCCTTTATGCAAATCACACTGTTGTGTGTACGTCATATACATATGAGACCGGACAAGTGGTTAGGAGGTTTTATTGATGATGACAACAAAGCCCAAACAAATTACGAGGATCTGAAGCGATATTAACTAAGGGATGGTCACGCTTACATATATGTGCAATGCGGAGTATGATGCCTTTATATAACAGTCTGCTATCCATGCTGGAGCATGTTTTGTAGATTTATTTGAGTAGGAATCTCTGTGTGATAAGACTATGAAACTCGATCGGTATTTAAAAGTACCAATGTAACCCTTGAATAATCAAATAGGAAAATTTTAAAGTATATAGATGCGTTGTTTGATTCCATAGACACAAAAACATATTGCCGAATCTCATTAATAAATCTTACGTGTAATAGCTAAATGCTCGTGCGATGCAACGGAATTTTTTTAAAATATAACTCTATCGTATGATCTAAAGCCCAAAAAAATATAACAAAAATATTCTAGTTGTATAACCAATATTGGCATCATTTTTACATGTATATCGAGCTATATAATTGTTTATAAAGATATATTTTTATAAAGATGTATTTGTACAATTGTCTGTAAAATCCTCGTATCGATCCAAGGGAGATTGGGTGGATGCTGTCAGCCAACGATCCACCGACGTGGGGCTCGCGCGTGGGCCGGCGCCGGCGTTCATCAGGTGACGCTTTGGGTGGAAGGCCAGGAGCTTTTTGATAGCCAATAGCGTGAAGGCACCCACGCGCTCAAGGTTGGCGCCCCATTTGATGACGGGGTTTTTTTTGCAACCGACGACAGCTAGGAGCAGGTCGATATGTCCATGGCAGCAATGGCGACAATTGGGCTCCTTACACGGTGGTGAGCCGACAGCCACAGCTAGGAGCGAGCTCCATCCACGGGTGGTCCACCTCTCCCCTCTCCTCCTCCTCCCCAGCGTCGTCATGCAGTCGCCTCCTCCAACGTAAAATGGCATTTTTTCTATTGGATCAATTAAGAAGATGGACGCACTTAGTTTATAATTTGGTCAGTCTCACATGTTAGTGGTGGTAGGTGGAGACAGATTCACCACTCACCATCATCATTGGAATCTTTTATAGGAGTATAGATAAGAGATAGACCCAAATTTAACACAAGCTCAAGCCAACTATCCCTATTTTTTTAAATAACAGTCAAGTCTAATACTACTACTGTTTCAAATTATAAGTATTTCTATATTGTTTAGCAGAGATTAAGGTTAGAAAGAAAAGAGTTTGGTACTCTTCAATAAATATGAAATGAATAGAGGTGAAAAGGTAGGTAGGGATAAGACAGGAATAAATTTAAATGTAAAACGATTGATGGAACAAGTAGTAATGTAAATATTGTTAGAAATTCTTATATTTTGAAATAAGATTTAAATTCTATAAATCTTTATATTTAAAAAAAAGAGTAATTTTGAATAGATATATACTAACATAGTAGACTTGCATAGGACTGAATGGTTTTCTATTACAAGGTAGGCCTCGGGGGCGTCACGCCCAGGTGGACCGAGGCTTGGGTCCGCTGCTAATATTTTTCTGTTTTTGAAAAATGTTTGCCCATATGTATACTCTTTATTATTGATTACTTCCTTCGTTTCACATTATAAGACATCTTGAATTTGTCACAAGTTAATTTTCAAATTTAACTATTATGGAATATTGTAGTAACATTTATAACACTAAATTAGTTTTATCAAATCTATTATTGAAAATACTTTTATAGTATACTTATTTTGTGTTGAAAAATACTACTACATGTGTTTTCCTATAAACTTGATTAAAAATTAAAGAAGTTCCACTTGAAACAAACCCAAAATATCTTATAATATATATGAATGGTGTACCTCGGATATATATAATTTTTTTAAAAAACTACCTTGGATATACTTAGGCTAATTCAGGTGCATGACACTCCCCGGCGACGGTCGCAATTAACACTCATCACCCTTTCCCCATTGCGATTCATTTTGCCTGCTGGACTTTCAAACTCGATCGATCGTCAGTCAGTTTATGCCATGCACAACATTTTGATTAGCACAACGATTCTAGCACATGTACACGCATGCCAATCGCTCGCTCGCCATGATCGATGCACTGCTGCACCTACGCGCCCCGGCCTGTATATATGCAGTAGTTTTTCTGCGCAAGATATGTGTACTAATGCACGTAGCCTATAGCCGGCGTTTCACATGGCAGCATGCATGCATGCAGAGGCGTTTGCATGCACAGTTAGCCAGCAGCTGGTGTCTGGTTAGTCCTGTCACCCTTCACAGTAGCCCACTCCTGTGCCGCTACATGCGTACGCTCGATCCAGTACGGTGGCCAACACAAGGGCATTGCCATGGCCGCTGCATCTAGAGCCAGTCCAGGAGGAGATCCAATGGATAAGATGAACGGCAGTGTCACAAGGCGATGTCGGGCCGGCCGGACGAGAGAGAGAGCGAGCGAGCGAGCTATTCAGCTGCAGCCGCATGCTGCTGCTGGATGGACGCATGCAAGCGTACGTTTTCCACAAAAAGTGCAGGATTCGATCCGGGTTTGGGTTAATTTGGGGGCGTCGCGAGGTTCACTTCCTGGCCCTACACTGTTCATCGCCACAGTTCCAGTGTCCCGTCACACACACGCGCCTACGTACGCCGATTAATAATTTCGGCGAATGCTAGGCTACCTAGCTAGGCCGCCCGCCGGTTAATGTACACGTACTGGTACTCTCTCTGCTAAAATATACTCTCTTCGTACTAAAAATATATCTAGCTAAAAATTATTATATTTTATGATAGAGATGGTAGAAACTTTAACAGATTTACTATTGATCAAACGTTTGATTTTTTAGAATCTGTTAAATAACAACACTAGCCATTAGATATAACTTTTAAGATTCGGGGCGGAAAAACGAGTTTCAAGTTATACTTTTAATTTGTTATAGTTATATTTTTAACTTGTTATAGTTGCTATTATCGATTACGCGTAACTTTAGTTATAAATTTGTACAACTTAGCTAAATATGTGCAACTGCATCTAACTTATCAATCGCGCGCAACTTTAGTTATAAATTTATGCAACTCAGTCATAAATATATGTAACTGCAATCGATTGATAGATTCATTTGTTTCAAATGTATGATCATTAGGCATTCCCTAACTTTACGCATTCAAAATTTATTCTAAAATATAGTTACTTCACCACATACTCATCGCAACTAATCAATAATCATCTTCTATTTAATTTCTACATCTAATTTCTCTTGTCAACCAATCATAATATTTCTATATTTAATTTTACGTACTTTCTTAATAATTGTGCCTAACCATAGAAGTTTTATATTTTGGGGCATTTCTAAAGTTTTTTACAGAGACTAAAGAGAGGTGAACTTAATTAAGAGATGGTTCTGATTGATTTAGATAAGAAAGTAAATGGAGTAATTAAATGAGAAACTATTATGATTGGTTGATATGAAAGAGTAGTTAAAAATAGCTGTATTTTAAAAAAAATTAAATACTAGAAATAGTTATATTTTTGGACGAATAGAGTACTTACTAAGTACTCTAATTAAGTTGGTTCTTTTTAATTAGTACAGAGGATGTACATTTGTATTGTAGGTTGATCGTCATTCATAACGTCAGCCGTCGATTGATCTAGCTAGTAGTTGGTGCTGTCGTTAATGTGGTGTAATAGTGTATGCACATAGTACTAGTAGTGTGCGTTACAGCCAACGCGCGCACTTTCACGGGCAGATTTGATTGGCCTCTCAGATCTTGCTTTTAAGAGAGAAAAAATTTTGTCAGTTGGTCTTGTTTGATAAGCCGACTCGTTCGGTTGCCCGTTGTCAGAAACTTTAGCATCTGCCGAAAGCTCCACAAATATTGTAGCATGAATCCGCGGGATCCACAGAACTCAAACCTTGCCTATAGTGGACGTGTTTGATGTGCTCGAGACACGGGCGGATCCAACATAGGGCCTTCAGCCCTTTCTACCTACTGGATCCCTACGAAAAATAAGAAGAGAAAAGAGGAAACAAGAGCAGGGAGAAAGAAGAAAAGGGAGCTCGAGAAAGAAGAAGACAATAAGTCTTTCTCTGTCCAAAAGCTATACTGTCATTAGCTCGAGATTAAAAGAACAACTAATGAGTAACCAGTTGATCAAAATCTGCAAAAGTTAGATTTCCCTGTTTTTGGTTTCTAATTTATTTTCTGGATTTTATAACTATAGATTCTCAGAGGCTATATGAGAATCTATACTGTTTAAGAAAACTGAAGGTTCTAAAATAAGCTACCACAGCTACCAGAAGCTTCACCAAACTGGACCCATGATTGTTTATGCCTCATAGCTCATTGATGACTCATGTCTACACTATCCAGATTAGGAGCAGTGATTTCTCTACTATGTTGGAGTATTTTGAAAATCATTTGTCTTTCACTGATTACTTTAAGCTTTTGGGTTAAACTGATTAGTGTGTGTAACACAATATGGTATAAGAGCCAAAGATTTTAAGTTCGAATCTTGATTGGTACACAATGAAGTAAAACCAATAACTCATTTCTATTCAACATCTAAGAGTGAATTGTCGCCTTTGCTTATTAGTTTAAGCTGGGTTGAACTGGTTAATGCATGTAACACAATATATGGTATAGTGGTGTAGTTGTAATATATGACTTCACCGGTAAGGGTTCAAATCATGGAAATCATATTTACATAATTATGGTGATGATGTTTTGTGAGGATTATATGTAAATTTGTCCTTGATATTCGTTTATATATTGAGTGTCTTAAGGTGATGTGTGCTCGCTTGCTTTTATATGTATAGTATAAAGCGTGATGATGGGTGCGTCTTCCATGTAATTAAAAAATAATAGTTCTTCATCAAATTAAACCAGAAACTGTTATTATTTTTATATTATTTCATAATCATCTCTCTGTTGTGTCACATTTCATTCAGCAGACCAACCTGCATGCATGGTCAACTTTACACCCACTTTGGTTTTTGCCCTTAATTTAATTATGTTCTTAGAAAAATCTTACAAAAACATATGTATGCACGTTAAACAATGCTACAAAATATATTACATATATAATCGTTATGTACTCCTAATGTATATACTTTTTTTTTCTATAAATATAAAAGCTCCTGGGCTCTTTTGGAGAGATTAAAGATGATGAGAAAATACTAAGATAACATGGTAAGAATTTTAAATAAGAGGTGATTACTAGAATAAATAATACTTCAAAATCCTTTATATTTGTGGATAAATTAATGGATTGGAGAAAGGCAAAAATCTCTTATATTTGTGCGTGGAGGGAGTAGAACGTATGTTTCTCCGGAATTTTGTAAAGTACACAAAGTACAAACTTTAAAACGACCATATGATTAATTAATTGTGGAGATTAATTTCCTGTCAACTTAATTGATCGATCCTGAGACAGAGACCCGTGTGTGATCAAGTCCCACGAGACCAAAACTGCTTCCCTGCTTTGTCAGGTAATGATGCAGCTGCTTGCCGTCGATCATGTGTCACATCAGGGGCAACAGCGATCATGTGGTGGAACGTGCGACAAAAGCACTAATGGCTGGCTGGCAGGCATGCAGGATGAGCTTAATTTGAGGCAGTGATCTGATCGCCGGCCCCGGCGCCGCCGGTGTCCGGCACTACTTAGAAAATAGCTTGTACAAGTGGCTAAATACGATTTTTATAGACGGCCAGACGTCCCGTCTATAACTAAAGACAGTGGTGAACCTATAGCAAAACGGAGGAGATGTGATAATAAAGAAGGAAATTTTTTTTACTAAAATAAAGGAGTCCAATAATAATATTGTTTAATAATTTGGGGTAGCATAAACAGAAAGGACATCAATATAAGTAAAATACATCAATTTTAATTTCAAATCTTTAGCATGCTTAATGATTCACCAGCCTAAAAAAAGCAAACAAACGACTGACAACTTAATTTTCTTTTTTCAAGAAGAAAGAATAATCTAATGAAATAAACATTACCTTCAATCTTCGTCATTAAATCTACGATCTTGCATTTTCATGAAACGACGAACCACCACCTCATTAGTGACTTTCATCGTCTCTTCTTTCTCAACATAGCAAATAAGGCTATTGCTCATGTGTTTATCACCAATGCGATTGCGCAAATGTGTTTTCACAATCTTCATGGTTGAGAAACAACTCTCAACTGTAGCGGTAGCAATGGGCAACACTAGTACAAGCTTCAAAAGTCGATAAATCATTGGATAACGGTCATATTTTCTGGTCTCCACCATTCTTTGAGACAGCTCAGCAATAGTTTGTAGGTTAGAGAACCTGTCATCATCTCTCACATCAGCTATGTAGAGGCCAAGTTCATGGCTAAGGTCCCTCAAATCCCTAGAATCAAAATCATGTGGATACATCTTTGCTAGGCTCATCAAATTTTCCATATTGAAATCATGAAATGAGTCTCTAGAACTAAAAGCGGATGAGCAAACAAGCAATTCAGAGCTTGTCTCATTGAAGCGGCTATCAAGCTCTTGAAGTAGCTGTCGGAGGAGTGAACTCCAACCGCGGGGAGTCTGGGGACCCCCCTTTGAGGTTCGGCTAGGAGAGTTGTTCACAGGACGGCTACGGCGTCTGGTCGGAGGCACGCGAGGGAGACAGAAGAAGTAGACAGGTTCGGGCCGCGCGGAGGCGTAATACCCTACTCCTGTGTGTATCTGCTATGTGGGAGATGAATGCGGTTTGTTCTTACAAGATGTTCTTGAGGGGTGCTCAGGAGTTAGCCCTAACTTGGGAATTCCGTCTCTCTAGAAGTTGAACTCCATCCAGAAGCTCCACCCCCTCCTAGAAACCCGAAGCTCTTTCTGGAGGCTGAACTCCTCCCTCTCTTTTTTTGCAGCCTCGCTCCTGCTGGCATGGATCCTCCTTTTATAGTCCAAGGGGAGTCCACAATACCTAGTATACATGCCAAGAGAAAGTTTTTCTAGGTACGATATGTCTTATCACACGCAGCCGCCTGCTGAGCCGTGCCAGAGTTGGTTCGGGATGTCTTGTCGTCACGTTGCTTGGCTGCTACGGGTGGCTAGGTTATGAAGATGTGACAGCGCACGCCATCGCTACCAGGGCGTGGAAAACTAAAGTCCTCTTAGTCAAATATTCTTTGACTGCACAGGGAGCGGGCCCACGGGGGGCCATCATGAGAGTCCACGCGTGTCCGAGTGGGCGACAGGCGCGACACGCCCCGTCATCTCGTCATTAATGTCCCCGGGCCACGGGGCCCAAGGTGGATGCGAGCGGTCGTCGTGACACGCCCAAGGACGGTGCACCCGGGCCCGGACAGTGCTCGGGCCCCAGGCACTTAGCGGGAAAACGGCCGTAGCTGGCCGTCACTTGTACAGAATGTGGGTCCCGGAGGAGCCGACGTGGCCGAAGATCCACACGTCCCGGGGGAATGTGGGGCCCCTAGTCCCGTTTCGCCGACAGTAGCCAATCAATAACATCATTAAAATAATCTACCTGATAATAATGCTTGTTTGTAATTCTAGATTTATGCCTCTGCTTCTTGGGATCAATATATTCATCTTCCGTTTCCAACTTGCAAATATCATTCTTGTCACAAAATTCATACACGTCACCTAATATTTTTTTCCTACTTTTCTCTTCTAAGCACATCCAATTGGCATCTAGTTGCTTTTACACATTTAATAGCATTCACTATGTCTTGTTCCTTCCGCTGCAGTGCTAATGACAAGGTGTTGGTGATTCCTAATATAGTCAACATGAGATGCAAATAGAAGACAAAGTAAAAAAACTGGAAGTATTGTAGCAGATTTGATGCTTGATCTCTAAGTTTCCAATCCTTTTTATCATTTTCCACAAATTTCTAGCACCTTGACTATTGTAGGAAACATGTCAACCAAACTTTTAAGCGATTTATAATGGGAACTCCAACGAGTATCTCCAGGCCTTCGAAGGCTCTGCTCTTGATTCAACCCTGTCCCAGTTTGAAGTTGCCTACACCCTAATGCCTTACTCATTTCTTTGAGATTAATATCTGTAACCAAGTCCCTTCTCTTAGATGATCCACCCACCACATTCAATAAGATGGAAATCATAGTAAAAAATTCACTAACCCCTTTATGTTTTCTCACAATAGCCACAAGGACTAACTGGAGTTGGTGAGCAAAACAGTAAACATAATAGGCTGAACTATTGTAACACCCTAAAATTATCCCTATATAAAATATTGTGAAAAAGAAATTTTTAGAAATTAAATTAAAAGTCTTAAGGAGTGAAAAGAATAAAATCAGAGGAAAAACTAAAGAAAATGGGCTTGAAGATAATTTTATAAAATTCCTTGCCTAATTATTTAATTTCTGAAATTTTCTGGGAATTATTTGATGAGGGGAGGTATTTTTGGTAAAATAAATAAACTCACAGAATTAAAACAAAAAGAAAAAGGTTTAAAAATCCCTTCACAGTCTCTGGGCCATTTTCGGCCCATTACTGTGCGCAGCCCATCCCCCTCGCGCGTGCGCGCGTCGGCCCGCGTCCGCTCGCGTTGCCCGCAGCCACCGACAGGTGGGGCCCGTTGGCCGGGTCATCGTCTTCCTCCCGTCGGGACGCACTGTTGCACCCGAGCGCCGCCACCGCAAATCCCGCCTAATCCGCTCGCCTCGGACCCGATCTCTCCAAATTAGTTGAGGGAAAACCGAGTACTTATCCCCCTCTACCTAATCCCCAAGAACCCAGAGCTAAATCGTGTGTGGAACGGAAACCCGAAGCTTCCCGAGCCGGCCTCCAATCCCTAACCGGCGCCACCGCAAAACCCATCGAGTCTGAGCCGGAGTCCGCCTCTCTCCAGCTTAAATAGCGACCTCGAGGCCCCTAGGATCATTTTCGCCCTTTAGATCGAGCTCTAGCTAGCCCTAGTCGTCTCCCGGCGTCTTGCGCTTGCTCCGCCGCCGTTGCCAAGCTTCGTCCGCGCGCCGCCGACGCTCCAGCCGCTGTTCAAGCCCACCGCCGCCTCGGTTAGATTCGCCGGAGCCCGTAGAAGCCAGGCCGCCGCCTCTTAGCCCTCGGGAACCACCGGAACACCGCCGTCGACGAAGACCCGAAGCTTTCTGCCGCCTCAAGCTCGCCGCTGGCCGTCTCCGTCGCCGTTCTTCGTGCTTTCACCCTCGGTAATGATCGTCTCAACCCCCTTTGCCCTTTCCCGCTCTCCCCGTGTGTCGCCGCGCCGCCGATCGCCGTCGACCATCGGGTTTAGTGCCACCGCCGTGGCCGCCGTCGCTGTAGCCGCCGTGGCCGCTGATGTGGCCACCAGCTCAGCGCCACCTCAGCGCCATAAGCCGATCCAATCGGGATCAATGTCAGCCGTCGGATTTTCTCGGTTAGATCCCACCCGTCCGATCGCAGTGAGATCACCTTGACACGTGGCTAGATCTCAGCCGCCCAATCAAAACCCTAGAACCCTAGCCGTCGGATCCTCCTCGTGGACCATGGTGGACCGAACCTTTCCCTCGCCGACAGTGGGCCCCACTGGTCAGCGAGAGCCTCCTCTCTCCTGTGACGTCATAAGTCCCTTTTTCCAAATAAAATTAATTCAATTATGACGCAATAAATCGGGTAATTCTTTTAAATAGACTATAAAGGGTTAAAACTTTCAAAAATCATAACTAATTTATACGAACTCGGATTGAGGTCATTCAAGTCTCTAATTTCTTTAAAAATCATGAACTATCCATTAAAAATATAATATTATACTGTTCATGTGTGTTGATGTACTGTTTTTGCTTGTTTTATTTATTGCCTATAGCTACCGACGTTTAGAAAGAAGCGCAGTTTTTCGAGGCAGGTGTCGAAGGCTGTGTGGAGCTACAAGGCAAGTCACACAGATTCCTCTTTCTCATTGAACATATTGTTCCTATGATTAAAGCTATGTTTTTCTTCAACGCTGCATTTATTTTTGAAATGTCATCGGGACAGGGAAACCCTAACCTTTATTTATGGCTCCTTTGATTTGATCACTTGACATTGTACCTATGGGATAATTTTGACTAGCTATCTTTATTTACTGGTTAGCTAGAATAACTCTAGGACCCTGCTTAGCCATGCCTAGTAAATAATAGAATAACTTATGGGTTGTCACAGTAACTCCTATACTACTATTCAGTCACATGAAATGATGTTCCGTTTACGGCAGTGGTCGTACGAGGACATTTTAATGGTTCACTAAAACTTGAATAAAAGGTGGGTTGTGAGCACCAGGTTGGAATGTTGCTAGCGGTGCTCATGACAGTTAAGGACCGGTTCGCGGACTACTTGTTGCGAAGCAACACTCGTGCTAACCATAAGCTAGTATGGGATAGCAGGAGTTTGAAGTGTGTCGAGTTCAATAGGAGGCACCAGGGCGTGTTTGTGGCTGGAATAAGTCCACACATGGCAGTGACAATAAGACCATGCTTCGGGCATCAGACCATCTTGCGGTAGGTACTTGATCACCCCTACCGGAGACCGGAGGTTCGGCGGGAGGCTCTCCTATTGTGCGAGCTACATAGATAATCCTGTCACCACTCCTTTCCGAGATACCGTAGTGGTATTTAGGGGCACAGTGATGTGCTGTGGAGTTGTGTCTTGTAGGTACATTGGTACACCTCTGGCCAGAGTAAAACTATTCGGATAGCCGTGCTCACGGTTAAGGGCGAGCCTAGCAATGTTTTCTGTGATTAGTCCCACATTATCTAAAATTTGGTGGTTGAACAGTGGAACTTATGTAGCTTCAGGTTGGAGTGGTTGGGCCTGTACCGTTTTGGTGAGTGGTATAGTGTTGATCAATACTGCTATTTAACTAATGTTTTATTACTCTCTCAAATATTCTATCACTTGCTTTTACGCAAACTTGAGCCATATTATGCCATCCTTTGTTATCCCGTGCATTTGCATATTTGCTGTGTGGCTTGTGAAGTATTTCATGTACTCACCTTGCAATCAACAATCATCATTCAGAGGAGGACTACTTGGAGGACTGAGCGGGAGCCCGGTCAAGTGCGTGGAGTGGGAATCGTCACGCTGCTATTTATTTATCCGCTGTTAGAACCTTATTGTCTTGAGAGGTACCATTCACCTCTGTAATAAATGCTTACGCTATGTAAACAATTACTTTGATTTATCAATTTTGTCATGTGTGCCTCGGTTGATTCCTAGACGAGGATTTACACACAATAAAACTCTAGAATTTTGGATGGAAATTCTGGGTGTGACAACTATTTTCTCTCATGATCAATGATTACAAGCCATTGAACTCACCTCGCATATTGCTAGCACCATCATATCCTTGGCATCTAACTTGCTTTAAGCTTAATTTAAGATCAGCAAATAGTTCATCAATAGAAGACTTGAGATAGGCAGAAGTTGTTTCCTTCACATGAACAAGACCAACAAATCTCTCTTTCACAATTCCACATTTATCTACATGTCTCAAGACCACTGCCATTTGTTCTTTCCAAGAAACATATCTAGACTCGTCAACTAGCAAGCAAAAAACATCTTGGCCAATTTCTTCTAGAACAGCATGTAGCACTTCCTTTGCAAAACATTGCACAATATCCCTCTGTATTTTAGGAGCAACCAAAAGACTATTCTCTGATTTCTTATTACCTATTGCTTTTCTTAAGGTTGGATTTTGCTCCGTTGAAAAATCACGAAATTCCCTAAAGTTCCCTCTGTTTAAGGACTCCTTCGATTCATCATGGCCTCGAAAAGGCAATCCTTGCTTCGCTAATATTCTAACAACATCAATAGACCCATTCAACCGAGTAAGATAGTCCTTCTTACTAGATTCGCTCACACCATGGAAAGTAACATCAATGTGCTGACTTCTTTTTAGCAAATCGTAAGCCTTCTTCATTGCTATATAGTGTGAGCCACCGACATTGCCAACATGGTCTCTTAGCCTTTGTTTCCTATGAAAACCATTCCAACCATTTTTAACAAATGCTTCATATCCGTCATCCTTCTTTTCTCTAAACAAGAAACAATAAAAACAATATGCTCTGTCTTTGGACTCACTGTATTCAAGCCAATCTCCAAACTCATCAAACCATTTTGGAACAAACCTTCTCGAAGATCCTCCAATCTCTGTCACAGGAAAACGAAGCGTGCGAGGTTGGCAAGGCCCATTCTCCAAGTACTTTCTTCTCACCCTCTCTCTAAGATTAGGATGGTAATCATCAATTTGTTTCCTTAATCTTGGATCATATTTAATCGTCCAAACATGAATTCCAGGCATTATTGCAACTATCTGGCTTTGGTGCTTTCCTTTTGAAAAACCGTTCCATCAATTAACCTGCCATTAGTAACCAAACATGTAAATATGTACTGATTCTCTAGTTGCCTAGTTGAAGAATCAAGAACAAAACATATGGGAAATCGGAAATAGAATGACATAACATATATACAACTTGCACCTTTAAGGCTTCAACTCTAATTTCTCCTGAACGATCACTCCAATTCGCAAATTGAACAACCTTGCTAGGATGCCAGTAGCACGCTACAGTATGAAAAACAATAGGCAATTAGGGCTTTCTAATTTTGCATCAAATAAATCAGTCAATCAGATAAATTAAGAACGACAGAATTAATAGAAGAAGCATCAAGCATCTATTTCTTACATTAATCCTTGATGGCTGATGGCGCTGCCGTGAGCCCCTGCGGATTGAGGGTGGCCGCTTGCGGATTGGGGCCTTGGGGCTCGGTCGCTCGGACGATCGTCGACAGTGTTGGGTGAATTCTGTCCTACGGCAGTGTGGCCAGCTGATTCAGTTCGGGGAATTGGCCAATCGGGATGCGCGAGAACGAGAAGACGAGGAGACGAGAGAGGAGCACGGCAGGCCAATCGTCGGCCAATCGACAAGAGACGAGAGAATGAGCAGGTCACGATCTACTGGACCGCCGCAGAGCACTTTCTCATGGGCTAATTTAACTAGATGTCTGGACTGCAGGCTGTTAGGTGGGGTGCTGGGCTGTTGGGGGGTGCAGCTTGTTGGGCCGAGGGGGAGGGGTGCATATAGGGCCGAGATTTGGTGGTAATAACTGAAAATTTTTTTTGAGGGGGGTGCAGCTGCACCCACAGGCTGTTACTGGGCTTCGCCCCTGACTAAAGATATGTGAATCATTGATTCTCACATCCGTATGTGAGAATCGATTTTCACAGACAGGCCCCTAAGAGATACATGTGTGAAAATCGATTTTTATAGGCGAAACCCTAAAGAGGCCGCCTGTAAAAATGGTTTTTAAGGAAAAAAATGAACTAGGGTTTAGGGAGGACACTAGCGGTGACGATATGGGTGCTACCTTGCCTAGATCTGTCCGCCGGTGTTGTGGACGACCTCACACTGCCTGGATCCTCCCGTCACCGCCACCGAAGCCGAGGTCGTGGCCGTGGATGACCTCGCCCGCCTGGGTCCGCCCGCCGCCCGCCGTCGTCATCGCCGTCGCTGAGCCCCTCGCCACTGCCACCACCGAAGCCGAGGTCATGGACGACCTTGCCTGGATTTGCCCGCCGGTGCCGTGGATGACCTCGTACCGCCTGGATCTACCTGCCGCCGCCGTGGACGACATTGCGTCGCCTAGATCCACCCGTTGCCACCATCATCGTCACCATTGCTCCCAAGGCACAGCCGGATCCGGCAAGCCCGAGGCCCGAGGCCACCGCCGTGCGAGCTGTCATAGTGGGGGATGGAGGAAAGGTGGCAGGCACTAGGGGAGGGAGAGAGGCCTGCGGCGGCAGTTAGCTAGGGGAGTTGAGGAGTTGAGGGAGTTGCAGTGTCGATGAGGAAGGGGAAAGGAGTTTGGGGGGAATCGCCCTGCGGCGTCGGTAGGTAGGGGAGTTTGAGGTGAGGACTCCTCGGCCGCGTCGCCCTGGCTGTTTAATAGGCCTCTTCGAATTACACAATCGGTCCTCTTTATGCCTTGCCCAGAAAAATTGATTTTTATGAGTGGACCCTAAAGAGGTCCACCTGGAAAAATTGATTTTTACAGGCGGGACTAGATCTACAGGACTGTCCATTGTTTTTATCAGCAGGATTTTATAGTCCGCCTATAAAAATAAAACCTAGGTATTGGAAAAAAAAATCATTTTTTAAGTGCGGACCGGTAGGCGACCTATGGCTTTCATGCATCAAAATGCATGGTGCATCTCTCGATCGATCATCCGCGTGACTGGGCCACAGTTGGCATTGGTAAAATTTGATGATTTGACACTTTATTCGTTATCACTTTGATTATATTGATACTCGTGAGAATGATTACCGTCTGAGTCAAATGAAGTGTACCAGAATGTCAAATAATCAAAACTAAATTTGTGAAGTGTCAAAATATAGAATCTCTCGCCGACTCGCCGGCACTGCCCCTAAAGTCCCTCTAGGGCAATCACTGCCTTTGAAAATTTACGACCTCAAAGGTTTTTGAACAGTTATAAACATTGGGTCACTGATTTAGGTGGTTAATCAATAATTTTTTTAAATGGTAAGAGATTCGTTATTCTCTAACTGTTCATCAATGTGAACCGTTTAGTTTGGAGTAAACCAAGAAAAGAATTGTAGAACATATACCGCCCACACACTATTGTGCCACAATCATCATTGCCTCATGCCTCCACTCGTCATTGCCGTCACCGTAGTCGTGGTTGCATGACACCGCTTATTATCACCGTTGCAATTGCCACATGGGTGCCCTTTGCTTATCGTCACTATGCATAGCCTCCCAAGCAGCACATTGCCCCTCATCTCTATCCCATCGCCATGTGGTTACACATTGTCACGCCCAAAAATTTAGCCAATTTCTAGACTATTTTGTGTATTAAAATCCCTGTCTAGGAATCAAGCTAGGGTACACAAAATAACAAATCAATAAATAGATCCAAAAGTAAATAAAGCGTAAATATTTACAGAAGAGGCACTTAGTCCTCACACGGAAGAAAACAACAGCGGAAATGCGAAACTAGCCTGCCTGCAGCTCCACTCCACAGGCAAGCTCAACTGGGGTATAAACCAAGGTCTTCACTTCTGAAAAGGGAAAATAGCAAGGCTGAGTACCACCCACCGTAGTCAGCAAATTACACCCACAATTATGCATATGCACGGGAAACAAAGATGGGCTAAGGGTTTGTTTTGCATAAGCACAGTTGCAAACAGTAGTAGTTCACAAACAGTCAAACGTTGATTAATTTAACAATATTAATTCTCCACTGATTCACGTTACCCACGTGAACCAGGCCCAACCATTCCCAACTGGTTGACGTTACACCACGTCACCTAGTCTCCACTGATGAACGCTACACCACGTTCACCAGACTCCTCTGGTTACCGTTACACCACGTTAATCGGACTCTACTGATTAACGTTACACCACGTTGACCAGTCTTTCCTGATCAACGTTACACCACATTGAGTAGGCCGCGCTGATGAACGTTACACCATGTCCACCAGGCGTCACTGATGAGCGTTACACCACGCTCACCAGTCTCCACCGATTAGCATTACACCACGCTAACCAGCCACCCCGATCAACTCAACCACGTTGACCGGACTCCACACCTTCCACCCGAACCACATCAGTTTCATGAAACCAGATTAAATATCTAAAGATAAGACTAATCAAGTTGAGTTTTGACCAATATGCCCATAACCGCGAGCGTGGCTATTCAAATAGATTTACTCTGATCAGAGGTGTACAACTTTACCCACAAGACACAACCCTACACACGTTCCCGTGTGCCAGTGCATCACCACGATGCCCCATGAGAGGCTGTGATAGGACCGTTCATGAAACCTCTCCCTAACCATCCACACCACGCTGAGGTTGCACCTGCCGACAGGGCATGCCATATTGGCCAGGCTACCCCCCTTGCGCCACGGTGAATCCAGAAGCCGATCAACCCTACCTCGGGCCAACCCAACTCCATCACGCCCACCCTCTTCTTCGGTGCCTAGGAGAGGGAGAAGAAACCCTTCAAGCCCAGCCGTTGCCCACGCTGGCTTGTGGAAAGTACGAGTAGTTGCTGTAACGCCCAGAAATTCGCACCGAAATTCTGAACATTAATGTGTAATAAATCCCTGCCCAGGAAAGCCAGGGTACACAAACCAAGTTGCCATACAGAGTGTCTTACAAACAGAGTAAAATATATATTACATAAATACAGCGGAAAAAAGGTAAAACGGAGTCTATAAACATCTAGCCAAGCAGCCGCTTCCATCCCACAGGCATCTTGACGGTGGAGCCAGCCTAATCCTCTAGACGTTCCTCATCAGATGCGTTCTCCAACACTGGGGAAAATTGGAGCAAGGCTGAGTACCACCCACAGTACTCAACAAATCACACCCACAAATATGCATATGCATAGGGTACAAAGATGGGACAGGGTTTGTTTTACGCAAAAGCAGTTGCAAAAGGTAGTAGTTCGCAAACAGTAAAAAGTTGATTTAATTAACAATATTAACTTCCACTGATTAACATTACACCACGTTAACCAGGCCCAACCATTCCCAACTGATTGACGCTAAACCACGTCAACCAGTCTCCACTGATGAACGCTACACCACGTTCACCAGACACCTCCGGGTACCGTTACACCACGTTACCCGGACTCCACTGATTAACGTTACACCATGTTAACCAGTCACCACCGGACAACGTACCACGCTGACCAGTTTTTCCTGATCAACGCTACACCACGTTGATCAGGCCGCGCTGATGGAAGTTACACCACGACCACCAGGCGTAACTGATGAGAGTTACGCCACACTCACCAGTCTCCACCGATTAGCGTTACACCACGCTAACCGGTCATGCCCGCTCAACTCAACCACGTCGACCGGACTCAACACCTTCCACAACACCAGTTTGATAAAACAGGATGAATTATCTAGGGTGAGACTAATCACGGTGAGTCTTGGCCAATGTGCCCATAACCGCGGGCGTGGCTATTCAAATAGTTTTACTCTGATCAGAGGTGTACAACTGTACCCACAAGACACAGCCCCTACACACGTTCCCGTGTGCCAGTACATCACCACGATGTCCCGTACGAGGCTGTGACAGGACCGTTCATGAAACCCCTTCCTAACCATCCACACCACGCTGAGGTTGCACCTGCCGACAGGGCACGCCATATTGGCCAGGCTACCCCCCTTGCGCCACAGTGAATCCGGCAGCCGATCAACCCTACCCCGGGCCGACCCAACTCCATCACGCCCACCCTCTTCTTCGGTGCCTAGGAGAGGGAGAAGAAACGCTTCAAGCCCAGCCGTTGCCCACGCTGGCTTGTGAAAAGTACGGTAAGTTGCCCAAGTGGTTCCCGCGAACCGGTCCTTAATTGCCATGGGTGTGACAAGCAAAACCATACACCCACAGCCCACCATTTAGGCCAAGTTTTAGTAATTTAACAACAGCCTATCCAAAATTCCATTTTGCGACATTGAGTCGAAGCATATGAAAAGGTTATATTTAATTCCCATGTGAGCTATGTTGCTAAGCATGGCTAAGCATCCTAAGAAGTGTAATCTAATCACATTATTACCTAGGTGATAAGGGTTCAGGTTTCAAAACTATGGCTGAGTCCTAACATTGCATAGGTAATGATCCACCCACATCAAATATTAAAATAATGCAGTTTATTTGAGCAAACAAAGCAATTTAGCGAAAGATAGGCACAAAATGTTCAAAGTAACAGTGCGACTTGCCTTGCTCTGGCTCAAGGTACTCTGCTACGATCTCGAAATACGCGGGAGAATTACCGGCGTCAGATTCCACAGCAAACAATGCATAAACAATTAAAAACAGTATATGGGGCAATCAAACATGGGCTGAAAGTATTTTTAATGGATTCTTGGCATTTTTCTGGATTTAATGAAATTTGAATGGACTTAATCGGAGTTCGTATGAATTAGTTATGATTTATTGAAGTTTTACTGCTATTTTTAGTGTAAATATAATTAATAGGCGATTTATTGCGCATTAAACCGAATTAAAGACATCACCGGAGGAAGAGCGGTGCACAGAGGCGGGCGCACCACGTGGCGCCACCGCGGGCAACCACACGAGCGAGCGAGCGGGCAGCCCCGATCTGCCACTCGGCAGATCGGACGGCCCCGGGGAGTGGCGGCCGAAGCCAGCCGTCCCGAGCGGGAGGCGGCGGTGCGCATGTGACCCGATGGTCGACGACGGCGACCACCCGGCGTGGCGGCGACCACACGGAGGGGCGGAAAGGAACGGGAAAACGGAGAGGGTTCTCACCGGCGGCTCGCAACGGCGAGCGACGGCGCGAAGACGACGGTGGCAACGAAAAAGCGGCGGCGGCCTCGGGACGACGTCGGCGACGGAGCTCCGACGGCGGGGAAAGGGCGAGAGGCAGTTGCCGAGGTGTCCTGGAGGATAAGGAGGACGGAAGAGGAGTTAGGGCGAAGAATGGAGACACGGCGCGGCGGGAATTACCGGCCGGAGAGGAAACGGAGGACCGATACTCAACGTGCGCGCGGGCGAGGCGGTCCGGCGAGATTTGGCTTCCACGGAGTGGCGGCGAGATGCGGTGTGGCACGGCGGAGGTGTTGGCGGTGGCGGAGTGGCCTGGCGGCGTCCGGAACAGCGGCGAGCGGCGGCCGGAGTCGGCGAAAAAGGTGGAGCTCGGGTGCGCGGTGGCGAGGGGGTTCTGGGGCACTGGAAAGCTCGGCGTGTTGGGGAAAAGATGGAGGAGAGGGTGGAGATGGTTTTTATACAGTTGGCCGGGAGAGATCGAGGCCGAACGGCTCCAATCGTGCACGGGAGAGAGAGTGGCGGCGTGGAGATCGTGCGCGCAATTTGTGGGAGTGAGGAGGCGTGGACGCCGGAGAATTCGGGGAGGTGGGGCGGACTCGGTCTGCGCCCGTTTGAACCGAGTGCGAGTGCGGGAGGAGGCGGGAGGTGGCGCCGGATCGGACGGCTCCGGGGATTTTCCCCTCCGCCCGATTCGGACGGAGGAGGAAGACGATGCTGACAGGCGGGCCCGGCCTGTCAGCAGGAGGCGCGTGGGCGCCGGTGCGAGCGAGGGGCGCGGGGGCGAGGGCGCGAGCACGAGAGAGGGAGGGGGCGCGGGCACGGGAGACCGGCCTGCGGGCGCGCGGGGAGGGAGGCCGGCACAGGAGCGGGCGGCCGGCCCAACAGAAGAAAAAGAGAAAGGAAAAAGGAAAAATATTTCCAGGACGATTTAAATTCCGATAAGCGTTTTTGATTTATTAAAAATAGTTCATGTGCTCTGAAAATTCCACTAAAAATCTAGTTAATGTATTTTGGCACAGAGAATACAAGAAAAATATTCCCAGCCATGATAATTTATTATCTTGTATTTTACACCTTTAATTAATTCATCTAGCCATTTTAAAATTTCTTTTCTTAGGTATTTTCTCAAGTAAAGTTTCTGTGTGGCTAATATCAGGGTGTGACAGTTACCCAAATGGTTCCCGCGAACCGGTCCTTAATCGCCATGGGTGTGACAAGCAGAACCATACACCCACAACCCACCATTTAGGTCCAATTTTAGTAATTTAACATTAGCCTATCCAAAGTTCCATTTTTTCGACATTGAGTCGAATCAAATAATAAGATAATATTTAATTCCCAGGTGAGCTATGTTGCTAAGCATGGCTAAGCATGTCCTATCTCTAGTCAAGTCATCCAATGAGACCTAAGCTAGTCAGATTATCACCCAAGATTATCAAGGAATGGATAACAAATAAACAGGGTCTCAAACAAACGGATAGGTTGTCCCATATTCCATGTAATTGGCAAAACATGAAATTTATTTAAAGATCATAAAATATTTCGCAAAGTAGGTTCAACATGCTCAAGGATGAATGTGTGACTTGCTTTGCGACAAAACATCTTCGATTGTTCTTCTGAACTCTTCCGTAGACTCCGCAATCCTCCGAAACAGTGACTATACGTGACTACACACAAAACGATAAAAATCCTAAGAAACTCTAAATAAACAGTACATAAAAATTATATAAACAAGTAAAGCATGATTTTAGATGAAATTAGGAAGAAGAACGGGTCGATTCGGAGTTCGGACGAAAAAGATATGGCTTTCGAAAGTTAATTTAGAGAAAAGCCGAGAAGAATTTGAAAAAGGAATATCCTCGGGAATATTCACTGGAGAATTTACTACCAAAGGAATTATTTTGGATGGGTATTGGTTGTGGGGGCCTCTTGTTAGTGGCTAGGTTCACACGGACTGGGTCTATGGACTAGAGGATGGGGTGGAATGGAAGACCGATGTCTTGATGACACGTGATGATGAGGTGGCACTGAGGTCGATGACTATGTAGAAATTAGGGCTGAGATGGCCATTGACTGAATTAGAAGGGTTCAACGGCTAGGATTAGGTCTTATGAAAATCGGACGGATGGGATTAGATGGGGATTTTATATGTGTATTGAACGGCTGAGATTGGGATTCAACGCATGGAATTGGTCTCAAGTAATCGAATGGTCTAAATCGCTCCGATATTTGATGTGGATCAAGGCTCGGATGGATTGGAATAAAACTAACGGCTAAGATTGATTAAACTACTGTGCTCGGGCCTCGATGGTCGTACATAGAGAGGCTTCATGGTGGGACCCACCCGGTGGTGACACAGAGAGGAAAAAAAACGCACTGCCGATAGGGCCCCGCATGTCAATCTCAGGAAGGAGTCCAATCCTTGCCATGGCGCATTGCTGGCGCGCGGCGAGACAGGAGGAGGTCGGGAGACTACAGCGACGATCGACGGCGGTAGATGACGGCGACGCAGTGCAGCAGAGGAGGAGGATGGCTACGATTGACGGCCGCCGAATTAGAGGAGGGGAATAGGCGCAGGTGTAGATGGCAACGGTAATGCCGACGATGGCGATGGGGAAAGGACAGAGGCGCTAGTGCTGAGGACGGCGAGACCCGGTGACGGCCGGTAGATTGGGGAAGGAAGACAGGGACCGACGCCGAAGGAGTGCTCACCGGTGGCGGGCTATTGGGCGGCGCGGCAGGTGCATGGGGCAAGGGCGACGCGTGCAGGAGATGGGGCGGTGGCGCTGGATGTGGACGACGGCGACGACGCCGGCGCTAAGCGAGGGGAGAGGGGCAAAGGTGCCGATGGAACTCACCCACAGCGGCGAAAACAACGACGCCGACGGCGGCTCGAGGCCTACGACAACGAGGACGCCGAGCACAAAAGGGGAAAGGATAGAGGCGCTGAAGGAGGAAGAGAGGATGGAGGCGTCGGGGATGACGGAGTGGATGCTCACCGGCGACGGACGGTAGGCGGGGATGACGATGACCATGGCGACCTCCGGCGGCCGCGCGACGACGAAGCGAGGTAAGCGGGGAGGCGGCTTCGGGGAAGGGGCGGCGGCACAAGGCACGGTGCACAGGGGAGGAGCAAAGGAAAACGAGGTGCCGACGATACGAGGCACTGAGAGGAACAGGAGGCTCACCCATGGCGGCGTCAGGGAGCTGATGACGGCGACGGCGACGTCCACACCGACGGCGTGGGCGACAGGCGAGAGGCAGGCGACGGCACGGGCGGGAGGAGGCGGCGTAAGGCGCGCAGGGACGTGGGGCACAGCAAGGGCGGCGGCATCACGTGGCGAGCAGAAGAGGAGGCGGCGCGACAGGAGGCAAGCGGTGGCTTCCTGGGGCGGCGGCGCACTGGAACAGAGCGGTGGCGACGACTGCTCGGTAACGGCGGCTTGGGGCAGAGCCGGGCTGCGGCGGCATGGCCCAAGGGGCTGCAGACGCCGGCGGCGAGCGGCTGGAGGCGCTGCGTGTGGCGAGGAGGCGCAGGCGTCGGCGGCTACCTGGAGGCAGAGCAGGGCGGCGGCGAGCTCGGCTAGATGAGGGAAAAAGGAGACAGAGGCTAGGAGGTTCCATTTGTGAGCTCTGCGAGGCGAAGACGTGGCCGGGCGAGGCACGACGTGTTGAGAAAAGTGGCAGCGCGTGGAAGCATGGGGCGCTGACCGGGTCCAGGGCGGCGCAGAGGCAGGCGAGCTAGGCGCGGGCCGAGGGAGGCGGCGGTGGGCTAGCGCAGACCGAGGAAGCGAGGGAGCAGGCAGTGCAGGCGGGGGGCGCAGCCTAGGGCGGCCGAGCCGGCCCCTGGCTCCATCGGGAGAGACAGAAAGAGTGAAGGGGCCTGAAGAAGATGAACAGGAGAGGGAGTACCAGAAAGGAGAGAAAAATAAAAGGAGAAAAGGAAAATTGGAAGAAAAAAAAGGAAAAGAGAAAAGAAGGAGAAAAGGTGTTGATTTTTGGGGATTTCTAGAAATTCCAAATTTAGAATTTAAATTCTGGAATTTCAAGAAGTATCAGGAATATCAGAAATTGGAAATTTGTTCGGAATCAGGAACTTGGGGAAAAATGGAGGGTATTTTGCGTCGATCGAGAAATTAGCATATTCGAGGAAGTATTTCACGGGATTCGGGAAACAAAATAAATGAACGTCCAAAATACGGGGAATATTTTGAGAGTCGAGAACGGTGGAGGGAATAGTTTAGGAAACATTTGATCGCTTGGAAATATCGGTATATTTTGAGAATCCGAACGTCGAGGAGGTTTTAGGGTTCCAGGAGTGACACGAAACCCTAGAAGAAAAAGGAGTCAGAGTTCACAATGAACGGGGAGATTTCAAAGGACTGAACCAGAACGACCCGAACAGGAGAAAAGACAGGGATTTTACTATAGATTTATCTAATTATAAAAATGATCTTTGTCCCATTAAAATTAATTCTAGAGCTCTGAAAATTCCGAGAAAATTTCAGAGAGTTTATTAAATCATGGGGAATTTACTAAAAATAAATGCCACCATGAAACACATAGAGTTTATTATTATAAATACTTAAACGCTTAAAATATTTCGACAAAAACCCTGGGAATATAAAAGCATCCAAGTATTTATTTAAAATTTTCAACTTGGGATTTTTAATATTGAAAATTTCAAAGTTTTATTCAAACACGTTTCTCAAACAAAAATTTTCTAGCGTATTCTTGTATTTTGATTCACCCAAAAATAATTTTTAATTAAACCAATTTTTAAGGCGTGACAAATCCACCCCTTTATAGAAATCTCGTCCCGAGATTTGGGGCAGCTAGAAAGAAAAGGGTTTGGTTGATCTTCAACTCTTTCCTTTGAACACTTTCTTTTGGTGACAACCCTCGGAATTGGTCCCATTGTTTGTCCTGTCGTAACTTATATACTTGATTGTTTACGGCACATGGACTTTTGTACGTTGTCGTGGTGCGCTTTACCATTGATCCTCCTTGGTGGAACACTTTCCTTCTTCTGCCAGGATTTACTCCATCCGGTTTCTTTATCAATTACCTTTCTTCCTACCTTCTCACTAACTGTTTCTTAGTATCCTCATACTTTGATTCTCACCGTAGTGATCGAAAAATTCGTCTGTAACTTTTAGGGTTATTGTAGGTGTCTTGTCCGATGGCTACATCAACTGCTTTAGTATCAGGTTCCTTCCGTCTTTAACTTCTATCCTTAACGCTTCTGTCTTGGGTGCTACCTTTTCACGTAGATAGGCTTAGAATCATGACAACAATTGCCAGTACTCCTAAAGATAACAACTCGGTTGGGCTTATTGTTGGCATCATAAACTGGCTTTCACTAACTCCATCGTGAGTCACTTGTCTTCTCTTCTTCCAATTCTCACGCTACCGACTTGTCTTTCTTTTACTGTATTGATTGTTGCGACCATGACGCCGTTGATGGTTCTCTGCAATGACTGGCACTTCGGCTTTGGGTGAAGTCTCGAGAAATTATCCATATCCAAACATTGTTTTTCTGGTCTCGATTGTAACTGGTAAGGTTGTTCTCCAGAGAAAGTTGGCAAGGATGATCCATCAATCCTAGCTTGACTTGTCCCTTAATGTCCTGCATCATGTTCTTCTTATCTTCCTGAGGAATTGCTTTGTCTTCTGAGACTCGGTCGTAATCTTTGGAGATGAACTGATCTGGCTATCCATTACTTGTGTCTTCCTAAGTCTGCATAAAGGTTAGCTCTATCTGGCAGATGTATACCCAATACTAGTTTCCACTATCCAACAAAGGTCTGACGTCTCTTGGTGAACCAGGGTTTACGACAAAATTGAGTTTGCATATCTTAAGCTGAGCAGAGGTCCTGATTGTGGTTATTACTGAATACAATATAATCTCTTTCTTCTTATCACATGTATAAAACTGTCCATCTGTGGTGGAGAAATCAACGGGGAGAGAAGGTATAGAGCAGAGAGAGAGAGAGGGCATCTTCTTTACTAAATATTTAAATTATCACTGAACTGTAATGAATATAGAGTGTTGATTATTACACTGCCAAACTAGTATGGCCATATCACCAGCTGACATACGCCATACGCTACCCAAGCACACAAGCACAACAGGAGTAAGCACCAGCACACTAACAAGCAAGCTAACACACGTGACTAAACTAAACGTGAAAACTATTCTTGAGGATGCAGCTCAGGCTTCAGGAAGGTAATCGGATAGCTTCTTTGACTTCTTCGGCTGAGGGGCATCAGCTTCTTCTCAAGCAGGCAGGTAATGATCAGCTTCAGCGGCATAAACGAGTCGAGGAAGGTCTTCGTGGTTGGAGTCAAGAGTCACCGTGATCTTGCAACCAAAGTCTGTTCCATTGCTGGCAATTGTGTGGTGGTACACTGGAAAAGACTCATAATCAATTTCGGCAACCATGTGGTGAAGCTCTGCCGAGAAACCACTATTTCCAAGATACACACTTTCTCTATTGGCCATCTAGAACCAAGTTGAAACTTCTAAGTCGGTAATCCTTCTTCTGTTGCCTCTGGTTAAGGGTAAGAAGAGAGAAATCAAACATAGAAGAGAGAGAGCAAGAAAACTTTCACAAATAGTTTTTTTTTCAGGAAATGATGTCCTTAAGGTCTGACTGTTTGGCTTATCCTACAGTTAAGATTAGCTCTGATACCAACTTGTCACGCCCAAAAATGTAGCCAATTTCTAGACTATTTTGTGTATTAAAATCCCTGTCCAAGAATCAAGTCAGAGTACACAAAATGACAAATCAATAAACAGATCCAAACGTAAATAAAGCGTAAATACTTACAGAAGAGGCACTTAGTCCTCACACGGAAGAAAACAGCAGCGGAAAGGCGAAACTAGCCTGACTTCAGCTCCACTCCACAAGCAAGCTCAACTGGGGTATAAGCCAAGGTCTTCACTTCTGAAAAAGGGGAATAGTAAGGCTAAGTACCACCCACCGTACTCAGTAAATCACACCCACAATTATGCATATGCATGGGAAACAAAGATGGGCTAAGGGTTTGTTTTGCGTAAGCGCAGTTGCAAACAGTAGTAGTTCGCAAACAGTTAAATGTTGATTAATTTAACAATATTAATTCTCCACTGATTCACGTTACCCACGTGAACCAGACTCAACCATTCCCAACTGGTTGACGTTACACCACGTCATCCAGTCTCCACTGATGAACGCTACACCACGTTCACCAGACTCCTCTGGTTACCGTTACACCACGTTAACCGAACTCCACTGATTAACGTTACACCACGTTAACCAGTCTTCATTGAGCAATGTTACACCATGTTGACCAGTCTTGCCTGATCAACGTTACACCATGTTGACTAGGCCGCGCTGATGAATGTTACACCACGTCCACCAGGCGTCACTGATGAGCGTTACACCACGCTTACCAGTCTCCACCAATTAGTGTTACACTATGCTAACCGGCGCTGAAGGAGGCCTACGGTGACGAGGACGCCGAGCACAAAAGGGGAAAGGATAGAGGCGCTGAAGGAGGAAGAGAGGATGGAGGCGTCGGGGACGACGGAGTGGATGCTTACCGGCGACGGACGGTAGGCGGGGATGACAACGACCATGGCGACCTTTGGCGGCCGTGCGACGACGAAGCGAGGTGAGCGGGGCGGCGGCTTCGGGGAAGGGGCGGCGGTGCAAGGCACGGTGCGCAGGGGAGGAGCAGAGGAAAACGAGGTGCCGACGATGCGAGGCACTGAGAGGAACAGGAGGCTCACCCATGGCGGTGTCGGGGAGCTGATGACGGCGACGGTGACGTTCACACCGGTGGCGTGCGCAGCAGGCGAGAGGCAGGCGACGGCACGGGCGGGAGGAGGCGGCGCACGGCGCGCAGGGGCATGGGGCGCTGCAAGGGCGGCGGCATCGCGTGGGGAACAGAAGAGGCGGCGGCGCGACAGGAGGCAAGCGGTGGCTTCCTGGGGTGGTGGCGCACTGGAACAGAGCGGCGGCGATGACTGCTCGGTAACGGTGGCTCGGGGCAGAGCCGGGTTGCAGCGGCACGGCCCAAGGGGCTGCAGACGCCAGCGGCGAGCGGCTGGCGGCGCTGCGCATGGCGAGGAGGCGCAGGCGTCGGCGGCGAGGCCAGGCGGCAGCGGCTACCTGGAAGCAGAGCAGGGCGGCAGCGAGCTCGGCTAGATGATGGAAAAAGGAGAGAGAGGCTAGGGGGTTCCATTTGTGAGCTCGGCGAGGCGCGACGTGCCGAGAAAAGCGGCGGCGCGTGGGAGCGTGGGGCGCTGACCGGGTCTGGGGCGGCTCAGAGGCAGACGAGCTAGGCGCAGGCCAAGGGAGGCGGCGGTGGGCTGGCGCAGGCCGGGGAAGCGAGGGAGCAGGCAGTGTAGGCCGGGGGCACAGCCCAGGGCGGCCGAGCCAGCCCCTGGCTCCATCGGGAGAGACAGAGAGAGTGAAGGGGCCTGAAGAAGATGAATAGGAGAGGGAGTACCAGAAAGGAGAGAAAAATAAAAGGAGAAAAGGAAAATTGGGAGAAAAAAAGGAAAAGAGAAAAGAAGGAGAAAAGGTGGAGATTTTTGCGGATTTCTAGAAATTCTAAATTTAGAATTTAAATTCTGGAATTTAAAGAAGTATCAGGAATATCGGAAATTGGGAATTTGTTCGGAATCAGGAACTTGAGGAAAAATAGAGGGTATTTTGCGTCGACAGAGAAATTAGTATATTCGAGGAAGTATTTCACGGGGTTCGGGAAACGAAATAAATGAACGTCTAAAATACGAGGAATATTTTGGAAGTCAAGAACGGTGAGAGAATAGTTTAGGAAACATTCGATCGCTTGGAAATATCGGTATATTTTGAAAATCGGAACGTCGAGGAGTTTTTAGGGTTCCGGGAGCGACACGAAACCCTAGAAGAAAAAGGAGTTAGAGTTCACGATGAACGGGGAGACTTCAAAGGACTGAACCGGAACGACCCGAAGAGGAGAAAAGTCAGGGATATTACTATAGATTTATCTAATTATAAAAATTATCTTTGTCCCATTAAAATTAATTTTGGAGCTCCGAAAATTTCGAGAAAATTTCAGAGAGTTTATTAAATCATGGGGAATTTACCAGAAATAAATGCCACCACGAAACACATAGAGTTTATTATTATAAATACTTAAACGCTTAAAATATTCCAACAAAAACCCCAGGAATATAAAAGCATCAAAGTATTTATTTAAAATTTTCAACTTGGGATTTTTAATATTGGAAATTTTAAAGTTTTATTCAAACACGTTTCTCAAACAAAAATTTTCTAGCGTATTCTTGTATTTCGATTTACCAAAAATAATTTTTAATTAAATTAATTTTTAGGGCATGACACATCCTCCCTATCCATCATTAATAGCGTCATTGTTGTCTACCACTCCTCGTCTCCATGGCAATCTCGAGCCACATGCTGGCATTAGCCTTGAGCTCGTGATAGTCAGATCCAATAGAACTTAATGTTGACTAATGTTGAGGTGGCCAGCCGATGTGAGGTCAAGGACTATCGGATCTGACCATCCCTAACCTTGGGGAGCAAGAGGATGCATGGATGGTGGAGCTAGACGGAGTTGAGGGAGAATGGGAGTAGAGCAGTCAGTAACGGTGATCAGGCCTAGGTTGTGCGCTGAGAGGAGATCGAGACAGTGGTGGAAGAGATTGAGTATTCTTGGGCGGCGCTTGTTCAAAGGATGCAGTTTCTAAATTACGAACTGTTGTAGATATACCGTTACTTAATAGGGATTCTTAATCGTTAGAACACAATTCTTATCGGTTTAAAATAAAAGACCGCAGAGATTAATGTAGTATATCAGTAATGGTTGAAACTTGAAAGCTTTGAGCCATATCTCAAATAAGTTCTTTTATTTTCGAGGTGTGCTTCTATGCTCTTCAAGAAAAAACTGCACGGGTATTAAAGATAATGAGTGGTCTAGATTAAAAGTTAATTAACAGGCTAAACATCATTAAAGAGGGGCAATTTCATCAAGTTAAGCCCATGTTCAACCTGTGCCCTGCAAGCGCTCGATCTCGCCGATTCCTTCGTCCGCCGCGCGACAGACGTGCCACGCCGAGTCGTCCGCTTCCTCCAAATGATCAACTCCAACCGCAAAATCCCGAAATGTAGAGGTTTAGCTACCGGCTTGTTCAACTGCAATGGGCACCGGCTCCCTGCTTCCGCCATTCGTGCGCTTGAGACGACGCGAAGCTTGCAAGGAAGCCCCTAGCATCACCGTTGCTTGGCGAGCTAGAATGTGCGCTTCAGGAACCCTAAATCTTACACACTAAACTCCACTTCCTCCTTTCTAAAATATAGTGCGTAATTATTACTAACACAGAGACCAAGAAAAAACTACGATCACCTCCTAGTTAATGCATGCATACATGCACGTCTTGTACTATGAGACATGAAAAAAATAGTTCTGTCCTATATTTTGGGATACAGGGAGTAAACCCTAAACCCTAAACTGGCTGGTGACCTCATCGTTGCGGTGGGAGAGCACGCGGCATTGCGTCGCAGTCGTTGGCCCCTCGGGCGGACTCGCTGCACTCGCATGTGGCAATGCCGAACGCGCCAATAGGGAGCTTCCTCTGTTGCATGACCCACATGGAGGTGGCTTTGTAGGGAGAAAGAATCACGCCAGCGGTCGTAGCGGCAAGGGGCGAAAGGGCCAGGGTAGAGGAAGGGCCACAACACGGTGGAGCAAGAGGGCAGGGTGGCATGGAGGAGGAAAGAGACGGCACGGAAGAGGACGCGGGAGGTGCAGCCTTGCGGGAGAAATAGGTGCGACATGGCAGTGAGATCGAGCGGTGCTGGTGCAACGGAGGAAACCGACAGTGCTGCTCTAAGGAGCAAGCGGCTGCCACGGTCACGATCTAATACGACGAGGCTTCCATAAAGATGGGACCATGACCTAACGCGGTGAGGCTTCACCATTGGCTCAACTTCTTCAGGACGAAATTGTCCATTCCTAATGATGTTTGCTGTGTTAAAGAACTTTTAATCTGGACCATCCATGAGTTTTAACTAGATGATACCCCGTGCTTTACTACGGAATACATGGATGAATGTTTGTTAAATATTGTTGAATGATAGATAAATATATGTTGAAATATTTTAGAAATGATATAGGAATGATCATTTGATATGCTTGCTATTAAACTCTAGAATCTAATAAATTGTAAATAGTGTGTTATGCTTTGCTTGAGCTTTATGCTATAATAATTGTTAGTGCGGGATGATGTGGCATATTTGTATGTTGAGTTTTAGAGCTAGCAGGTTCTAATTTTATAGAAGATATAGATACCAATGCCGGTTTTTTAAGGAGCATAGAAGCATGTCTCTTTTCTAAAAACTTAATAGATATCAACTAATTTCAAATGGTTCTATAACAGTGTGACCGACTGCCCGCATGCAAAGGCATCACGTGGAGCGGGCCACCATGGGAGATGGGCCCACGAAAATAATCCTACCACAACGTTGATATGATAAGCTAAGAGCAACCTAGGGCGTAACACGTGGTACACACTACGCACGGCCTAAAAAAAGAGAGTAGCTATATAATATTGAATATTTTTTTTGGATAAAAAACTTTTAAATATAACTATAATATAATTTAAATATAATTATGTTGTAATTACAATATAGTTACAATCTAACTTATATAAAACTTGTAAATAATTTATAAGAAGGCACGTGTGGCTGGTTGGCTAGTAGGACAAGCTTCCGCCTCGTAGGCTGCACGAATTTTTTTTTTCCGCTCCGCACGAATCTCGTGATCTGATGGTCAAAATTTCGAAGGTTTTAAGGGATAAAAACTGTCGAATGTATTTTAGCAATTCCGAAAAGAAATGCAAAGGCACGGACCGGAGTGAACGGCCGCCTTGTCTCGTACGTACGTGCAAGCACAATTTTATCATGGAGACCGACTGATCGGATCGAATCGAGTACAAATTGCCACTGCCAGCAGCGCCCAGCGGCAACGGAACATCATCGGTCAGTACGAGTGATCTGCGCGCCTAGCTTGTCCAACGTCAACGGGACGTCGCCGGCAGCTGCAGCTGCGGAGCAGGGGCACGGGCATCAGCTACGAGGAGCCCCTCTGCTCCACATCCTCCTCAGCGACCCCGCCACCCTCGCCGAGGTGCCCTGCGGCTTCGCGGGGGCGGCACCCTCGCGCGGCGCCGGTGCCATGGCCGTCGTCTCCGGCACCTCGATGATCAGCACCTCCGCTTCTCCGCTGGTGTGTCCGCCGACGTGGGAGGTCCGTGCGGTGGTCGTCGTCACCGCGCCCTGCGATCCCCAGAACAGGACGTTCGTCGGTAGGGAGGTGGTCGCATAGTTGGCCGGCTCCGGCTGTACCGGAGGGAGAGCGAACGGAGGGGCGCAGCCGCCGTCGACGGCGACGCGACAGAGCGGGCAGGTGGAGTGGGAGCGCAGCCACAGGTCGACGCACTCGGCGTGGAAGCCGTGGCCGCACCTGGGCAGGAACCTCGCCCCCTCGCCGTCCTCCACCTCCGCGAGGCACACCGCGCACTCCAGCGGCGCCTCCCCCGCGAAGTCCTCCGCCCTGTACACCGTCACCGGCAGCGTCCGCAGCACCACCGGGTCAACCCCTCGCCCGCCAGAAGCCTTGGCGACGACGTCATCCACGCCACCAACACCGCCGCTCTGCCCGCCACTAGACACCGACGACAACGTCCCCGGGCCCACCGCATCCCGCGGGCCGCGGCGGCGCATCGCAGCGAGCAAGTGGTGCATGACGAAGACGAAGGCGAGGGCGACGAAGATGAGGACGACGCCGGACAGGACGACGTCGCCGTCGACCGCCACGGTCGGATCAGCCCGCACTCCTCCCGGCGGGGCGCCGTCCGCGTCTCCCACCGCCAACGCTGACATGCCGCGCGCCTTGCCTGCGCCGGTGTGCGCTTCGGCGATCGAGAGCTTATTATTATCTGTTTCCTCGAGAGGTTTTGGTGGCGTTTGATGCACTCGGAGACTGGAACTCTGGATGGAGTTGGTGGTGTGGGTTAGAGACTCACTAGTGATTAAGTTGAGGCGATCTGCTGATGACATAAGGTCAGGACGCATAATTAAGGCCATGGATTAAGTGCAAGATAACTAATCTACTGTGATTGTGTATGGAGAGGAGAAAGGACTAGAATTCTGGAAATCTTCTAGAACTGTAAACCGTCTGTGTGATAGAGAATTAGAGATACTAATAACTGAAACATTTTGATTTTTTTTTCATATTCTGAAACATTTTGAGGGTATGGGCCGTCTCGCCATTTATTTGGGCTGCATATGGGGCCCCATTTCTGGAGACCGGCCTTTCTTCTCCGGGCTTCGCCGCCGCCGCCTCGACGTGCTCGCCTCGCCACTCGCCGTCGCTCCGGGAGATATTTTCGCAGGGTGCCTTTTTGGCGCGTTGCAACGGCATATCTACCTGGCTGCCTCTCCAATCTCGCGTGCTTCGCTTCCAGTTCCAGCAGCAGCAGCAGCCTTATCCTCTTCTCGCCTCTGCTGCCAGCGGGGATGATGTCGAGGATGGCGCCGCCGCCTCCGCTCTCCGCCAAGCCTCCCACACTCCCCTTCTCCCCCAAGAAGCCGCCGCCCATGCCGGTGTACAAGGACCTTCACTTCAACCGCGACCTCTCCGCCACCAAGAAGCTCCAGGTAACAAGCAGATTAACAAACAGCCATCAGGCGCCTACGCTTCGTTCAACCTGGTGGCCTCCGCCACCAAGAGGTTGTTGTTACCTAATCTCCTCTGCAGGCCGGCGTGGACCTGGTGGCGCGGCTGGTCGGGGTGACGCTGGGACCCAAGGGGAGGAACGTGGTGCTGAGCAACAAGTACGGCCCTCCCAAGATCGTCAACGATGGGGAGACGGTCCTCAAGGAGGTACTGCCATTCGCCTCAAGCACAATGCTCTATTGTCCTATCACTTCCATGGAGATTGAGTCTTGAATTGGTGCATGCATACACTGGAAATAATCATCTGGGTGACTGACTGCTGGCCATGATCTGTACATGTTGCAGTCTTGTTTCAGTTTTGTGAAAATTAGATTCTTTACAATGTTCAGCATTGGCAAAAGTGTAGGATCCTTACTTCAAAAAAAATATCCATAAATGATATTGTTATGATACCGCTACTGTCTGAGAGCTTGATTGTCTTGCTTTGCATATGACATGCCATTGTCACACTGATTGTCATGACTGATTTTCTTTTCTGACTATGTTGTCAAAGATCGAATTGGAGGATCCGTTGGAAAATCTTGGAGTGAAACTGGTCAGACAGGCTGGTGCCAGGACGAACGATGTCGCTGGCGATGGTTGTACCACTTCCATAATCCTTGCTCAAGGCCTGATTGCTGAAGGAATGAAGGTGTGTTGCGTGCTCCTTTCCTCTCCTTGTCCGTGCCCTATAATTTGTGATTAACAGGAAAACTAGCTGGAATGATGGATTTGTTGGCAGTAGACATTCTGAATATTGAACCTGCATCTTATGATCATGTTCATGAAGTAGGTGCTTGCTGCCGGAATTAATCCTGTCCAGATTGCACGGGGCATTGAGAAGACTGCTTCTGCTTTGGTGTCTGAACTCAGATTGATGTCCCGGGAGGTATGCTTCTTCCTCACTAGTTTATCTTCAGGTGTTTCTGTATTTTACTTGACAATCTTTTTTTTCTAAAATATCTTAGCATGCCTAATATGTTTTTTTTTCTTTCTAGATAGAAGACCATGAAATTGCACATGTGGCTGCAGTTAGTGCAGGAGATGATTATGCTGTTGGAAATATGATTTCTGATGCTTTTAAAAGAGTAGGCAGGAAAGGCATGGTGAGGATTGAAAATGGAAGAGGCACGGAAAACAGTATAGAGATTGTGGAAGGAATGCAATTTGAACGTGGTTACCTCTCACCTTACTTTGTGACTGATCGTACAAATATGTCCGCAGAGTTTACTGACTGTAAGGTAACTTCTAACTCCACCATGATAGCACCTTTATGAAGAGCAGAGTAACATTATGTTTCCTTTTCTTTTTATAGATATTGTTGGTTGACAAGAAAATTACTGATGCAAGTGAGATTATAAGGATATTGGATAGTGCTGTCAAAGAAGATTATCCATTGTTGATAGTTGCCGAGGATGTGGAAGAAAAAGCAATGGCTGATTTGATAAAAAACAAGCTAAAGGGGACAATTAAAGTGGCTGCGATCAAGGCCCCTTCCTTTGGAGAACAAAAGACTCAATGTTTGGATGACATTGCCATCATGACAGGAGGTATAATACTTAACAGAGGTTCCTAAAAAAAATTAAACAGATAAATGCAACTGCATCATCAACATATTTTCATTGGTTTTCAGGGACAGTAGTGCGTGAAGACATGGGATATACACTAGAAAAGGCAGGGAAAGAGGTTCTAGGTTCTGCTTCTAAAGTTGTAATCGGGAAAGATTCAACACTAATTGTTACCGATGGAAGCACCCAGCATGTGATCGAGAAAAGGGTTGCTCAGATAAAGGGACAAATTGAGGTATCATTGGTCCAAAAATTTGATGAATAACATTGTCGTTCAATCTTCTAAAGCTGCCTTATATCTATATTCTGTGATTATAATCAGTTCTGTAATTCTCCTTTTATTTTGAACTTCCAGAACTCAAGTGAAAGGTACCAGAAGAAGATATTGGGTGAGAGAATAGCAAGGTTATGTGGTGGAATTGCAATCATTCAGGTATGCCACACATGCTCTTGGTTCATTAGGAAGAAAATTTGTTGCTGCTAGCGCTTGTACCATTGAAATACCAGATTTTTTTTTCTTGATCACAAATACCAGATTTTGAAACTTCAATACAAAAATAAATTGCAGGTCGGTGCTCAAACAGTTATTGAGATGAAAGATAAGAAGCTCAGGATTGAAGATGCCCTTAATGCAACCAGGGTACTTATATCCTATGTACATTCATATTCTGTGTGTTTTGCGAACTAAAAGGTCCTTTTGCTAAGCACAGTTTTGGATATTTCAGGCAGCTATTGAGGAAGGAGTTGTGATAGGTGGTGGATGTAGCCTACTAAGATTATCCATGAAGATTGATAAAATTAAGGAATCATTGGATAATATGGAGCAGAAGGTATCTCCTGCCTTACTATTATGAGTAAAAGGATGATGATTGCTAAAACAACGCAAAAAGGGTGTTATTGCTAAAAAAACGTAAAACGGTGATAAAAATGTGGTGCTTAAATATCTTGACGATTTGGGGAATATAAGCGCCATAATCCTGATCTACTTATGTATCATGATACCTTATTTTTGCTTCATAGCTGGTTTTAGTAAAATAAATACTCTTTTGAGTCCTAATTGATCTTTTATTCATCTTTAGATTGGTGCTGACATCTTCAAACATGCTTTGAGTTACCCTACTGCATTGATTGCAAACAATGCTGGGGTGAACGGCAACGTCGTCATAGAAAAGGTTACTAGCTGCATTGATAACCTTATGCCTCTGTCAGTTGCATTACATGTACTAATTTTTGTGCATTTGCTGGGTTCTCTCTGAGCATACTTTCTCTGGCTGACAATTTGATTTTTGCTGTTCAAAGGTGTTATTAAATGAGGACAGTAGATATGGCTACAATGCTTCCAAGAACCGCTACGAGGACTTGATGTCAGCTGGAATATTAGATCCATCAAAGGTGGTGGCAAAATAGTCGTAGACATCTGAAGCAGTATTAATTCCAAATGGCATATTAATGCAGCAATTCCCTGATCCTCACAAATTTTACCAGGTTGTGAGATGTTGCATAGAGCATGCTGCCGTAGTTGCTAAGTCTTTTCTCACATCTGATGTGGTGGTTGTTGAGGCGAAAGAAAGCAAACCAGTTCGCATAAGACCCCTGATGCCTCCTAAAAGTTTGATTCCCCCAATGCCTGCTTCTGGTAACTACCACACCTTCATATAGGACATAAGCATTTCCACTCTACTATCTTTCTTTACTTTACTGCTCTGTTTTTCAGTTTCAGGAATTCGAGTGTAGGATACATCCCTTCCCCAGCACTCATACAGTCATACTCAACAACAACAACAAATTGGGACATAATTCTTTTGCAAATATACCCAGATATTAACAAAGTGCAGAAATACCTGACGAATAAATTCACCTTAAGCATTGCTCAAGGATGCTGTCGCCATAACATGGTTTCTTGGTATGGACAATGGGTTCGTCAATGAAAGCAGCAGCAAGAAGGGTGCTCTTAGAATAGAAAATACTGGAAATTTCAACTGATATTCTTGTTTCCCACACCGTGGATGTTTTTTTTTCAACTCCCTGTGTTAATAGGTTAAGCCAATTTTAGATGGCTTATCAAAATGTATATGTAAGTTATATCCAGAATTGTTACCTAATTTGTAAATATATCAAGTAATTTCGCCAGGTGTTGCGATCAAAATGTAATTCTTAGCTGTGAGGTTTGGGGTTGATACGTATTCTACATCTGTAATCTTTCTCTGAAACAAGGGCAGGAGCTCTTCTGTGAGGATATACACTCGTTTTTGCATGACATCTAAAAATTCATCAAAAAAATGAATGTATGTGTAATCATATCCATTCAAAATTCTGAGATGAACCTTATCTTTGTGATGGCAACAGCGAAACCTGTCCTCTTGAGACATGGTTGAGTACTAGTTTTGCACTTCATTCTAAATTCAAGACCGGTTAGCAGTAATGGAAGACTATGGCCATGCTTTTTCAGAGAAATTTCTGTGCACCACTATGTATGAACTTCAAAACTTCAGTTGCTCTTAAGCTGCCATGTTGAACAGTTGGCAATTCTGCTGTTTAATTCTGCATTTTTAGTTCCTCCCTTTCTCAGAAAAAAAAAGAATTGCATTGGTTGAATGGGTAAGAGGACACAATTCATCAATAATATACAGAGTACAGATGTGTTCAGTGGTTTATCTGAATTCTGAATTCTGGCGATGCAAATATCTGAATTCTGAAAACAGAACCGACTAGTAATTGTCAGAGTAGCGCTTAATCACGCACACGTGTGCTCGCACGTAAGACGCACACAGATAAGAGAGCGGGAAAGAGGGGTTGACTTTTTGGACAATTAGCTCCTCCTAAACAACTTGGATCTTCTTCAACAGAATCCACTTTAGGACACTTGATACAGAAGCAAATCTCCTCCTTTCAGTTTTTAATGCTAATATCTTATTAGTCGAGTTGGGAACTTGGGGAAATGCCCGTTCTACCCTCTGAATGGCGATGTCAATTAGCTTAACATATAATTTAAGTCCTCTGTGGTGTTATTACTACTCGATGTGATATAGTAGTTAATTGATCCCAGAGCATAATGAAGTCATTTCTGACTGTCTCAAGCCGCTGTATATATGACAGCTCAAGCCTTCTGGACTTCAGGAGGAGACAGTCAGTACACGATGTTGATTAGTCTGAACACTCAAAAATATCAATTGCATGCTCGTATAAAAAAATCAAAACCATTTCTTCCAGTTTTCTTCTTGACATCTTCTGAAACATAGTTCACTGCAATCTTAGTTGTGCAGCTCTTACTTAAGTACTGTGCTTTCTTAATTTCTAGGACTGGCCTGCTCATACGGAGGTGGATTTTTATCACTGGAGTGAACGTTCCCTTGTGCATGTCACTTAAAATGTTATCACAAATTTTGAAAAAAAAAATTGATAAGGTAGATCAACATGTGATATATCACTCCATAAATATGTAGGTTTAAATTCGATCTGTACAAGTAGGAAAAAATAACAAATTTAATTCTAAATAGTGAGCATTATTTAGAATTAAATTTATTATTTTTGTTTCTGTGTGTATATGTTGAATTTGAACTTGTATATTTATATATTGACATACCATATATTAATATATCTTCTCAATTTTTTTCTAGATGTAAAAACGAGGGAACGTCCCTTCCAAGAACAAATAGACTTTGCCTACTCATACCTCATATGCAGATATGCTATCTGTCATCCACGCATGTGTTGATACAGACTAAGTAACTCAGCTCACACAAGACAGCACTTTGGAATGAATACACAAAATGCAAGCTTTACACTGCTAACTTGCGGCGCTCACTGCTCACTTAGAGCATCTTCAGCAATAGCCCCTATTTAGAGCCTCCAAATAGTAAATAGGGGTCATCCCTATTTCCTTTGGACCCCAAAAATGCTCCGAACTCCAGCAACAGCCCCCATTTCTCAGCCTCTATTTCTTTTTCTATTATTTTTCATCGTAGACTATATGTATATGCCTAGTTTGACACTATAATTAAAACATAAATATTTATAACACATAGAATTTATCTATATACAATTAAATAATTTAATCATCATAATTCAAATTTTTATTTATAATTTAGAAACATGGAAATAATATATCCTGCAAGCAAAAGTTCAGGACTCGAAATAACCCACAGATAATGCAATAAAACAAATTATTGAGCACCATGAAACGTCCACAAGTGCTCTATAAGATCATCTCGAAATTGCTCATGCACTTACTTGTTTTGTATTTCTTTATGTATCTTTAGGAACTCCTCCAACAGGGGTTTATTATATTGCTGGTACTCCTCCTCCCTCAGCACCTCACCATCCTCCTGATCATAGTCGAAGTCATTATCTTCGTCTCGCTCACTCTCAATGATCATATTATGCATGATTACACAAGCTGTCATTATAAACCATAGGGTCTTTGTGTCCTAAAATCTAGCAGGATTCCTCACCATAGCAAAGCGAGCTTGTAGAACACCAAATGCTCTCTCAACATCCTTTCTCACTCCTTCTTGAACTTTTGCCAAATGGACTCTCTTGTTGCCTTGTGGACTGTGGATTGTTTTCACAAAAGTAGCCCAACAGAGGTAGATGCCATCAGCAAGATAGTACCCCATATTGTACTTGTTGCCATTCACCGTATATTCCACATTAGGCGCTGTCCCTGAGGTAAGCCTTTGAAAGAGTGGTGATCTCTGCAAGACATTGATATCATTAAGAGAACCTGGTAGACCAAAGAAAGAATGCCAAATTCATAAATCTTTGGATGCGATAGCTTCAAGAATCATGGTTGGCCCATCCACATGCCCTGAGTATTGCCCTTTCCATCCAGTTGGACAATTTTTCCACCTCCAGTGCATGCAATCAATGTAACCTAGCATGCCAAGAAATCCCCTTTGAGTGTTTATAGCAAACAGTCTCGTAGTATCATCAACAGTTTGTACCCTCATGTACTGATAAGCAAACACATCAACCACAGCCTTAACAAAGTGCTTGAAAGCTTCTATCATGGTGCTCTCCGAAATCCTCACCACTTCATCTAGGCTATCAGCTGGAATATCATACGCAAGCATGCGAAATGAGCCATACACCTTCTGCAATGCAGTGGCACCAAGAAGGCCCGTTGCATTTGGTTTTTGCCTGAAGTAGTCATCATGAGCCTCCACATCAGCCACTATCGCAAGAAAAGCTCCCTTGACATTCTGAATCTCCTCTTAAAGAATTTTGCATTGTATATAGGAGGATCTGCAAAGTAATCTGCCACTATACGCATATTTCCAGCAAATCTGTCCCTGTGTACTATCTGCCGACCCGAGACTGAACCACGATGCTTTCTTTTGGTCCTCTCATGCTCCATGTGTGTAAAAAGAGCAGCTGCAATGTAATAGTCATCATCGTCGGACTCCTCTTCCTCCCACCATTGACGAAGAAGATCATCATCATCAGAAAAGTCCATTTACAAAAATCATTGACATCAACATTGAAAAAATCACACTAAAAATCGTACTAACACATGACACATAATTAAATCTCCACAGCACACACATATCCAAGTTCACAAGTATTTTTTAATGAAGATAACACATCCTATAACCATGACTGATTCAATGATCAAAATCTTTCAATAGTAGAAATGACATATCCTACTGACACATAACACATAAATCATAGTGAAAATTAACACATAACATCACCAAACTGCATCAAGGATGTCAAACTCTATCAGAGCCATCACTAACCCCACCGGAGCCACCACTACCCACACCAGAGCCACCATTGAGGGCAACCATTTTAGAAGATGCAATCTGTGCCCTCATTGCTAACACATATGTCTTCACATCCGGTTCCATGGTGGAGACATCACAGAACATGAGTTGTTGTTTTTGCTCCCACATTAACTTGCGCTCAGCCAACAAGATCTTTCGCTCCTCAAGCTCTTTAGTCTCCCTCCATCTCTCTTATTTTAACTTCACTTCTTTCTCCTTGGCTTCAGCCAAACCTTTCATTGTCTCCTTGTACGATCCAGCTTCTCCTCTATTTTTTAACTTCTCTTTTGTTTGCTTCCTGCCTGGTGGTCTCTTTTTAGCACTAGGCTCTGATGAATCAGGATTTGTAATTTTATCACTATTGTCTCCTTCTTCACTAGGTCCCTCAGATGGCATCGAAGACTTGCTGGACCTTGGCCTCTTGTGGGACTCTAGCGCTTAAAACTTTGGCAAATTCCTCACCTTGAGCCAACAATGAACAAACTGAAAGCCTCTATTCTTTGGTTCTTTAGATGAATACAATGCCTGTGCTTCAAGAAGCTGAAGAAAAATTAAAGTATTAGTTCGCATTCATACAAAGCTATTTAAAATAATATATAGAAAAGTCGACTTACATGTTCTTTATATGGTATGCCACTTGGATGTCGACGCTCGATTTGATCATAGCAAGCTTGAAACTTGCTTGTCTCCTTCTGAATTGTACTCCAACGGTGTTCAAGAGAGTTTGCATTTCTATCAGACTCAAAATTGCGGTTGTCATGGTAATGCTCCGCAATCCTTTTCCAGTACGCCTTCCCTGGCTGCTCATTACCTGTAATGGATCTGTGCTAATGCTCCCCCATGGCATGCACAATTGGATGTCCTCTGGATGAGTATAGTTGTTTGACCTTCTAGTGCTTCCTTTTGCACCGTTGGTTGAATTACCTGCGTCTCCACTGTGCATTGACAAGTCAAATGTATCGACATCGGTTTCCTCAGTCATCATGTGCAGAAAAGAATCACCTCCACCAGCCATTGCAGTCTAGTCACTACAATAGGTTACTCAGTACACTTAGCGAATAAAAGATCACAGAAAAAATTAGAGGAAAAAATATCCAAGCAAACTACACTATCATCCAAAGAGATAAAATATATTCACAGTCATGTACACTATTCCATTAAAAAAGTATATTGGTTGTCATTCATTTAAAAAAAAGCTAGCAGCAGCAGTAATAACTAACAGTACTCATGTATACAAAAGAAGTGCACTTATATATATTGCAACAGCTAGTACTCATATATATATATATATATATATATATATATATATATATATATATATATATATATATATATATATATATATATATATATATATATATATATATATATATATATGCAGCAGTGACACAGCAAACAGGACGCAGCAGGAGGCTGGGCGGTGGGCGGCGGGATGCAGCAGGCCGGCGCGCGGCGCGGGAGGCAGGACGCAGGAGGCCGGGTGGTGGGCGGCGGGGCGCAGGAGGCTGGTGTGCGGGAGGCGGGCCGTAGGAGGCCGGGCGGTGGGCGGCGGGATGCAGCAGGCCGGGCGGCGGGATGCAGCAGGCCGGCGCGCGGGAGGCGGGGCGCAGGAGGCCGGCAGGCAGGGCGGCGCGGCGAGGCAGGTAGGGTTTTTACCTGAGAAAAAATCCAATCTTCCTCCTCCTTTAGATGTCGACAGGCATGGTGGGCTTGAGGAATTGTCGTAGGCGCCAGAAAAACGTCGATAGGGGCTGTGGTGTAGAGCCCCCAGGACTGGGGACTTGGGGGCGGGATTTGGGGCCTCCTCATTTTAGGGGCCCTATTAGGGTCCCTACTGGATCTAAAATTTTTGTCTCACCGCCCAAAACTTGTTTAGGGACTGAGTTTGGGGTCTCTGCTGGAGATGCTCTTAGAGCATCACCAATAGAAGCCTAAAAATCAATCTAAAAATTTTCTTTTTATCTCTAATTAGATTTTTCAAGGATTCTGCTACACACACGTGCATGCATGCACACATGCCCAGTAAACAAAATAAAAAATAAAAAATGAAAATAATAAAATATTAAAAAGAGTAAACTTTATACCACTAATTTGAAACTTTCATCTCTAATTTTGAAACTTTCAACTCAAATTTAAAACTATCAACTAATAATTTTAAAAAATTTACTCAAAATTTAAAATTTTCAACCTAAAATTTAAAACTTTTAATTAGATTTTCGAAACTTTCAACTAAAACCTAAAAACTTTTAACTTTGCTTATTTATATATTATTTTATAATTAAAATTTTATTAAACACTAATGACGGTAATTAGGGGATGATTAGGGGAGGGGTTACATTAGCAGTGGTATGGCCGCTACGCGCACAGGTTGGCTAATTAAAAGCGCTAGCCACCTCCTAGATTTTTAGATGTGAGTTAGATTACTCACTCCAATCGATAACTAAAATTTTACTCCTAATAATAAAAAGTGGGTACACTCAAAAAACAGAAACAAATCGCACCCATCCTCCCTGCACGATCCCTCTCTCTCCCCCATGCGTGGCTCACTCCCTGCTCCCACGCGGAAATTGAGAGCGAGAGTTCTTCCCGATTTATGGAGAGCAAGAAAGGAGGAGAAGCGAATTTCAATTTTTGGAAATACATTTAGGATTATCGTTGGAGACTAATTTTTTCTTAGATTTCTATAGTTTTAGGATTAGTATCCGTTTTGAGTTGCTGTTGAACATACTCGTAACTACTCTAATTACTCAGTCAACACCAAACGCACAGCTGCCAACTGAGCTAACTCCTATATGCATGCAATGTATATGTGCAGTACTCCACTATGTGCATGACACACATGCACAACTAACTAATGCAAAAATTCTAAAACATGTTCAGTCATAATTAGTGCTAACAGCATGTACTTGTACACATGTCCCAAACATATATAGCAGATGCCTGAAGCATGCATCCATGCATGCACTGAGATGTGACAACAAATTGACAAGTTTAATATAGTGCAACTAGAGACGCTGCAGGCACAAGCTTTCATGGCAACAAGTACACATAAAATGTCTCACCCCCTTGATCCACACACACCAGATTACCAGGAGCAGCAAGCAAATGACAGGGGAAAGCAAGCTGATCAGACCAGCAGCAGCCAGGCTTATTAGCTAGTCCTAGGTATTAGTAGCAGTAGTAACATCCAGTGGCCGCCGGTTAATTGCAGTAAACTCCAGGCTTAGCTAGTCCTACGTAAACACTCGCCTAATCATTTGCTGCTGCTGCTGCTGCCCTAATTCTCCCGGCTCGCACTCAAAGCGCGCGCCTTCGTCTCCGCCGCGCGCGCGAATGGCGGAAGCCTCTCCGGCAAATGGCACGGTGTTCCTTCCGCGCCACACAAGATCGAGTGGTTCGCGGGAGCCCAGCGCGTGCCCCGCGCCCGCACGAGCCCGCTCATCGGGAGCCCCGCCGCCGCGGGGCCGGCCGGTCGTCACGGTGACGGCGGAGGAGTGGATCTCACTCAAGGTGCACGCGGCCGGGGCGGAGGTTACGTCCGCCATGGACGTCGCCGTCGTCGTCGACTTGCTAGCTCGATCCCCCACGAGTCTTGGCTAGCTAGCTGGCAGCCATGGCCTCACATGCAGATCCCCCTTAACCCGTGCTCGATTAGGCTAATCATGTCATTCCACTGTTAATTGTTAACTGATCTATCATGAATCATCACTGTTGATGTGGTATCTATGTGCCTGCTGGTGTTGATCGAATTCAACCGTTAAAATGAGGACCAGTCCAACAACCGATCAATTTTTTCACGATATTCAAAATATTTACATATATAGTTAGATGTTTCATAAGGAATGGAGAACATCCATTATCTGAAAATGTATATTTCTATAAATTATAGATAGCTGATCTGTTTATTTCTGTCGGTTAAAGATTTCATACGAGAATGTTGAGAAACGGTGTAAATGCTCGTTTTGGTATATATTAAAATGGATTCTAATATTGTCGGCATTGCGAAATGCATCAAAATTAGAGAAATTCTATGGTCATTGGGGATTACAAAATATGGCGTCTCCATAATCCAGATACCTTCCTAAAGACTGTAAAATCACTCTCCAAAATCAACATGCGAGTACATGCGCCCATGTCACCATTCGCAACAAATAGTACTGCAATTGTACTAGTGCGTGTTTCAGAATTGGTTTGATCCATCCATCGGGGAAGTACGTAGAATTCGTTAGTTTAGTGAGAATATATATGGATGTCAACTAATCCTTCAAATCTAATTAATCTCAGTTAAGGTTTTGGGGGAACTGTGCCTGCATGCATGTGTGGGGGGACTGATCCCTAGAGAGATTGGTTGGTTTAGGTGTTGGGAATGAAGTGTTGGTCCATAATTTAGTTTTTGGGCTGCTTAATTTAGTTCAGTTTCAAAGACCCTACAGTCCCTACTCTCTACTGCATGCAGACAGGAACAGTAATTCACATGTGGTTAAATTGAAAAGCAGAGCAAGTTAACAGTAGACATTTCACCTGACTTACTCTGAATGCACTAGATTATGTTTACAAAGCAGTCTGAACCTCACTGTGCATTTATATATGCATGCATGCCACGTATGCATCTACATCAAGAAAGAAAATAAACTAGGTCAAATTCCAAGTCACTATATGATTCTTATTGGATCTTGCCCTATATACTCCTTTCCTAGCCCTCAAATCATGTGCATCAACATCTTCATGAAAAGGATCCCATCATCCCTCTCTCGACCTAATTAACAATCCTATATACCAGCTAAACTGTCTATCTACTGTATTGCGGTGTTCATTCAAAACTATTCGAAATTATCAAGTTAATCAACAAGAAAAAAATAATTCTATACTTTCAATTGTAGTGTTGGCCATATATTTTTTTAGATAATAAGAAGCTTTATTGAACTCAGTCAATTACACTTAACCATATGTGCACATTTATGTGCATTATAACGGTTCCATTTATAATTAGAATATGCACATACGAATATGTATGTGCATTTAGTTGTGCAATTTAGGACTTGTTGGATTGTTGCCATTTCAAACCATACCAAAAAAATTGGCAAGCCAAAATTTCGACAATGCCTAAATTTTGGTTGAGGGTGGGTGTTTGGTTTGTAGCCAAAATTTTGCCAATCCTACTCATTGTCTATTGTTTGCCCTTGCTAAAATATTGGCAACAAACCAAATGCATGAATCATGCTAATGCTATTGTCAATTTTTTTTGGTATGCTTTGTTTGGGCTATGAACCAAATTAAACATGCCATTTCTAGCCCGTAGAATTTGGTTAGTTCATACTATGGCTTCAACCAAATATACTCTACAATAAAGTAACGGATTGTCTAGATTTCAATCATCTAAAAATATCCACAAATTTCAGTCACTTTTGTACGGCTCAGATTGCATCAAGATTCATGCAGCCATAGTGATTGCCACCTTATCTACTTCTCTCTCTCTCTTTCCCCTCGCCTCTTTCTCCCCAACAAAGCCTGACAGGGTTGCCACGCACGCTGCTGCCTCCCCCACCCCACGCATGCATTGCCTCCTTGACTCACTGGTGCTTGTGAGACCCGCCAAACCAGCCTCCTCCTACTTTCCCCAACTCCTCCCTCTAAGCTGAGCGGCGGCGAGGTGCCCCTGTCACACCGTCTTCTCTGTCTCCGGTGGCTTGGGCCACCGAAGACACCCCCACCTCATAACCACTCTGACTTCCATGCCCGTCGCCACTGACCCCGACCACCACCCTCCTCCAACCCCATGGATTTGGTGGCGCCGCCACCGCATCATTGCCCTGCCCATTTCTGCAGCCCACAGCCGGTCCACCACCTCCCCGCCATCCCTCTAAAGCTACCCTGACCGTCCTCCTACCCCTCCCCCCTCCACCGATGCCCTGGTCGTTGGATTATCAGAGCCAAGTGCCTGAAATTTGGAAGGATTTTAGTCACCCAAACCCTAACAATACCCTAAAAGTAAATATGCCACAATTAATAGTGCATTCATCCCCAGCAGCTATGAAATTTCCATCTTAAGCTTGGACCTCCATCACGAACTTCCTCCCTCCGCCTCTAATAGTTGAGATACCAAGCTATACCAACACAACATCAGATGAAGAGGTGAGTTGCTTAATATCTACCCTCTAACAAATGTAATTACAGAAATGTGTAAGGCTGTAACTGCTTAGACAATAATAAATTAAGAATGTAATTAAGATTAGCAAGCAGTTAGCTCTCCCCAAGGTATGTATAGCTAGAGCGATGGAGCACTTGCTTTGATCTTAATCAAGCGATCCCTAAACAATGGCTGCCCCGGGCCTCGGGATCGTTAACGGCTGTAGAATATTGCGGCTGACTACTAGGCTCATGGCCTTGCCTTGCTTCCTACGTGACCAACTTTTATCCCCGTCCATCGCCGCGGCGGCCGGCGTCAACTCTCCACCACCACCACCACCTCTCCGAGCGCTGTGGCTAGCTAGCTACCGACTAGCGAGTGCAGCCATGGCGTATATATACGCGATACAGGCCTCTCCCGCGTCCAGAAGGAAATCCTGAAGGTTGGTAGTTTGTGCGTGTGAGCTAGCCATGGCGGCCTTCTCTTCCAGCAACGGCGTCCCGCCGGGGTTCCGGTTCCACCCGACCGACGAGGAGCTGCTGCTCTACTACCTCAAGAAGAAGATCGGCTTCGAGAAGTTCGACCTCGAGGTCATCCGCGAGGTCGACCTCAACAAGATCGAGCCATGGGAGCTCCAAGGTAACAGCTCAACCGTCTAGCTCTCTCTCAGTCAATCATGCATGGCCATGGTGGTGACGCCATTGTTGGTGCTGGTGCGTGCAGAGAGGTGCAGGATCGGGTCGGCGCCGCAGAACGAGTGGTACTTCTTCAGCCACAAGGACCGCAAGTACCCGACGGGGTCGAGGACGAACCGGGCCACGACGGCCGGGTTCTGGAAGGCGACGGGGCGCGACAAGTGCATCCGCACCAGCTACCGCAAGATCGGCATGCGCAAGACGCTCGTCTTCTACCGCGGCCGCGCCCCCCATGGCCAGAAGACCGACTGGATCATGCACGAGTACCGCCTCGAGGACGCCGACGACGCCCACGGCGGCACCAGCGTAAGCTCCTCTTCCCTTCTCTCTTTGCATGCATCCAAGCATGCGACGCGTTAGGGTTTCATCTGATCGTTGCTTGGATGTGGACGAAGCAGGAGGACGGATGGGTGGTGTGCCGGGTGTTCAAGAAGAAGTGCTTCTTCAAGATCGGCGGCGGGGGAGGCGGCGGCGGCGAGGGGAGCGGCGGGAGCCAGGGCGGGGACGTCGGCGGCCACCTGGCCGTCTCTCCGCCTCTGGGCGGCGGTCCTGCCATGGCCGCGTCCCACTACATGCACCCGCACCAGTACCACCACCACGCGGCCTCCTCCTTCTACTACCCCCACATGCAGCCGGCGCCGGCGCCGCACGCGGCGTACTCGCACCACGTCCAGGTCCAGGACCTCCTCACCAACCACCGGCCCTCCGCCGCCGACGCGGGGTACGACTTCTCCGGCCTGCCCGTCGATCAGCACCCTGGCCTCGACGTCGGCAGCAGTGACGGCGGTGGCGTTGCGGCCGCCGACGGGCTCGGGGAAGGAAGGGACCAGGCGGCCGGGTCGACCGAGCAGCAGTGGCAGGCGATGGATGGGTTCAGCAACGGCGGTGCCGGCGCGGCGGTGCAGCAGCTGGGCGCCATGAGCTCCGGCCAACGAGGCGGCGAGATGGACTTGTGGGGTTATGGGAGGTAACCAACTAATTAACCTAGCTTCTCCGGTCATCTCTGCAGATGTGCATGCATGCATGAACTGGTGCGTCCATGCATGTGATCTCAATGAGGGTTAATTATTGGGTAATTAATTACCATATGATTTGTTTTGAATAGTTTTTGGTGTTTTTTTTGGAGGTGTGTATATGTTTGTGCTATTAATTTGTTGGTGGGTTAATTTGATGTAATAAAAAAACCAAGGATATTACATTGGTGTATATGTGTGTACGTAATCGGTGGTTAAATTGTGCATATACATACATGTATATGCAAGAGGAGAGACACAAGAATTTAAGTTTTGTGTTCTCATCATGCATGGAGTAATTAATTAAACAGGTGTTTAGAGTTCGTGCGTGTGTGAAGCCGAAGGGGCTGGCCGGTAGCATTTGTTCTGCATCCATGCATGCCCTTCTCTCCAACTGTTTTGTGTTCTATGAGAATTTACTGTTGTAACTCTTCACTGATATTAACTTATATACTTCTTATATAAGCATAGTGAGATTGTGAGATGTGCAAAGCAGGGAATTATATGGCCTGCACATGTTATTGTTTATTACTTCTCGATCTCTTCTTTCAGAGGTTTCTAGGGATCAGCCAAAAAATGCTTTTTTTTTTGAAAGTGCAGGGATCAAAATAAGTTCCTTATCATGTTATCATTTGTTCTTAGTTTGGGGAGGCGGGAGGCTATTAGAACAAGAGCAAGAGACATGAGGTACTAGATCTATCAAACGTGGCATGAGGGCCTACAAGTAGGGATGAAAACGGTACGGAATATTTCCGGATTCCGGACAGAATTTCGAAAACGGAACCAGCCGGTCGAAATTTTTTCGGAATTTTTTTGAAACGGAAACAGAAACGGAAATATTTTCTCGGAAACGGAATCGAAAATGATAATAGCAGTTTCCGCCGGAACTCGGAATCGGTCGGAAACTTTTCGAAAAATTTCTCGGAATTTCCGAAGTTAGAAAGGCCCATAGAATATAGTCCATAATACCTCCCCAGCGACCTAGCCCAACCCAATTAAAACCCTAACCCTAGACAGACTAGAGACTAGAGAGTGAGAGACAGAGAGACTCTGTCTTGCGCTCCGAGCCGGGCGGCGGCCGGCGGAATTCCCAGATCTTGCGCTCCCGCCGACGCCGCCGTCTTGTGCCCCCGCGCGGCCGCGCCCCCGCCGTTTTCCGCCCCTGCGCGACCGCGCCCCGCCGCATCCTCGCCGACCTCTCCTCTCCTCGTCCCCGCCGTCTCGCGCCCTCACCGTTTTGCGCCCCTACGCGACCGCGCCCCACCGCCCCGCCACATCCTCGCCGTCCTCTCCTCGCGCCGTCTCGCGCCGTCCTCTCCTCTCCTCGCCCCCGCCGTCTCGTGCCCCCCCGCGGCCACGCCCCCACCGTCTCGCGCCCCCGCCGTCTCGTGCCGCTGCGCCCCCGCTGTCTCGTGCCGTCACCGTCTCGCGCCGTCGCTTCCCCACCGTCTCGCACCGTCGCCGTCTCGCACCGCCTCGTCCCCGCCGTCTCGCTCTTGCGTCGTCCTCTCCTCTCCTCGCCCCTACTGTCTCTTGCCGTCTCGGAACCACCAACACCGACGCCGCCGACGGTTCAAGCTGCACTAGCGACTCTTACCGCCACCGACGCCGACGACGCCTCGCATCGCAGCAACCAGCAGGTTATTCCTCCACTGCCACTCTGTTACTCTGTGTAGTATCTGTATATATTTCTGTTGAGTGAATGTTGAATGAATGTTGTTGCGGAATCAGCATTGATGTTGAATGTTCAATGTTGAATTAATTGTTGTTGAATGTTGAATGTATATATTTCTGTGAATGTTGAATGAATGAATGATTCTACTATGTCCAGCTGAAAAATGAATGTATATATTTCTGTGAATGTTGAATGAATGTATATATAGCTGAAAAATGATATATTCTACTATGTCCAGCTAAAGACATACCGTAGCCTTTTCACTTTCCATTGATTTGTTTTCTTTTATGTTGTAGCTTTGTTGTTGTTGTTGTATGTTGTAGCTTTGTGATGGATTCGTCAAATGCAACTAGCAGCAGTGCAAGTGTATGCAATGCGGGTATTGTAGCTTTGCGAGCATCACAACCAACTCTTGCAAATGAAGGAGATCCTGCTGCAAATGTTGCTGCACTAGCAAGAGTTCAAGTTGATTTGACACAAGAAACTACTGAGGATGCAAATGTCCCTCCTGCAAAGAAAGCAAAGAAGTCCAGTTCTGAGGTTTGGAGCCACTTTGATAAGTATGAGAAAAAGGTAGTAGGAGATGATGGATCAGAGATCGTAGAGCTTTGGGCAAAGTGTAAGATGTGCAGCTATACATCTCGTCGTGAGAGCAACAGGGGCACAACAATATTTTGGAGTCACTTAGACAAAAAGCACCAACTAAAAAGTGGCCAGCAGCTTCTAAATCTCAAAAAAAGTGAAAGCGGCACTTCTGTTGAGACTTACAGGTATGATGAGGCTGTTAGCTTGAAGAAATTTTACTTGGCAATCATTATGCATGAATATCCCTTTAATATTGTTGAGCATGAGTACTTTGTGGATTTTATTAAGTCCTTGCGCCCTACTTTTCCAATCAAAAGTCGCATAACTATTAGGAAAGACATACTGAGTATGTTTTTGGAAGAGAAGAAGAAAATGTATGAGTACTTCAAAACTCTTTCATGCCGCTTTTGTACAACCATGGACATGTGGACCTCAAATCAAAATAAATGTTATATGTGCATCACTGTGCATTGGATAGATGATAATTGGTGCATGCAAAAAAGAATTATCAAGTTTATGCATGTAGAGGGCCATCACTCAGGGAACAACATGTGCAAAGTGTTCTATGATAGTGTACTGGACTGGAACCTTGATAGAAAATTGCTTGCTCTTACTTTGGACAATGCATCAGCCAATGATGTATGTGCTAGGGGGTTAGTACAAAAGCTCAACAAGATACAACCCTTGATCTGTGATGGGGCCTTTTTTCATGTGAGATGTTTGAATCATATTTTCAATCTTGTTGCTCAAGATGGTTTGAAGCAAATTTCATCTAGTATTTCAAATATTAGAAACACAATTTCGATTGTGAAGAACTCTCCATTACAGTGGGAAGAATTCATAAAGTGCGCCTCTGAATGTGATGGTTTAGACATTACTTGTGGTCTTTCTTTGGATGTTCCAACAAGATGGAATTCCACATATCTCATGTTAAAGCAAGCTATTCAGTACAGACTTGCTTTTAATAGGCTCTTTCTTCGTCATAGAAGCAAATATTTGAATTGTGCCCCAACAGATGATGATTGGACTATGGCAAAGTCATTGTGTACATGCTTGAAGAGATTTTATGATGCTACTTTGATCTTCTCTGGCAGTAGTTATCCAACTGCAAATCTGTTTTTTAGAAAATTCTATCAAATTAAGATGGCAGTAGAAGATTGGTGCCATAGTTTTAATACAGTTATTGCAACTATGGGCAAGTCAATGAAACCTAAGTATGATAAATATTGGGAGAAGTCCAATATGGCTCTTTCTGTAGCTTGCTTTCTTGATCCTAGATTCAAGAGAACACTTCTTGAGTATTATGCAGATAAGGTTTATGGTGATAGTGCCCCAAAACACATGGCAGACTTCATGGCTATTATCAATAAGCTATTTGATATTTATGCGTCTAGACAACCAACTTCAAAGATTCCAGCAGCTACAAATGTGCAGAATAATCCTTTAGTGACTAAAGAGTATGATGGGGAGAGTGATGATGAACTTGATGCAGATGTTCTACAATACTTGCGTGCTAGTACTTGTAACGACCCGTTTTTCTTTTCCCGCTAGTCTTCGTCTTCCCGAGCTCCCTTCCTATCCTGTCAGCTGTGCCCAGTTTTTCTCCCCGGCCAGCCGACTGCCCTCCTCCCTGTGCCGAGTAGATTGCTACTCAGCCCTTGTATCCTGCCCTTTCCTTTGTCTTACTCGGACCTCCTTGCTGCCGAGTAAGCACTGTGGAGTGGCCGACTAACTTGATGAGACCAGCTATTTCCTTGTCCCCCGAGTTGCACCCGCCCGTTGGACGCCGACTACCGAAGTAGAGAAGAATCAGTCTTCACCTGCCCTCAGCATCGCTTGGACCAGTGGTCAGTCCGAAGCCCTGTCAGTGAGGTTTCTCCAACCTGTCCTAGCCTTGACCTTAATGTCTCCTCGCAGCTACAGTGCCTGCCACCTCCTCTGACCAGTTGGACTCCAAAGTCACTCCCTGTCATATCCCTGTCAGTTCATCTTGACTTCCTTGCTCCACCCGTTGCCCAGCTCTACCGTGCCTCAACCTTGCACGTCGGCTATATATATGGCCAACCGTGCCTCATCTTCCCCTTGTTTTGCAAACCGGCCAGCTCCAGCTCTGCTGAGTTCTTGTTCTTCTCTCGAGCTTTGGAGCTCTGTCGCCTGGTTCGCAAGCCTGGTTCAGCCGACTGCCACCTTTTCTGCAGCCGACTACTTCTTGATCCTTTTCTTGGTGTTTTAACCCTCCTGCTTATCAGTGTTTCTTTCTGCTTGTTCAGAGCCTGAACCGGTGGACGATCCAGAAGCTGCCTTCGCCGAAGAAGACCCCTCCTTGGAACAAGGCAAGCCTCTTTGAACATATTGTTTCCCATATATACAAAACTATGTTGTTTGGAAAATATATGCATGCTTAGTTTACACCTTTTTAAACTGTTGGCCTCGGTTTGCGAGCGCAACCGATGGACCTACCCAGTAGTAGCACTTTTTTTTGGTAGAATGTTGATATATTTCTCCCTTGAGAGCCCCACAAGTGGCACGCCAGCATCCTATCTGAGGATACGACGCCGAGTAGAATAGCTTAGCTCTGCAACGTTGTTTGTCGTTGGGAAAAACATTGGGTTTTACTAAACTGATTGAAAAACCCGGTACTCGGTGTATCGGCGTATTGCAAAACAAATAAAGTTGTGAAAATCTTGATATACAGAGACAGTGCCTGTGTGGCTTGGCTATGTATTATCATTAAGGACCGTTTCCTTTGGGGATTCCATCCGAGCATCTTACAGTGCGACCAGACGGGTATTATGGGATGCCCCTGGCTGAGTAAATAGTAGGTTTAGGGAAGTTCAGTGCTGACCACTGAATCCTGTGTGGATCTTTCGGCTGGCATTGGATAACCCTAGACTGGCTTTGGAAATGGCCTTGTCACGAATTTCTAGGTACAGGCCAGTACTCGGTGTAAATTTCGTGTCGGATGGGTAAAGCGCACACCCTCTGCAGAGTTTAGCAGAACTGTTCGAACAGCCGTGCCCACGGTTAAGGGCGATGTAAGGTGATTCCTATAGCGTAGATTTGCTTACAAATGATTTGTGAAAGTGTTTGATGGAAAGGGGACCGTGCCCAGAGTTTGCCGAGTAAGCAAACGGAAAGCCTGTGTGGCCAGAAACGGATCTGTGTGATCCGGGGTGTTGATCACCATAAACAAGTGTGTGAAAAGTAAACAGGATGAAGATCATGCTCCCGGGTTGTAGCCAGGGCAGCAAACTTAAGCCCCCGGGTTGTAGCCAGGGCGGCAGTTGTACCAATGTCTTCGGGTTGTAGCCAGAAGACGGATTGATCAAGCTCCCGGGTTGTAGCCAGGGCAGCGAGTTGATCAAGATTGTGCTCCCGGGTTGTAGCCAGGGAAGCCTGATGAGCAAGCTTGAGCTCCCGGGTTGTAGCCAGGGAAGCAAGATAGCGAGTTGCGCCCCCGGGTTGTAGCCAGGGCGGCGGCTGAGATTTGGTTGTAGCCGAGTCTCAGGGTCAACGAGTGGTTGTAGCTACTCGGGAGATACAGGACCAGCTAAGGGGAAGTAAAAGATGATAAGAACATGTATGATTATGCTTGATTCATTAAGTGACGAGTTGTTGAAAAGCAACTTGCGGAATGGATAGAGGCGCGAGCCTCTGTCCGACAACTAAAACTTGGAACTCACTAGTGTTTGCAAAGAAAAGAGTTTATAAAGGCAGTTTTTCGCAAATGAAACCCTTAGCCCCTTTTTGTCTGACCGACATGGCATCATTTCCGGCTTGCTGAGTACGAAAGTACTCACCTTGTTCATATATATGTATAGTAGGTTTTGGAGATGAAGACGAAGATCCTACTGCTGCCGAGTTTCCCCCAAGACCAGGCCGACTTCGAAGACTTCTGAAGGTTTCGAGCCTAGTTCCCAACCGAGCCTGTGGTGTAGTTTTTGTCCAGCTTCCGCCCTGTTTCTGCTGTCTCGCTAGTTTACCTATTGATTATTTTTGCCCATCCCGGGTTTGTCCTGGATGGATCTCCTTGTATTTATATGTGTACTATGTTATGTATTTATTGTAACTCTGAGTTGTATCATTGTTGTGCGTACCCGACTACTGATCCTGGGATCGGGTGCCGTATGCACATGGTGGCCTCCCACCTAGTCGGGGAGGCGTCACAGTATTGCCCCTGGAATAGGCACTAAAAGTGAGTTGGAAGTTTACATGGATCAACCACTGATGGAATGGGACACAAAACAGAAAAGCTCATTTAATATTTTGCATTGGTGGTCACTCAAGCAACATAAGTTTCCTATTCTTACTCGACTTGCTCGTGATGTACTAGCTATTCAAGTATCAACTGTAGCTTCAGAATCTGCATTCAGTGCCGGCGGTCGTGTTATTGATCCGTTCCGTAGCCGTCTAGACCCTGAAATTGTGCAAGCTCTGATTTGCACCAAAGATTGGACTGCAGCATCAAGAAAAGGTAATATTCAGCTGTGTGTACACTTTTTTTGTTGCTTTTATTGGTTCATATTCAATTTCTTGAGTTAATATGTGATTATGAACATTTAGGTGGAAATGTAGTTGGGTCTATACTAACTGAGATGGACATGGAGAACCTGGAGCGAAATTTATGTGCCTTGTTGTCCCTGGTTTGTGCTTGTATTACTGACATATGTTTATATAGTGGCTGACTTTATACTTCCACTAATGCTCGATAAATTTTTTTGTTGAAGGCCAATGAAACAGACCATGAGGCAGTGGAAACGGTAAGTTTTGATGAGGATGGCATAGCGCAAATGGATGTTTGAAGAAAATGTTGGTCAATTTAATTTTCTAGATACATCTAATTTCAAGTTTTCATCTGAAATTTTTGTACCCTTTCTACACAAGTGGATGAGCTCCCCTGCTGCAGCCACCTTTAAGTGATTGTGTTTTGTGATGAACTATGTGTACTGATGGAGTGATATGTTTTGTGATTGAACTAAGCACTGAAATACTGATAGACTGATGTGTGTTGTTGTTCTGTGATGACTGATGATTGATGAACTATGTAGTATGTACTGATGATGGAGTGATAGCACTGAATAGTGTATTATACCATGGTGTTTTGCTGTAACTTTTTTAATTATTTGTTATGCAAATTATATGAAGTTATAGAAGAATATATTTTGCTGTTGAGACTTAACATAGACTTCATATAATTATGTTTTATGATGAATTGTTGACCGTTGAGACTTAAGAATTGGACTTTGACAAAGTTTGAAGCTTAGTTTGAGGGGTTTTTTATTCCGATAAATTTTCGTTACCGTGTCCGCGCCGGTTCGTTTTCTTTCCGTTTTCGGTTTCGATAATATTCGTTTTCGTTTTTGTTTCCGGGGTTTCTGATTTCGATTCCGATTCCGAAAAAAATATGAAAACGAAAACGATAAAGGTTGTTTCCGTCCGTTTCCGTACCGTTTTCATCCCTACCTACAAGCCATAATTAATGCACGTCCAATAACGTCCATGAAACACTTGAACAGGCGAAAAGACAGACTCTGCACCCATTGGATTTCTACGAAGAATGTCGAATAATTAGCCATCTTAAAAATACGAGTTAATTTGTTCACTACTACAGAATCCATCCATCTATATAATGGGTTCAAAATTGTTACTAGTTCGGTGAACCAATATAGACTATTGGTCACTAATAAGATGGTTCATCTGTAATAGTTCAACACCCATTAATGATCAAGTTGTATATAACGGTCTATAATCATGAACTGTTATAGATAATGATAACTATTAATTGGTTCACAAACCGTGATCCGTTACTGATAAGGAGTTCGGTAAAAAAACAAAAATGTAGCCCATTCCCCGCCACTCATCCCGTCGCCACCCCTAACCACTGGTTGCCATTGTCGATGTCGTCACCGTTCCCCAGCTGCTCGTCGCCGATGCTGCTCCCATAAAAGTGCATCTAGCCCCTTAAGTGGTTTTTGGTGGATTAATAATAAAACGGTTAAGAGACTAATGAGTTTATCGAGAAATGTGTAAAGATTAGTCTCAGGTTGCTTGATGTGATGCATGGAGACCCCCATAAAAATATGATGCAAAGCGGCGAAGCAACTCGGAGTTTATTTTGATTTCTTTTGAAAATTCTTTTGAGTCATAGAAAAGCCGTACTATTAAGAGTGATTGCAAATAGTGTTTCAAGACCACTTAAGTGTTTAAGATCCAACTAGCTGAGAGTGGGTGAATTTTGGCACAACATTTACACTTGGGTTGGGTGAATTTTGTTGTCAGAGGCTCCTACCCCTGGGGTCGGAGGCTTTGACTAGCCTTTTTTAGCCAGCGGTTAAGTGTTGGCCGGAGGCTCCTACCTCTGGGGTTGGAGCCTCCTGGCCTAAATGTGTGAGTAATAGCTAATTGATGTTTGACAGTGGTTATAAAGCCTAAATCTTGTTTCTAACTGTTGGTTGGCTATTCCACTTTCATTTCACTGTCTCCTAACTTCTCCTAAGGTTTTTTGAGCTCTTCGAACTAGTTATAGTGCTTTCTTTGTTATTCTTGTAAAGATCTAGTAGCATTTTGAGTGAAATTTCTTGAGATAGGGCTAGGAGGATCTTGTGCACTTGAGGATAGACGCGGATCAACTTTTTTGTAGCTTGTTACTCTTAGAGGGTGACCTACTAGATAGTTAGGCATCGTCCGCGAGCTTCCTCAAGTTATGGATTGTCCTGGGAGTTTGTGAAGGTGAACCTCGTCTCCACAAGGAAAAGAGGTAACTTTGAGTAGATACGAAGTTGATTTTTGTGGTCGATTGGTGAGAAAAGGGGTTAATTGAGATCCAGCTCTCCAGAGCTCCTCAACGGAGACGTAGGATCTTTATGATCCGAACTTCAAAAAAATCCTTGTGTCTCTCTCTTACTTATCTCTTTATTGTGTTATTTCATCTTTGTACTTGTCTACATCTTGCATCTGTATACTTATTTGCACTATGGTTGTTTCCTGTCAATTTATCTCTTTTTGAAGTGACTTGTTAGAGTCAACTTCACCCGGTCGTAACCTCCGGTGTTCTAAGTTGGAGCTTCCTACCCCTGGGTTAGAGGTTCTTACCAGAAATTTACCACTGCTTTTGAAGAATTTTTATAAACACCTATTCACCCCCCTCTAGGCAGTATCCACGGGCTTTCATCCCCAGCCTTGCCATTGTTGATGCCTTCACTGTCCCCCAGCCACTCATCGCCGATGCCACCCCATTGATGTGTCACGGCATCAATGTCGTCACCATGCCTATTGTCCGACGGTCGGCATAACATCACCTCTTCTTCATAGAGCCTTGGCCACCCTTGCCAGTGGTCGTCGTTGTTCCCATCTCGCAGCGTGCATCTCAGGGAGGTTAGATCCACCGCTGCATGGTTCGGGTGACCAGATCCGACCTCTCTAACCGGAGCTGAAAGCGGTGCCGCCGCCATTTGTTGAAGCCAACAAAGGAGGTCCCGATGCCCCTATTGCCACTCTTTGCAGATTCAAATGCCATGGAGCTCGTCTTGCCATCGCCGTCACTAGAGGGGTAGGAGAGGTGCTGCTAGCTTAGGGGAGGATGGAGACATCACTAAGGGCACGGAGGGAAGAAGACACAACATCTGAGGAGTAGATCCAACCAGATGTAGCACTGCCACCTCGTCAGCCTCTGTAGTAGCCTCACTAGATGTGGCGCCTCCACCTCGGTGGGAGCCCACCATGTGCATACAGTACCCGATCCCTGGATCTGTAGTCAGATACACACATAGTCATCGGTAGTACAAATTCAGAGTGCATTAAATATATAACAGAGTACATATAATACATACTGGGAGGATACATACAAAGGTTGCCATCTAGGACAGGCCTCAGATGGACAACGGCAAGAACAGGGTAAACTAGCGAGATACAGCGCAGACAGGGCGGAAGCAGGGGAGGAAAACTACTCGGCGATGGAACACGACAATACCACAGGCTTGGTTGGGAACTAGGCCCGAAACCTCAGAAATCCTCGTAGTCGGCTTGGTCCTGGAAGAACTCGGCAGCAGTCGGGTCTTCGTCTTCTTCTCCAAAACCTAATATAACATATATATATATATATATATATATATATATATATATATATATATATATATATAGGAATAAGGGTGAGTACTTTCGTACTCAGCAAGCCGGGGAAAGATGCAATGTTGGCTAGACAAGGGGCTAAGAGTCTTATTTGCGAAAACAACCTTTAGAAACATTTTGCTTGTCCAATACTAGTGTGTTCAATTAGCTGTCGGAAAGAGACTCACGCTTCGATCCATTCCGCAAGTTGCTTTTCAACAACTCGCCATATATAGTTACCGAATCATGTATTTCTATTTTTCATCTTCCGGTAAATAACCAAGTGACCCCATAACTCGGCTATCACCCGAGTGGCTTCGACCACTCCTTAGGTCTGCTGTTTTTCCGAGTGGCTCTGACCACCCGTTGACCTTAAGACTTGGCTACAATCGATCCTCAGCTATCTCTTTAGTGATTTTCGGCTACAACCAGTTACCAGCTCATTCGCTTTACTGGCTACAACCAGTTAGCTCAAACTCGCTGCCCCAGCTACGACCAGGTAGTCTGCTCTTTATCGTCTTCTGGTTACAACCCGAAGACTTTTCTCCTGTTAACTTTTCACACACTTGCTTATGGTGCTTCAACACCCCGGGTCACACAATCCCGTTTCTGGCCACACAGGCCTTCCGTTCGCCACTCGGCAAACTCTGGTCACGATTCCTTTCCCAGCAATCTATTTCCACAAATCACTGGCAACCAAAACTACGCTATGGAAATCACCTTATACCGCCCTTGACCGTGGGCACGGCTGTTCGAACAGTTCAGCTAAACTCTACAGAGGGTGCACGCTTTACCCATACGACACGAAATTTACACCGAGTACTGACCGATACCGGAAGTTCGTGACAAGGCCATTTCCAAAGCCAGTCTAGGGTTATCCAATGCCAGCAGAAGGATCCACACAGGATCAATGCTTCAGGTCGGCTTCAACCACAGTCAGCACCAGGGTTCACGAGCCACAACTCAGATGAGTCCACTCTAGTCGGCACCAGACTTCCCTAAACCTACAATTTACTCGGCCAGGGGCATCCCATGCTACCCGTATGGTCGCACTGTAAAATGCTCGGATGCAATTTCCAAAGGAAATGGTCCTTATCGATAATACATAGCTAGACCACACAGGCACTGTCTCTGTACATCAAGGATTTCACAAACTTTCATTTATTTTTCAAACACGTCGATACGCAAAGTATCGGATTTTCAAACAGTTAAGCAAAAACCACTGTTTTCCAAACGACAATACAATTGCTACAGGGCTAAGCCATTCTACTCGGCAATCGTACCCATCGGATATGATGCCAACGTGCCAGTTGTGGGGCTATCAAGGGGGAAATACATCAATATCCTACCAAAGTAAGTGCGACTACTGGATAGGTCCATCGGTTACGCTTGCAAACCGAGGCCGATCAATTTAAAGTGTAAACTAAGCATGCATGTTTTGCAAACAACATAATTTTGCACATATAGGAGACAATATGGTCAAAGGGGCTTGCCTTGTTCCAGCGGAAGATCTTCCTCGGCGAAGACGGCTTCTGGATCGTCCGCCAGTCTAGGATCTGAACACGCAGAAGAGATAATTACTGATACGCTGAAAAGAGGTAAAACACTAGGAAAAGAACATCGCGGTAGTCGGCTGCAAAAAGGTAGCAGTCGGCTGAGGATGGATGGTAGTTGGATGAAGGTTTATCGTAGACAGCTGAGTTAAGCTTGCGGACTGGGCAATAAGGCTCACCGGTTAGGAACTCCGGATGGTAGACTAGCCCGGTCTTCCCTTCCTCTTTTACTTCCTTCACTCGGCTCTTCTCTTCCTTGCGTTCCAACCGGAAGAGTACAGGGCCGATGCGACGAGCGGCGGCGATGGAGCTCGGGGAGCAGAAATGGCTCCGGGGACTGGGGAGGAGGAAGATGATGGTTTAGCAGTGAAGCTGGTGATGGCGGTTTGGTAGAGACGGCTGGGTTGCAAAACAGGAGAAAGAAAGGGCATGGATGGCCTTTTATAGCCGGCGTGCGAGGTAGGGGCACGGCGGTGCAGGATGATAGATAGAGAAAAGGAGTCACGATAAGCTGGCAAGGCTACAGCTAGCTGGCTAAGGTGACGCGACGTCAAGGCAGAGATTGACTTAGGGATTGGGCGTGGCCGGTGGAGTTGGTAGACACTGTAGCGGCGATGAGACACTCAGGTCGTGGCAAGGACGGGTTGGTGGGACTTGCAGACAGAGCCTCTGACTAACCATTGGTCCAAACGGGTTCTTGAGGTGCGGCGGGTTATTGTCCGCTGGTCCGAGCGGGGCTGCGGGCAGGTCGGGGAAAGGATGACGGTAAGGCCATCGCCAGAGGTTAGACACGGGGAGGTTTTCCCGCCAGTCCGGCGCTGCTGCGAAACAGACCGGGTGGACAGGGCAGTCGGGGTGGCAAGACAGAACGGGTTAACAAGGTAGTCGGCGATTGCAAGGGCTTACTCGGCAGCAAAGATGGCCGAGTGGACAAAAGGTAAAAGGGCAAGACTCAGGAACTGAGTAGGAATCTACTCGGCACAAGGGGAAAAGGCAGTCGGCTGGCCAGGGAGAGAAAACTGGGGCACAACTGAACGGGATAGGAGAGGAGTTCGAATTCAGAAAAACGAATTCCAACAGGGAAAAGAAAAACGGGCCGTTACACTAGATCTGTAGAAAGGAGAAGTCGGAGCAAGCGGTGGACTGGCGGAGCAAGCAGTGGAGAGGGCACGGCCTCGTTGGATATGGAGAAAGGGGAAGGCAAGGAGGGGCTTGCCGCAAGGGACGGGGAAGGAGGTGGCAGTGGGAAGGTGGAGAAAACGGCGGACTGGTGGAGCTGATGACTCGATCAGTCTAAGAGATAGATGATTTTTAATGAGCAGGTGGCCAGCCAGTGACTATGGAATCATTTTTTAATAAGAGGTGTATTCTGTAATGGGTGGCGGCTAAGAACTCGTAGGGATTCTTCCATAATGGTTCAAAAATTAAGAGCCGTTACAAATGACATAACATAAGATCTATTACGGCTGTAACGGCTCTATATTAAGAGCCGTTACAGACGACTAGTACCACATCTATAACGGGCCATAATTAAGACCCGTTATAGATAAGATGCAATCGCTGGTAGGTGTTTTGTACTAGCACTATCTTTAATGGTCTAAACATTCACCTGTTATAGATTAGGTTATCACAAACGCTCCTAGGTGAGCTGTTATAAATGGCCGGTTACTTCTGTAGTAGTGGTTCCTCCATTACCGTTATGTCATGGCTAAACATTTTTTTATGTGATGATGTGGGTGCACGAATCATCATCGGAGTTTAAATCCCAGTGCCAATTTGTACATCTGGTATGCTTCAATAGGAATTTTTTCTACAGTTCACGATATTCCTAGACTTCACATGTAGAACATTGCCAAGGAGACAAACATACTCACGGATATATACATGTGGTGTACATCATCCATATAATTGAAATGTCTTTATATAGTATATTGTTCATTTCGCTCTTTACATGATGTCCCCTTGTTTCTTGAATATCATCTGAATAGTTATAAAAAGTTTTGAAAAAAATTGACAACATAGATTGATATGTTATATATAGATCACTGAAAGACACATAAATTTAAATTCAACTCAAACATACAAGTTTAAATTCAACGTATACAAGTTGAAGGAAAAAATGTTTATAGAGTGATATATTACATATTGACTATGTTGTAAAATTTTTTAAAACTATTTAGAACGCATGCAAAAAGAAAAGGGGGCATTCACTATCGTAAGAGACAAAAACGACTTTCCCTTTATATGCATTCGACACATAATACAAGATTTCCTACTAATGATACCGCATATATACATAGATATAAAATCAATAAACAGACTAATAGAGTATCAACAATTAATGTTAAGGTGTTCAATCTTCAATCCTACCACAAGATGTCTAGCCCCAGCCTTGACGCGGACCATGACGCGCTGGCTCGGCGGAGGCATAAAACAATCAATTTCGCTGCTGAAGACGTCGATCGACGCGGGCGCCGAAGAACACGACGAACGGCATGAAGAACAGGACAAGAAAGATTTAAAGCCGCAGGCTTTAATTTCCCCATGGGCCGAGATATACGGTCCACCCCAGTCTGGCCAGCCCAATGGGGGTATGAGATTTGTGGCCCACCAATAGGAACATATTCCCCTACAAGTTCTATATTCAATTGGAGGGCGGTAGAATACATTGGATGTTGAGGTTATGACCAACATAGTCAACTGAAGCTTTACTGAAAAACTGTTATTGGCGGAATGTAATGTAGTTATATAGGTCAGCCAAATGTTGCTTCAATGCCCCTTTTCATGAAAATAACTTTGGTGCTATAACTAGATGCATAGTTTCTGCTATGGCACAACATTGTAGTGTATGTGTGCATGTATAGACGTTAGGCTCCACTGCCATTCTACCATTTGTTTGATTGTACTAATAAGAGTATAAGTGCTTTTCTAACACTTAGAAACAATTATGCAGGTCCACATCCTACATCTTTGGAAATGCATCCCCCTCTAACTTCACATAGGCATCCTAGGTGTGCTGAGGTATCCCTGTATTGACCTCACTCTGAATCTTTGGAATATCTTGTAGTTTCTTTCAACACAATCTAATGTCTGTTTGCTTCAGATTATTGAAGCATTCCAAAAGTGCCATGTGGACCATCCCGTCAAGAAGTTTTTTTGGCGAATGCACAGATCTTAAGATCAAGCTAGATCAGTGCTTCCGCCAAGAAGTAAGCACCTTTTCTTGGCTATATTATAGTTGTTACTAAAATTTGTTTGTCCGTTCCAACATCAGGATTGATGCTCAGGAACCTTTTTCTTTCCTAAATTCTGCATTACTCTCTTTGTGAAACTCAGAAAGCTTTGAAGAGAAAGGCAAACTTTGAAGAGAGCAAGAAATTTAAAGAACAGTTGCAGGTCTATAAAAAGGAAATAGCTGAAAAAGACAAGGAATCATAACTTGGGACGGAGGACAAGAATCTGAATCAAATGTTTGCCCTACAATGCAATGACTCCAATTTTGTGGATAAATCGAATTACTGTTCAAAAAGTTTGCCATTGATGAACTATAGCCAGATAATAAACTGTAGTTTAGAAGTTCTTATTCTCTCATGTGGCTATATTATTTATGTTTTATCAATTCTTCAGTATTGTTGGAAGCCCTAAGTCTTGCTCTAGGTGTACTGTAATAACTTTTTTAAAAAATCGGACCCTTTGGCTTCTAGCATTACTTATAGAAACAAAACTTTTAGGATAAGGGTTGCCAGAGAGTTATCAGCTTACATGTCTTGAACGATATGGGGACTGGAGAATACCATCTGTGACTCCTGATAGCTGTTAACATGTTGACATTATTGAGAAGGTCGTGAGATCAATGTTTGAGGTGATATTTGGCATTTAGGCCTAAACTATTGCCTTTTCTGGTGTTTGTATTAACTTCCATTGATAAATACATTCAATTGACTTAATATATTCATTTGAATATTTTGAAAGCCATCTAAGGATCCTGAACCCTTTTCTTTCCTGTAAGATTGTTCATGTCCATCATGCTTCATGCTCACCATCATCCCTGTATAGGAACAAGGACCACTATGCCATTTGCCCTTTCAAGTTAATCAAGACACTCAGACAATTATGTAATGGGTAAAACCATTATGTTTTTCAGGAAAACAGTTACATTTTTTGTGACAGGGTATTAGGGTAGTGGACATTTTACTGGAAGCCGATCTCAGGTCGTTTCAGAGAACAGCAGATGATCAAGAGAGTGACAGTAAACATCATGGAACCTATATTTCTTCTTAATCCTTCTGAGATGAGGAGATTCAGATTTCCTATTCTCACAAGTCATTAGAAGCAACCATTTGTCCATATAATTTTGATAATGAGGATGACTTTCTTTTATTATTTTGTACTTTCTTCTGTTCTTGGATGTTTTCATGCATCAATTATGCCACATCTGTTCTTGTGATGATTTGAAATTTGCAGTATGTCACATTGTCACACATCTGTCAGATATGTCACATCTGATTAACTTATGTATTTTATCATATATTTTTAAAGGCTATCTAATGTTCCTCAGAGCTCTTCTTTGTTACAGAGTTTTTCTCATATATAAGAATATAGAATAAATAAGAGGAACTCTATATGTTCTTTTCTTTTCTAAAAGGAAGTTAGGACCTGGGCCATGACCTTAACCACCACAGCCCCACTGGGATACTTTTTTAAAAAAATGTTCTACCTACAAATCAGCATCACTTTATATGGATGAGGGAAAGTGTTGCATCATCCCTTTAAGGCACTCAGAAAGTTTAATGCAATTCTTGGTTGCACTGCTTCCAACAATTTCCTTGTCATATATAAGTGCCGTCCTGGTTGTTCATGTAATACACAAGTAGAAATTAGATTGCAAGGCACTCTCAGGCTCTTCTGATAGTAGCGGAGGAGCAAGTGAGAGGGCAAAAATGGAGCCTGTTCCTCTTTTGAGTCCTTATGAAATGGGAAGATTCACTTTCTCACACAGGTCAGTCAGGGAACCTTACTAGCCTTAGAGTTTCAATAGTTTGGAGGCTTCATTTGCCATATATTTTCTTGCTTCTTTCTGTTCTTTAAACTTTTTCATGCATCAATTATGTGTGTTGGCCTGCAAATCCATCACATCTGTTCTTGAGATCAATTAAAGTTTACTTATCTTCTCACCCAAGTTTACTTCAGTTTGCAGAAACTAGTTTGTTTTCATGCTCTGGAACAAATAGTTGATGTGCATAATGTTAGGCATGCCCATATGTGCATATCTTGTATGGGAAGAGCATGTAAATTGACTCATAATTATTTCTTCCACTCTTCTGCATGTTCACTGCAGATTGAGATCAATGCTGTTTGGTTTATGGTAATATTTCATTTTACTTAGAAAAGATCTATGCATTACTTGAAAATTGCATTTTAAATGCTGGTTTGGAAATCCTAGCATGATACACTTCACTTTTTTTATTGTTTTGGCGTGATCGGTGTATGACAGAAATTGTGGAGACAAAATATAGGTATGAAAAGAACTTGTTCTCTGTGAGCAGTTCACCAGTTAAAGTCAAATAAAACAGCATCTTCCACATACAAGTCCATACTGTAGACTTCTGATTACTTTCAATACATTTGACACAGTAAAGAGCAAACCACAGAGCTACCTACCATTGTTCTATTCACTTTCTTTATGCAGAATTGTGCTGTCACCATTAACAAGGTCAAGATCATATGGTAATCTCCCACAATCACATGCCACACTGTACTACTCGCAACGGGCTACAAGAGGGGGACTTCTGATTGCAGAAGCAACAGGGGTGTCGTCTGATGCTCAAGGCATGAGCTTAATACCGCACACCCCAGGGATATGGACAAAGGAACAAGTAGAGGCCTGGAAGCCTGTCGTGGATGCTGTGCATGCAAAGGGTGGAATATTCTTCTGTCAGATTTGGCATGCAGGAAGAGCAGCTGACTTAGGTAAATTTTGCTGACTTGCTCCTCCCAATTGTTTATTGTAATTTGTAGCCACCATGTTGAATGTAAAGGTGTTTGGAGAATGTTATGTTCGCACCATCCTTGACGCTACCTTCCACCTGCAACATATACAATTAAATTTGACTTGATTATGTGATGCTTACATTATAGAGCTTCCTAGAGGTTATTGTTTGTTTCTTCTATGCAAAGGAATCTTCTCTTCAGCTTTAGTGCAACCACCAGAGCCTCACCTACCTTATTTATGGTCCAACACTTAACAGCAAATTTGATTGTTCAGCGGCAATGTCTGTACTCTGTGCTCCAGTAGTACCACATTGCTTCTGGATAAAAACCTTATTCTTACAAGGTCAAATATACTGAGGCAATGATGACTCTGAATGATACCCCTCTTTTGTCTTCCCAGAGCAAGAACCCATCTCGAGCACGGACAAGCCGGTGGAAAAGAATGAGCATACCTACATGGATTTCCCTGTCCCAAGACGCTTAGCTGTCGAAGAAATTCCTGATGTCATCAATCATTTTAGAATGGCTGCAGGAAATGCTATAGATGCTGGTAAGATGATAAGCATAATAAGCTCCCTTAGTTAAATAAGAATAGAGAGCAAAGGTAGCAAGAAGAGGAACAATTGTTCAGAGTCACATTTATAATGCCATGCCAAGTTCATTTCCTTGATTACTAGCTACTGCAGAACATGAAGTAATTCAAGATGTAGCCGCTTATTGAGGACAATGTTCTTTATCTGCGTATTCACAAGTAGCTGGATATTATAAGGTCTTCCAGTATCACCTGAAAGGAGAAGGCAGTTCACCTGTGTGTGTGATATGCAGGGTTTGATGGGGTTGAAATTAACGGCGCGCATGGCTTCCTCCTCGAGCAATTCATGAAAGATGGTGTGAATGATCGCACTGATGAGTACGGGGGGAGCCTGCAGAATCGCTGCCGCTTTGCCCTTGAGGTCGTTGAAGCTGTGGCGGCCGAGGTTGGGTCTGACCGTGTCGGGCTCCGCCTCTCCCCTTACATCAGCTACCTCGGCTGCTATGACTCTGACCCAGACGCACTGGGTATCTACATGGCTCAAGAGCTGGACAAGCGTGGCGTCCTGTACTGCAGCGCGGTGGAGCCCGAGATGATCATGGTGGACGGCGAGATGAAGATCCCGCACAGGCTGCACGGCATGAGGAAGGCCTTCAAGGGGATGTTCATGGTTGGAGGAGGGTATGACAGGGAGGAAGGGAACAGAGCTGTGGCTGAAGGGTACGCCGACATGGTCGTGTACGGTCGCCTGTTCCTGGCCAATCCTGACCTGCCCAAGAGGTTTCAGCTGAACGCGCCTCTGAACAAGTATGATCGGGCGACGTTCTATACGGATGACCCTGTGGTAGGGTACACGGACTACCCTTTTCTTGACGACTGGGAGGCAATGAATTCCACAGACTGAGGGGAGTGATGGTGTGGTGTATGGTGTATTGCTGCCTTTGTTCCCAATTCAATAATAAGCAAGTTCAAACTATGATGGAGGTTTTCTATTGACAGTGTTACCTCCATCAAACTCTGTAACGAAGGTGTGGTGTATGGTGTATTGCTGTCTTGTTATCCTTCAAACCATGACTTGTAATTCGTAGTCGTTTGATCAGCAAATTCTGTAATACTTTCTCTGTTTAAAAATATAAGATGTTTTTGTTTTCCGTAAAGTCAACATAAAAATTTTGACTAAAAATATAAGGCGCTCTAAACTAAAATATATATGTTTAGTGTCGTACATGTAGAATTACTAGATTCGTATTTAAAAATATTTTCATATGATGTTAATTTTGTAGCTGTTAATAATATATTATAAAAGAAACTAACAATCAAAATATAATCTTAAAGACCATATAGAACCCTAATACATCTTATATTTTTAAACAGAAAGAGTAATTGGCTGTCTGTAGCTTATTTGCAGTAAAGACCGAACGAAATTTTATTATTAAAAAAAGCAAGTTCGAATAAATTGACTATTTTTGTTATAAATTCTGAGTCAACTTGTTGTTTTCATGAGAAATAAAATTGATAAGTCGAAGTTGGAGATTACCCTCTTCCTGCAAAAAAAACCCTACCGGAAAAGTGTTGCAATTGCAAGGGGAGACATACTGTGAAATGCTGTAATATCTGGTTTTGGTGGGAGAACAAGATGACATTGCAAAGTCAGATCATGATCAGATTTCGGCTGCTGAAAGCAGCCATTGATTATAGACTTCTGGCGTCATGTACGAGGTATGTAAGAGAGCCGTTAATATGATTCCAAAAATGATTTTGCAATGGTTTCATGGAAGCTTAAACGAGCAGTTATGGTCAGCTAGGGCGACGCAGTCGTATTGGCACTTCATCAATCCTCAATCCTTAGGCTGCATTCCTTTCTGCTTTTTCTCTAAATTTTTAAAACAGGTTATTTGCTTTACGTCTCTAAAAATACAATCTTTTAAAAAACTTTCTTCTATTGTATTAATTAGAACATCTATTCTAAACTATTTATAAAAATTTATTTTTAAAAATATTAATTTATCACGTTAATAAAAACAATCTGCATGAACAATCTAAATATAAAGCTATCTCAAACACAATCTTTACTGCTTGATTTTGATTTACTATATGATGGCATGCTGGCATTGCGATGTGTTGGTCGGACAATGGGATACTTTTGACATGTATGCTAGGTACGAAAAACCATTTCACGTGTACGTGACTAAGACAAAATCACGGTGGAAAACCACTTAAGAGGGTAATATTAACTGTATTTTAAAGTTCGCTATGTTGATATTTGGTTTTAAAGTTTGGTGGCGTTACATAGACTCCTAAACAAAATTTAGGTAACTATATGGGTTTTTTTTCCTTTGTAAAAATAAGAAAAACTCTTCTCCCCATCGATTCTTAAATTAAAAAAGGTATGATGAAATCATTCTAAATGAGATGGTTAATGTGGGTGGTTTGGTTGGATGTATATGCATGAGTGTGCGAGGTCATGTTGGCCAGTTGTAGGGTTTGATTGAAAATGGTTCAAGATGGTCTTTAATTTCTAAAACGCGATGCAACTCATCACAATATATTTGCCCTAAGATCTGAACTTCTCAGATCACTATTATATAATTTTTAGGTGTCAAAATAGAGGCTTTTCCGCATACACCGTTTAGGTGTCAAAGCTAGTAGGCATATATATTTTTTAAATGTAATAAATACATGACTATTTCTAAACTTTATAATAATTTTTTAAGCTACTGAACACATGGTGGAAGTGGATGTCACACCTAGCCATCCAATTCAAAGACGACATTGGATGGCTAGCCTCATAGTGTAAAGAACAAAGGCTTGACAGCTAGCCTCACAATAGTTTGGTCATGTAGGGTATTGGATGGTTAGCCCTATAGTGTAAAGAACAAAGTACTTGATAACTGATCTCATAACGGTATGGTCAAGCATTTCGTATGCAGTGCATGCAACTTGCTAGATTAAACTAAGAGCCCATGCAACCATAAATGCATTTTACTAGGTATAACCTATGCCGGCCTAGTAATCGATTGAGAGAATTCCCTGTATGCCAATGGAAAGTTGTGCTTCCTTGCATGCTATCTAGTTTTAATTTATATCTCTTCCATGTCGTTGCCATCAGAATGCTGTGATGTTGATGTTAAGTAAACCAAAAAAGACTTTATTGCTCTTCTTCTTCCTCCTCTTTCCCTTTTCTTAAACTTCCCCTCCCACACATCTCTTTCTTTCCAGCGTCATCTTCCATTGCTGGCAAAGTGCACGCTCTCAGATTCTTGCTGCCATTTGCATCCAATACCAAACCACCCTATGCAGACCATGGAAGATTGGAAGAAGTCGCCAGGGTCACTGTCGGTGATATGGGAACCAGGGTCCCCCCGCGTGGCGGGCTTGGGACAGCCTGGTGCCACATCATCGGCTCCCCCAGCACGGGAGACAGCCTAGGCCCATTGTGGGGCCCGAGCTCTCCCTCTACGCTTCGGAAGAGGTTGGGGTATGACAGGAGTGCTGGGCCACGACCAAGTTCAAGCAGCCACCAACCCAAAAGACATCATTCCAAGGCCCGAGCAAGCTGCTCTGGGAGAGCGCCAAGCTATTGACTAGGATTGCCCCCGTAGGGCAGTCGCGAGGAGGGCGCTCCTGATCACCCATGGACCACGGGGACCCGTGGATCCGTGCTCGAGGACCGCGCCGTGCCCCCGAGGTCCTGCGGGTCATGTGGACCCGCAGGGTAGTGCTCGGGGGGCCAAGCAGCGCCCCCGAGACCTTGGACGCTGCGTAGGCCAGCTGAGCCGTGCTCGGGGGCCAAGCGGCGTCCCTGAGCACCCAAGGGCCATGTAGGCTTGCGAGGTGGAGGCAAGGACCAAACGGCTACCAGCACATTTTAATGCGACAAGACGGGGTGCATGGCCAGGCCTTGTCCCCTACGCGCTTCCCCAGTGAGGGACGATGTGATGGATATCTACTCATCAGTACGCGCGACGTGGTAGCTGGGTCAGGCCATATCACCTATCATTCGGAGCACAGTGCCGTATGTCAGAGGGGCGTGGGCTGTCAGGCGGCGTGACCCCTGATAGCCCGCACAACTTTATCCACCTTTCTGCCCACTCCGTATGTGCACTATCAAGCGGAATTATGGACTGCAATGATGACCGAGGATTACTTCACCCAGGGGCTCTCTGTAACGCCCCAGTTTCCGGGCCGTTAAAAACTATTTTGGTAAAAACCCTAATTTGAAAATTTTTGGCTTTTTATGTGTGTTTAAGGACTAAGTGCCGTAGATCTCAGATCAAAACCTGCTTGAAACCCTGAATCCTCATTCCCAAACTCTCTCCAAAAATCCGAGACTCGAATTTTGCAATTTGACTGTCACTCTAAATCTTCTCGGAAAATTCAAAATCAAATACCTTCCAAAAATTCTCTATACTCGGGTTCGAATTTTGCAATTCGAAGTCCTCCAACAAAACCCTTCGAAAGTGGTCTTTGAAACCTTTCATTGAAATCCCCTGATTTTATTCCTCTCGAAAACTCTGAATTCCATCGAGAACTCCATTCTCGAAATAGCTAAATTATTTATTTCCAAAGCCCTCAAATCCCAAGAATTAAATTCACATTCTAAAATTCCCTCGAGGTCCTCCAATTCTAAACCTTTGCAAAATTCCCAAAATATCCCTGAGGATCAAGTCCCAGTTTTAAATCAAAATCCAAATCCAGTCTCCTTTTGAATCCCCTCCTTTCTTTTTCCAAATATCATCCAAAAATCAATATATATATATATCTGTTCAAATCCAACCCCCAGAAGCCCCTCTCAAAAATTCCCAAGAGTCCCAAGAGTTCAAATCCCAACATTAAAACCAAATCCAACTTTAAACCTCCAAATAATCCCTCCAAAAAACTCTCTCCCTAAGCATCCCTTCCAAATATATATGTATATACATATGTATACATGTATATATATATATATATATATAAAACATCAGAGTCCCTCATACCCTTGATCTAAATCCCTAAGAATATTCTAAAATCAAACACCAAAATTCCAAAATTTTATACCCTTTCAATTCTCCAAAAATTCCTATCCATCTCTTCCATATATATATATATAAATCCAGACAAATACCTCAAAAAGTCCTCTCCATCAAATCTCAGAAATTTTAAGGTCTAAGATATAAATTTTTTTTGACTAAATCCCTATTGGAAAATCATCAAAATCCCTCAAAACCATTCTCTGGAAAAATATCAAGATTTACTGTGCATGCCGGGATGCCTCCCTCCCTTTCTCGGCCTGCTTCCTTGCCGTCGTTGCGCGGCCCAATCGGCCTAGCCGAGCACGCGCGAGAGTTAATCCTCGCGGGGGCCACGCGCCAGCCACCCTGCTCCGTCCTCGATCTCGGCCGCCCGCTGCTCACGCACGGACGGACGCGATCATCTCTGCCAGGCGGCCCCTGCATGCCAGCCCGTCGTCATCGTCTTCTTCCTCCTTTTGCCACCCGCTCTCTCTCTCTCCCATCCTTCCCGAACACTCTCGAGCCCTCTCCGGCAGAGAGGAACTCGCCCATCCCTCCTTGTCTCCCCGCCATTATAGGGCGAAGCTCACCATCGTCAACCCCGCCATCCCGTCGCTCAGCGCAAAACGCGCTCCGCCACTCGCCATGGGCGCTCCGGTCAAAAGCCGATGAGCTCGGGATTTGCCGTCGCCCACAAGCACCAAAGCCGAGGGCACGCGCTAAAAAAAATCCAGGACTCGTCCCATCGCCATACCCCCTCTGTCCCTCTTCCCTCTCTCTCGCGGCAGCCCAAGGCATGGTGACGCCGGCCACAGAGCTCGTCATCGTCGAGTCTCGTCAAGCTCGCCTCCGTGCCATCACTGTGTGCGGCGCCGCACGAGAAAAATCTTGCCGCACCGCCTCTCTTCTTTGTCCCCTTCCGTCGCGCCCGCGCCTATAAATCCCAGCCCCGCCGTGCCATGATTTGCCCCAGGCTCGAGCTCTCTCTCTCCGCCGCCATTAAACCTTTGGCCTCGCCTCAATCCGACAACTCCCGAGCCTAATCGTCCAAGCCGCCACCACCACCGAACTCCTTATCTCCTCGCGAACTCAACCGAGCCCCCAATTTCGCCCGAGATCCCCAGAGGCCGAAACGCCCAAATCGGGCACCGCCGTCGTTCCGCCATTGCCGCGCAGGATCTCGCTACTGTGTCAGGTAGAGGTCAACTTCCCCCTTCTCCGCTCTTCTCTCGTCTCACCGCAACCGACCCAAAACTTCTCCGCCGCCTCCGTCGATCCCTCGGACGCCGGCTATGACAACAGCTCGCCGCCGTCCTCTGGTCGCCATCGCCGACCATCTTCCGCCACCCATCTATCCAATCCGAGCCGTCCATCATCCTCGCCTTCTCCTCCTCATCCCAATCCCATTGGCCGCCCGTCTTCCCTCGCCGTTGTTCGCCGGCGCGACCTCGGCTGCCGTCGGCGGTCGATCTTCCTGGTGACTCCTGTTCCCCGTCCGGCACCTCTCTCCTCCACTCTCAGCACTGACGTGTGGGCCTGGCCCGATTAGCCTCTCCCGAGACACTGGCAAGTGGGCCCCGTTCCTTAAGTGCACAGTAATTCCCTCCTTTTCATTGACAAATGGGCCCCTGCACAGTACTCCCCTCCTATCACAGTGACATGTGGACCCTATCCGATTAAGAAAAATTAAATAACCTTAAAAACCAATTTTGTCTCTATGACAAGTAGGCCCAGACCAATTAAGTATTCTCTCACTCCAATCCTCTCTTACACATGGACCCTACTTGTGAGACTCTCTCTCCCTTCCTGTTTCACTGCCACGAGGGCCTAGTCTCCATTTCTCTCTTCCACTCACTGACGTGGACCCCCTCTGTCAGACCAAGAATATTCTGGAGAATATTCCTTTTCCAAATTTAAATAACCCTTTTCTTTTCTAGAAAAATCCCTAGAACTTCCAAAAATCATATTTCCTCAACTGTAACTCCGATTGAGCCAGTTCAAGTCTCTAAATTTTTCTAAAAATGAGATCTACCTCATGGCACTATTAGTTATTAATAATAATATATTATTTCTAGGGTTTTGTGTATTTTTTTCTCTCGTTTCGCGCGTAGTCGACACTCGGAAATTCGTCGGACGTTGGATTTTCGCGAAGTTGAAGACGAAGACTGAGGCAAGTCACTCCTTGACCATATTGCTCCTAAATTTAAAATATTTTGTTTGCAAAATTGCATTACTAGTGTTCACGATAAATTGATCGGCCTCGGTTTGCGTGTCGAACCAACGGACCTCCCCTGTAGCTACATAAATTCGGTAGGATGTTGAACCCAATTCCTTGTCGCTCCACCTCATGGTACCTCGGTGACTGTGCTCTCTGAGCATGGATTCTGATGGTTCCACTCACAACACAATTGTTTGTCGATTTGGGAAAATAGGGTTTCCAAAGGTTTTCAAAACCTGACATGCGATGTCGGCGAGATTGTGAAACAAAATCTATTTGCGAAAGATCCGCGGTGCAAAGTGATCGCCTGTGTGGTGGCACTTCGTATTTGTATATAAGGACCGATTCCTTGGGGAATTCCATCCGAGCATCTCACAGTGCGACCACATGGGTGGAATGGGACACCTCTGGCTAAGTAACTAGTGTTCCCAGAATGGTTTTCGGTTGCTAATAAATGTGGGACTGGCTGGGTGCCAAGAGGGCGATATACCCCTGTCCCTAAGTACAGGAAATGAGTTCCTGGTACTTGGTTAAGAGTGAGCACCCATTTATAGGGAAGCATGCTATCCTGGGAAGGTTTTGGAAAGGCCTTGTCGTGAACCTCCCGGCTTGGCTAGCGTGGGAGTAAGCTCACGTCGTGTGGGTAAAGCGTGCAACTTTTGCAAAGGTCTCTATGAACTGTTCGAACAGCCGTGCCCACGGTTACGGGCAATATGAGGTGATTCCTCTAGCGTAGATTTGTTTGCAAGTGTTTGCGAAAGTGATTTGTGGTATGGGAATCGTTACCAGAACCGGCCTCAGTGGCTGATGGATGACCTGAGTGGTCTGAAACGGGACTGTGTGACCCGGGATGTCGTATGGCATCATAGATTAAGCTTCCCGAGTGGAAGCAGTTTGAGTTGAGTTTAAGGATGACTTAGAGAGCCATCGAGATGAGTTATGAATGGCTCGAGGAGCCGCTGAGATGAGATGAGATAAAATGATGTCCTGGATGGGACTGAAGTGAAATATAAGATTACGTCTTGAGTAGGCGAAAGTGAAAATAAAGTAATAAGATAAAAATACAGTGGAAGCTGCTGGAGGGCAGATCCACTGAACCGCTGTCGTGATCCGATAGGCCGTATAAGAATATCTAAGATCAATTAAAATCTGGTTAGTCCGCTCGAGTTGTTAAAAAGCAATTCGCGGACAGGATCGAGGCGAGAGCCTCCTTCCAATCATATTGAGACAACCCACACTTAGGTTTTCAAAAATATTTTTAAATAAAAAAGTTTGCAAAATAAACCCCAGCCTATCCTTGATAGCCTACATATCTTACGTTTTTCGTGACTTGCTGAGTACGTAAGTACTCAATCCATTCATTTTCTCCCCTTCTTCAGGAAGAGTGAAGTTGAAGTAAAGAATAGGGTTTCTTTCCTAGTTCCAAGCCGTTGCTTGTGGATTGGGTTCTCGCTGCGCTGTCGTTCCGCTGCTGCTGATCTGTTTGCCAGTTGCTGCTCAGGGCTTACCCGAAGTCGCAACTTATAAAGGTATAATATATATATATATATTTATTTAGATAATTGCTGTGGTACATCTCCGTTGACCGTGGGTACCAGCAAGGATTCCTGGGACTGGTACCGGCATCGCGGTTCCGTGGGAGTTGGTTCACGCCAATCTCCTACGGCGCTTCCTCTCTGGTATCACCGTACGGGGGTACCGAGAAGGGGGCGTTACACTCTCCCACATGGGGGTAGTTGGCGACCAGGGGCACGTGCCAGGCGGTCGTGGCCTCCTCACAGACCCACTCCATGAGGGCCCCACTGGAAAGGGCGCGGAGCTTGTTGAAAAGAGGAGACTAGCACCGTTCGGTGCACCCAATAGGGTGTATCTATTTTGTACTCTATCTTAGCATAGCTATAGTAGGACAAATCTTTCGGGCCCACCTCTCCGTTTCAGCCATTATGGTGCCACCTAAGTTCTATAAGGGGAGGGCCAAGGCCAAGAGGAGGAGGCCCGAACTCAGTTGATTCTAAAGCATTACTCTAAGCAGAAACACACCACAGGAGTAGGGTATTACGCCACCGCGCGGCTCGAATCTGTCTAAGTCCTTGTGCCCGTTCTTGTTACACTCCGTGTAGACTTGGAAACAGCTCCCCCCAGCCGAACCTCAAACGGGGCCTACCCAGATCCCCGCTGTCGGCACCTTTTAGCCAACAGTCGCTACCTCAAATCTCTCACTCACACATTTTCCCAGCAAATAGCCAGGGAGCTATGATATTGAAACAAGAAATGTATCAACAAGCTAATTATACTAAACCAATTCATCGATGCCCAGCCAACATTTTCATGCCATTTGTTTAGCTATCTTGATTTCAGGCTTATAATCTTTTGATTATCTTGGTTAATTGTGGAGACATTGCGTGGTCCCATTCTCCTACTACCAATTGAGCTATTGATGGTCGACACCTTCGCCTTGTTGCTGACCGAGCCACATCCTCGTCTTGTCTTGCTTCAGTTGTGTGTATACCAAGGTTGACAACATATTGAGGAAGAGAGAGAAACAAGGGGGGCAAACAACACATCCATATGCGTATATGAGGAAAGAGTGCGAGGGCAAGATTGGTGTTTGAAGAAAAATCTAGCATGTTTGACTGAACTAACGGACCTAACGACGGTGGCACGGAATGGATACAAATTGAGACTCAACTGGCATATAAGGAAAGACAACTTTTTCAATGGCATATAAAGGAAACTGGATAACTTTGAGTGGCATATAGATGGTAACAAATCATTCAACCACATTAGTGACGCCATGTTAGTGAAGACCTTAATACCCGAGGGACAATTGTGTTCTTGCCCTTATTCACATATGAAATTATGATTTTACCCCTTCCTTTTAGGGTTTGTAATTTTGCCCTCTTTTTTTTCAAATGAATTTTCCATTTGCCCAACCATTACTTGGGAGCAAAATTACCGAGTTAAAGGAAAGAAAAAATAATTTACAAAATGGAAGAAGACCGTTCTACCCCTAATAAACTAAGTTACCCCACAGCCTCCCATCCCTAAACCATTTTCGCTAACCCATTCCCTAATCGAAACCCTAGAGAAAGAAGCAGCGGCGGCAGTGGCGAGTTGGCGGCGCATAGGGGAAGGGCCACGCGAGGTGGTGGCTAGGCATGTGTCAGCTCAACTCCTAGGCGTGCAGGGGAGGGGTGGCATGACATATCAAAATCAAATATCTAGTACTTTAAATATCTTTAATACACCTATATGTCATATGCTATAGGAGGTATTAAATAGATGCGGGATGGCATCTTTAATGCCCTGCTCATATCCCAAGGCTAAAAGATACACTGACATGTAGCAAGGAGAGTGCCAACAGCTGTAAGCACTTATAGAAGATTTGACACCTATCTTGACAAGTGTCAAGAATCTTAGGTTTAAATACATGCAATACAATACTTGCTGCATTTACTCTTACAAGTTCTTGTATTATTTAAGTAGTGCACTAGGATGCACCAAGGTATTCGAGACCACTCATGGGTGCCTTTCAAAGAGGAGAAGATCTTGGAGGAGAGTGTGCAGATATGGGGCCTATACCTCTTCTGAGTCCTTATGACATGGGAAAGTTCAGCTTGTCCACAGGTCAATATGAGAAAAGATCTGGCTTTTAGATTTTGATAAATATGTATATCATCATTTTTTTTGGTTGTATTGACATGCAGATCTAGCACGCATATTTGTTTTGATGGCTTGATGTTTCGTTTTCTATTTATCATAGCTTTTCAACTAACAAATTACGTACATGTTTTTTTCTTACAGAATTGTGCTAGCACCATTAATAAGATCTAGGTCATATGGCAATCTCCCACAACCTCATGCAATGGAGTATTACTCACAAAGGGCAACCAAAGGAGGCCTTCTGATTGCAGAAGCCACGGGTGTGTCGTCTGATGCACAAGAGACGAGTGTAATTCCTCACACTCCAGGGAAATGGACCAGGAAATGGACCAAGGAACAAGTGGAGGCATGGAAGCCTATTGTAGATTCAGTGCATGCCAAGGGTGGTATATTCTTCTGCCAGATCTGGCATGTTGGAAGGGCATCTGACATGGGTAAGATCTATCATATATGGTTCTTCAAAATCATTTTGTGTTCCATTGTGAATATTACAGTGATCGGAGAATAGAGAGTGGACTAGCCGCCTAGTGGGGCCATGGTCTCTCTTATGTGTAGTTGCACACCCATCCTAAAAACAAAAATAAATAAGGCTGGTTGAATTTACCGTACAATTGTTAGGGCTAGATTAAAGTTATTTTCCTAGTATAAATGTATTACCTATCCAACCTTTTATTTTATTTCTAGGAGTATAGTTGTGCAGTAATCAATCTACATTGTTGTAATCTATACCCACCTCGATCAACGATATATTTTTTTATCTAATTAATATAGTAATTTATGGCTCTCCAAAAGTGAATGTGTTGGTTTGACATTCTTTAATAACTAGAAAATACCCCGCTGCAGGATTTATTAGGTTTATTATTATAATAATTGAAGTTTACAATTAGCAGGTGAAAATGGACGTATAAAATTGATAATGCTGCTTCACATTTTATTTTTTAAAAGCATCATTTTATAAAAAATTTCATAAAAATGAATATATGCTATTATGAAAGCTAAACATTACATGTTTATTTAACATTGATGCTGCAATTAGATTGTTTGCTCATCTCCTATTTAGTTTGTATTTCTTATGAGAATTTGTTACTTGACACAACTATATAGTTATAGATTAAAGATGGAGAGAAGCGAAGAGACGACTAATGAATGTAGATAAGTAAGTCATTGATCCAACGGTTAATAATTTTATACTGACATGATCAAATAGTTTTGGATTATTAATGGCGTATATCTAATTAAAGATAGAGAGAAGGAGAAGAGATAGCTAATGAATGCGTATAAATAACTCCTTAATCCAATGGTTAATATTTTTATTTTAACATGATCAAATGGCTTAGTATTGCTGATGAAATGGCTTCTTGCATATGCTTCTTTCGGTGATAACTATATATGATATATAGATAAGATCATGTTGGCTTGAGTCGTGACCACCTTTTAATATATAGACTGAGTAATGTTGCTTCTTGTGACCTTTCAACAATATGAAAGATAGATACAGTGATGTTGCCCTTTTTGTGTCTGTCTTTTAATGTAATAATAGTACACGATAGATGGAGTGATGACATATAACTGGACCGATGGGCATTCAGGGCATCATGGAGGACATTGTTTGCACCTTTGTACTTCAAACCTTTATTTGGAGTTTGATGAAAAGTTGAAAAACACAGCAGCAGTCACTCTGCTCCAACGTACACCGAATTGAATTTTAGTTACTATACACTATGTTAGATTTGGAGAAAATTTCTTATGTATACATGAAAACTTACACAATTCTTTCTATGAACCTGAAATTTACTCTATCTCTTTTGTACCCTCAAAATTTTGCTTTGATCGTTTCCATACCCCTTCCGTTAGGTTTCCTACAGTTTGGAGGTTACTTTGCTTAGAAATATCCATTATGCCCTTAAGAATGGAGAAACTAAAATTGGAGTGTATAGTTAGCAGTGGAGAGCTCTCAATAAAGATTGAAATGTTATTCATGAGTGCATCATGTGTGTTTTATGATACAAATAATTAGTGCATAGAAAATTTAAAATAAATTTTAAAAAACAAATTTAGTACATTGAACTATGATATAGCTAGCTGAAAATACGAGATTAGTACTAGACAATGGATAAAAAACGGTGATCTAAATAATACAACATGACAGTAACATGAGCAATGTTGAATGTAATTTTCCCTAGTTAAATGGAATTCTACAAATTACTGCATCCAATCTTCCTTACTTTTGAGAACAAAAGAAACATTCAGAAGCTAGTGATTCAAGGCAATTTAGGCACTTCTACAGAATTTGTAAACAAGGGAAGAAATCAACCTACTAGGATCAGAGGTTGGGGGACGAAAGCCATGGGGGATAGGAGCTCGGGGGCCGATGACAGCCACCAGGGCACCGGGGATGGGAGCCACCAACGCCGTCGGGAGCTTGGGGACCGAGGATGGTAGCCGCTGTCAGCCCGGAACCTCCGGCCAGGAGCAAACAAACTCATAATCACAATGAACAAACAAAGGATTTTGGTGCTGTTCCAACTGCGACAGCATTTTCTGTTCTTTCATACTCCTTTTATAGCGAATTTACAAAGGGTATAACGTCTGCACGTCGCGCCCACGACGCGTCCGTCTACGGACGTGACGTAGCCCACGAACCGTCGTTGTCGGAGGATGAAACCTCGACGGCGGGAAGTCAGGGGACCCCCCTTTGAGATTCGGCCAGGGGAGTAGTTCTCAGGCGAAGCCGGCTTCAGGTGTAGCAGAAAGATACGCGGAGAAGACGTTGAACAGCACGCACAAGGAGACACGGGGATTTATACAGGTTCGGGCCGCCGGAGCGTAACACCCTACTCCTGTGTGTATGCTATGAGGTGGATGAATGTGGTATGGTGGTTACAAAGAGAACTCCGGGAGCTCGGAGGTGCTTAGGCCGCTCTAGCAGCGGCCGGACTTAAGGAAGAAGGAGATCTCTGTGTTGTCTAAGACTGGAGCCTTGCTGCCTGCGTTCGTCTACGGCATGGATCCTCCTTTATAGGCGAGGGGAGTCCACAGTGCCGGTATGCGGAAGGAGATATTTTCCGGTGAGGTCTCCTGTGCACCCCTCCGCCTGCGACGCCCATGCCGGAGTTGGAGGAACGTCCCGTCGCTCACCTCCCCGCCTGCCGTGCCCACGCCGGAGCTGGTATGCTGCGGGCGGTAGAGTCGTGGGATGTGATGGAGCGGGGAGACGTGATGGCGCACGCCTCCAAGTCAAGGGCCTCTGACTCTTCTTGACTTCAGCGCACACTCTTCCCTCAGAAGTCAAAAGGTTTCTGACAGCTGTCGGGTGTCCACGGGGGCCATTGGGAGACGCCCACACGTGGCAGAGTAGTTGGTCCAGAGCCTGCGGGGACCGACATGTGGGCCCCGGGCAGGCAGTGAATAGTGCCCGGAGGCAAGGCTCGGGCCCGAGGCCAAAGAGGACCCGGGGCCGAGCTGATATATACGATGCCCCGGGGGCGTGCCCGGGGCCGTCGGCGGTCGCGCCCCAGGCACGAGCCCGGGCCGTCGGCGGCCGAAGGCGGTTGCGCCCCGGGCACGAGCCCGGGGCCGGTGGAAGGGTGCCCCCCGGGGATCTGCCGTGGCCGAAGACCCACGCGTCCCCAGGGCATGTGGGACCCCCTGTCCTACTTCGCCGACAGTGGCCCCTGGCCCTGTTGCTCGGCCGGGGTCTGCCCCGGCCAGGAACAGGGCCATGTCTTGAAGAAAGGAGGGGACGCTGGGTCCGCCTGGTTCGTCATGTACTGACGTAGCTTGACGATTTGTTGATTTAGATGCGATACGTACCCGGCACCCGGGCTGAAAACATGGATCGAAGTGTTGAGGAAGGCCGGCGGCGGCGGTCGCGATGGCGCTGCGGCAGCTCGCCGCCGTACTGTCGCCACCGAATCCGCCGCCAACGAGTTCTCCCGCGCCTGACCCGGGAGGGAAGCATGGGAGAAGGAAACGCTCTCCCGGGGAAAATGCATACGGGCCCAAGAGGCCGGGCTCGCGTCCCGGGGGTGTGAGTTCGCCGTGCGAGGAAGTCGCGGTAGTTCGCGAGGAAGTCGCGGTAGTTCGCGAGGAAAACGCGGGAGGCCGTGGTCGAGTCCGCTGCCCCGGAGGCAGGGTTCTTCGACCGTGGCGACCGTCTTGTAGAGTTGATGCTTGACGAAGAGGTTGAGGAAGACGCCGGTTTCCTTCTGACGCCATGCGTGGACGCCTTCGGGGCCCGGGGGCCCTCCATGCCCCCGGGCGCCCTTCTTCTGTCGTCGTCCGGGTCTCGCTCGTGCTTGCGCTCTGGTTTTGCCTGTTTTTGTACAAGGGAGACATTTGTATATGTATACGATTATGTTTATATTTTCGTACCTTGGTTTATTGTGTTGTTCGGAGGTTGCTGGTGTTCGGGGCCTCGTGTCTGGGAACGCCAAACATCGGGCGTCGTCCGACAGCGAGATCCAGCAGCTGTGAACAGCCGTCGGGCCTATGGCCCTGTCCGGGCCCTGTAGTGGCCGCTTGCCCCGGGAGATCGGGCCCCGGGCGCGGCGAACGCGACCGTTGAAACGCCTCAGGAGTTCGGTTCCCGGGGGCGCGTGATGTCCAGAGGTGAGCTTGGCGGGGCGATGAAGCCCGTAGGTCCGGCCCCTTCCTTCTTCTGGTTCCGGGGGCCCTCCGCGCCCTCGGGCGCCGTTGGTCCGGAGAGCGTAGCGAGGCCACGAGGACACTCTTGGCTCGCCGGGAGCCCCTCGGGAATTGATCCCGCCCGGCCCGGGGTCGCTAGGCAACGAAGGCCCCGGCGCCTCGGTCGGGCACCGCCATCCTCTCCGGAGCCTAGGCTGATCATACAGGGAAAAATACAAGTTGAGGAATATGTGAAGCTGGATAAGGTAACGTATCTGGATATTTGCGAAGGGCGGCATGGCTTCGCGAGCACCATCCCGGGACTGGGAGTGTTGTTCTCGCTCGGGAGCGCCGAGCATCGGGCCGATCCGCCGTGAAACGCCTTAGCGCCCGAGCCCTCTTTCCGGGGCCTGGGGTAGGCGCCTGCCCCGAGAGCCCGGCCACAAGGGGCCGCGAGCACCTGGGCGCGGGGCTTGCGGAGTGGTCGAGTCTGGTGGCTCGGTCCCTTCTGTGTTCCAGGTCCGGGGGTCCTTCGTGCCCCCGGGTCCCGTTCGCCTAGGGAGCACAGTGATGTCGCGACGACAGGCTCTACATGATGAATCGTGAGAGCACTTGGCTCGCTCCCTTGTCCACTCCATGCTGCGAGCCGTTGCGTCTACCACCTCCTAGGGGCCTCTTCGCGGTCGCGACTGAGCGGAGGAAAGGATTGCGCATAAGGAATCTGCCCCCTAGCAGCGGAAAAAACCGAGCCCGAAGCCAACCAGTGCGGGACACCGCAAGCCGGGGCTTAGACGATGTCCGGGGTTTAGCAGATGGGATACGGTAGCTCGCTGGTAGGGAACAGATGCTTAGGCGCAACACCCAGCCACCGCATGGGCGCGACCCGATTATGCCCCCGGGGGAAGATCATCACGATCGCGACATAGAGAAAGGATAAGGGCACGAGCCCGGAAACGATAATAAAAATATTACTCTGGAAGGCGAGTACACATGGGGCCTGCCCAGTGCTGAGGTTTAGAGGCACTTACAGGATGTGTTTTCAGATAATATTTGTGAAGATGCTCCCAGGCTTACCGAGCCCGGTTGGGAAGTTCCGATCACCAGGGAGGGGCCTTCCCACGGGGGGAAGATTTCATTCCGGCCCGTAAGAAGATACGGCGGAGATTCGAACCCCAACCCTGAAGTGATCGGGCCCAAACCTGACGCCAAAGATAGCGCTTGAGGCCTTGCTGGTAACGAGCGACGCGGAGCGGAGCGCGCCACCTTTGTTCCTCGAGGAAGTCGAGGTTGTTGAGATGCATATCGTCGTGGTTGATGTCTGTCGATGTAGTGCTGTAGCCGGGAGCTGAAGGAGAGTCCTGGTGACAGAACGGCTTCGGCCCGGTACACCAGGAAGAAACTAGGTCTCCCCGGGGGTCCAGCTAGGTGTGGTATGAATCGTCCCCAGGACCGCTGGGAAAAAATATACTTTGCACATAGTGAACTGTGAGAGCGTCCGGTTCGTTCCCTTGTCCATCCCATGCTACGAACGCAACACATGGGAAACGACGAAAGGAACGAGGCCGGGAAGGATATCAAAAACATTGCTTATGTAAAATGTATATACATGGGGCCCCGGCCAGTGCTGAGATCTTGGAGAAATCTGACGCTGGCCCGGGCTTACCGCAACTTACAGGATGTTTTATACATGTAGATTTTGGAGAAACTTGTTGTGCCTAAGGATGGAGCTCGGACTCGCTTCCCTCGTGAGCCCGAGTCCGGCATGTGCTCGGGACCCGGGGGCCCCGGCTGTCATGCGAAGGATAAGTGTCCGGGGCAGACCCGGGGCCCCGGACTGGAGTATGGTTTTGATATAAGCCGGGTTCCGGGGGCCCGGGCTTGACTATGGGATGTGAGACGACCTTCCGGACGCATTCTCGCCGGAGTGGTGCTGTCCGGGCTATCGCGCCCTATTCCTGGTGTCGCGTTCCTAGGCTTGCTCTCGCCTTGGCGATGCCGCCCTGGTTCGGCACCTCGGTGTCGGACCCGGGGCGCGGATTCGGGAATCCGTGCCTCGGCTCGATAAGTGTCCGGGACCCAGGGCCCCGGAGTGAAATATGATTTGTTATGCAGGATTGGTATGTGCCCGGGCACGGGGGCACGGGTATGGACATGGACCATGTCGGGACAACTTCCCCGGACCTGCCCTTGCGGAGACAATGCTGTCCGGGTACTCGCGCACTATCGAAGCCATTCTGGACCGGGAGCGGGATTCGGACCGTCCGCCTATGGGCCGGACGGTCTGAGTCACTACAACCGGACCGTCCGTCGACGGTTCGGACTGTCCGAACTGCTTCGCGCGCTTGGCCCGTTACTGGTTCTGCCGGGACTCGGGCTCGGCTCCCTCGGACTCAGATCCCTTGAGAGGGAGCGAGCTCTCCGTGACCGGACAGGGGGGAGGTATGCGCCCGGGAGCCAGGGGCTCGACCGGGGCTATTTACGCGCGCCCGGGAGCCTGGCTCCGACCGGGGCCAGATATGCGCCCGGGAGCCGAGGGCTCCCACTGGGGCTGTTTTACGCTCCCGGGAGCTAAGCTCCGACCGGGGCTAGGTACGCCTCCGGGAGCTAAGGGCTCGGACCGGGGCGCCATCCGGGAGCCAAGCTCCAACCGGGGCTAAGTACGCCTCCGGGAGCTAAGCTCCGACCGGGGCAGAGAAGCACGCCCGGAAGCCAAGGGCTCCTACTGGGGCTGTTTTCGCACCCGGGAGCTAAGCTCCGACCGGGGCTAAGTACGCCTCCGGGAGCTAAGCTCCGACCGGGGCTAAGTACGAACCCGGGAGGCAAGGCCTCCGACCGGGACGAGGTATGCGCCCGGGAGCCAAGGGCTCAGACCGGGCTCGGCCTACTGCCGCTCCTCGAGGCGTTCGGCCAAGCGCTGGACGGCGCGGCACTCCGTAAGGTCGTGCCGGTCCGTCTGGTGGAAGGCGCACCATCCCCGGGTCATTGCCGGCGGCGGCGGCGCACGTGCGGCCCTTTGCCGCTTACCGCCGCCGTCGTCGTCCTCGTGGGCGATGTCGCCCCGGGGGCTGGCCGCAGCGGCCAAGGCGGAGCTCTCGGCGGCCGCCTTGGCCTTCTGGCGCTTCCTCCTGCTCCGGCGCGAGGCGGAGCGCGAGGACTCGCCGGTTCCTGCATGATTGCCGGCGGTGATCAGACGATGGGCCTTACCTATGAGGTCGGCGACTTCGCCGAGCCACCGCCCTTCCCGGCCGCTGCCCCCGGTGGTAGCCGGGGGGTGGCGCAGGAGAGCTTTCGCCGCCAGGAGGGCTTCCTGCGGTGTCGCTGGCTGGATGTCTTGATGGTGGCGCGCCGTGGAGCGGTGCGCCTGTTCACGCCTCACGAATGAGGCCACGGCGGACCCAGCCGGGCACTTACCGGCTCCCTCCGCAAGGGGAGGTGCCGAGGCCGCTCGGCCAGGCCGCCACTGGGTGAAGTCGGCCCGTGCAGCGCGCACCGCGCGCCCCCAGGAGGACGTGGGGGAACGCGGTGAGCTAGCCAGAGGGCTAGCATTGTTCGGCGGGGTGAAGCCGCCGGACTCGTCGTCGGAACCCCGCTGATGATGATGGCCGGTCGCCATGGAGCGCGCCGGTGCTGCCGGCGTACCACCTGAAAAGGAAACTCCCCCTACCTGGCGCGCCAGCTGTCGAAGGATGAAACCTCGACGGCGGGAAGTCAGGGGACCCCCCTTTGAGATTCGGCCAGGGGAGTAGTTCTCAGGCGAAGCCGGCTTCAGGTGTAGCAGAAAGATACGCGGAGAAGACGTTGAACAGCACGCACAAGGAGACACGGGGATTTATACAGGTTCGGGCCGCCGGAGCGTAACACCCTACTCCTGTGTGTATGCTATGAGGTGGATGAATGTGGTATGGTGGTTACAAAGAGAACTCCGGGAGCTCGGAGGTGCTTAGGCCGCTCTAGCAGCGGCCGGACTTAAGGAAGAAGGAGATCTCTGTGTTGTCTAAGACTGGAGCCTTGCTGCCTGCGTTCGTCTACGGCATGGATCCTCCTTTATAGGCGAGGGGAGTCCACAGTGCCGGTATGCGGAAGGAGATATTTTCCGGTGAGGTCTCCTGTGCACCCCTCCGCCTGCGACGCCCATGCCGGAGTTGGAGGAACGTCCCGTCGCTCACCTCCCCGCCTGCCGTGCCCACGCCGGAGCTGGTATGCTGCGGGCGGTAGAGTCGTGGGGATGTGATGGAGCGGGGAGACGTGATAGCGCACGCCTCCAAGTCAAGGGCCTCTGACTCTTCTTGACTTCAGCGCACACTCTTCCCTCAGAAGTCAAAAGGTTTCTGACAGCTGTCGGGTGTCCACGGGGGGCCATTGGGAGACGCCCACACGTGGCAGAGTAGTTGGTCCAGAGCCTGCCGGGGACCGACATGTGGGCCCCGGGCAGGCAGTGAATAGTGCCCGGAGGCAAGGCTCGGGCCCGAGGCCAAAGAGGACCCGGGGCCGAGCTGATATATACGATGCCCCGGGGGCGTGCCCGGGGCCGTCGGCGGTCGCGCCCCAGGCACGAGCCCGGGCCGTCGGCGGCCGAAGGCGGTTGCGCCCCGGGCACGAGCCCGGGGCCGGTGGAAGGGTGCCCCCCGGGGATCTGCCGTGGCCGAAGACCCACGCGTCCCCAGGGCATGTGGGACCCCCTGTCCTACTTCGCCGACAGTCGTACAGGCGCGTATGCGTGCCGCACGTCCCTACGGCCACGATGCGTCCGCCCACGTCCGTGACGTCGTCCACGACGCGAGACACTCTCTCTATGCTAACAGAAAGACGAGAAACAAAAAGAACGAGCAGGAACTCAGGATTACAATGCTTACATTTCACCCCCCTAAGCCTGAAGTTCCTTGCTGATCTTGACAACGCCCAACTGCACTCGGAGTTCGCAGAAACGATCTCGTGACAGCGGCTTCGTCAGTATGTCAGCTAGCTGCTCCTCAGTGCGGACGTGCTCAATGTCCATCCTCCCGTTGCCAATGCATTCTCGAATGAAATGATATCTGACATCTATATGCTTGCTTCGATCATGAAAGACAGGATTCTTACTGAGGGCTATTGCCGATTGGCTGTCCATCTTCAGTAGGAAGGCGGCGCGCTGCTCGCTCCTCAATTCAGCCAAGAGCTGCGCCAGCCAAATGCCTTGACAGGCCGCCGTCGTCCCCGCAATGTATTCAGCTTCGTAGGAGGAGAGGGCGACGACCTTCTGCTTCTGGGACTGCCAGGTCATCGGGCAAGAGCCGAGGAAGAATAACACGCCGGAGGTGCTCTTCCTTGTATCAATGTCGCCGCCCATGTCGGCATCACTGAAACCGAGCAGCTTCAGCTCTGCCTCGGTGCGCCTGTAATGGCAGCCGTAGTCGATCGTATCGGCGATGTACCGTAGAATCCGCTTCACCGCGTTGACGTGCTCGGAGGTGGGACTCTCCATGAATCGACTGACATAGCCGACAGCGAAGGCGATGTCCGGCCTGGTATGCACTAAGTACCGGAGGCAGCCGACGAGGCCCCGGTACTCAGTGGCGTCCACCGGCGCCGCTGTACTTGCCTTCGACAGCTTCAGGCGGGGCTCCATGGGAGTGTGGCTCGGATTGCAGCTCGTCATGCCCGCACGCTCCAGAATCTTGCGCGCGTACGCCGCCTGGGACAGCCTGATGCCGTTGCTCCCTTGCTGCACCTCAATGCCCAAGTAAAAACAGAGCAAACCAAGGTCACTTATTTTGAACCTGGAGCTCATCTGCTGCTTGAACTTGGCGATCTCGGTGGGGTCGTTCCCGGTGATGACGAGGTCGTCGACGTAGACCCCCACCAGCAGCCGAGAGGCGCCCTTGCCGCGGGCGTAGATGGCGTGCTCCGACGCGCTGTGGCTGAAGCCGAGCGCCACCAGCGTCTCGTCGAGCTTGGCGTTCCACGCTCGCGGGGCCTGACGGAGACCGTAGAGCGCCTTGTCCAGGCGCAGCACCTTGTCTTCATGGCCGGTGACGGTGAAGCCGGGAAGTTGGCGAACGTACACCTCCTCAATGAGCTCCCCGTTCAGGAACGCGGACTTGACGTCCATGTGGTGCACCGGCCACCCCTCCTGGGCAGTGAGTGCCAGCAGTAGCCGCACCGATTCGATGCGGGCCACGGGGGCGAAGACCTCGTCGAAGTCCACGCCAGGCTGCTGGACGTAGCCCTTTGCCACCAGCCGCGCCTTGTGCTTGATCACCTCGCCGGCGGTGTTTTTCTTCACCTTGTAGACCCACTTCAGCCCGATTGGCCGGTGACCGGGCGGAAGGGGCACCAGACGCCAGGTCTGGTTGCTCTCGATGGAGTCCATCTCCTCCATCATGGCACGGCGCCAGGACTTATGTCTCTCGGCCTCGGCGAAGGTGGCTGGCTCCTCCTCGATCTGCAGATGGAGCTCAGCAGCTACCTGGCGCGCGGCGAGGCCCGGCGGTGTCGCTGCCCCGAGGACGTTGTCGACGGTGCAGTACCACAGCTCGACGTCATCGTTGTCGGCGTCCCAGTACTCCTCCATGTCTGGAGGCGGTGAGACGAACTCAGGCTGGGGCAGTGGAGACGCCGGAGGTGCTGGAGTTGCGGGAGTGGGCGTCGAGGCATCGGGCAACGTCGCGGGTGTGCCCGCCGCGGGAGCGCCGGGGCTCGCTGCAGAAGTTGGGGTCGCCGCACCGAAGGTGCGCCCGCCCCCGGGACCACGCCCAGGGCCTTGCCTCCGTGCTCGGGCTCTCGTGCCCGGGGACTCGCCCTCACGCCCGGGTACTCGCCCGGGGCCTCGCGTCCGCGCCCGGTGTAACACCCTGAAATTATCCCTATATAAAATATTGTGCAAAAAGAATTTTTAGAAATGGAATTAAAAGCCTCAATGAGTGAAAAAGAATAAAATCAGGGAAAAATCTGAAGAAAAATGGGCTTGAAAATAATTTTATAAAATTCTTTGCTTAATTACTTAATTTCTGGAATTTTCTGGGAATTAATTGATTAAGGGAAGCACATTTGGCAAAATAGATAAGCTCACAGCAGTAAAATAAAAAGAAAAAGGTTTTTAAAATCCCCTCACAGTTTCTGGGCCAATTCTCGGTCCGTTACTGTGCTCTAGCAGTCTCCAGTGCCAGCCCGTGCCTCTCCAGTGCCCGTGCCCGCGCCCTGCCGTGCCCGTGCCCGCGCCCTGCCGTGCCCGTGCCCGCGCCCTCTCCAGCCCCTGTCGTGCCCGTGCCCGCGCCCCTGCCGTGCCCGTGCCCGTGCCCGCGCCCGCCTGTCGGGGTCGTCGTCGTCTTCCTCGCGCCCGAAGGCGCTGTAGCACCCGAGAACCGCCGCCGCGAACCTCGCCAAATCCGTTCGCCCCGGACCCGTTCTCTCCAAATCAGTTGAGGGAAAACCGAGTCCTTATCCGCCTCTACCTAATCCCCAAGAATCCGGACCTGAATCGTGCGTGGAACGGAGCCCCGAAGCCTCCCGAGTCGGTCTTCTCTCTCTCTCTCGTCGCCGCCGCAAAACCCGTCGAGTCCGAGCCGGAGTCCGCCCCTCTTTGCCTTTAATAGCGAGCCTGGAACCCCTAGGGTCGTTTTCGCCCTTTAGATCGAGCTCGAGCTAGCCCTAGCTGCCTCCCCGCGCCTTGCGCTTGCTCCGCCGCCGCCGCCAGGTTTCAGTTGCGCGCCGCCGTCGCCTCAGCCGCCGTCGGAGGTCGCCGCCGCCTCGGTTAGGTTCGCAGGGTCCCGCTGAAGCCAGGCTGCCGCCTCGTAGCCCTCGGAAGCCGTCGGAGCACCACCGTCGACGAAGACCCGAAGCCCTCCGCCGCCTCAAGCTCGCCGCCGGCCGTCTCCGTCGCCGTTCTTCGCGGTTTCACCCTCGGTAACGATCGCCTCGACCTTCTTTACCCTTTCCCACTCTCCCTGTGCGTCGCCGCGCCGCCGATCGCCGTCGACTATCGGATCCAGTGCCGCCGCTGTCGCTGTAGCCGTCGTGGTCGCCGTGTGTGCGCCAGCTCGCCGCCACCTCAGCGCCGTAGCCGATCCATAGCCGATCCGATCGGGATCGATGCCAGCCGATGGATCGCCTCGGTTAGATCGTAGCCGTTCGATCCAAACCCTAGAGACCTAGTCGTCAGTTTTGCCCCGTGGACCGCGGTGGTCTCGGTTCACCATGAACCAGACCCCTTCCCTCGCTCTGACAGTGGGCCCCACTGGTCAGCCGAGAGCCCCCTCTCTCCTGTGACGCCCTAAATACCTTTTCCGAATAAAATTAATTCAATTATGATGCAATAAATCAGTTAATTCTGTTAAATGGGCTATAAAGGGTTAAAACTTCTAAAAATCATGGTTAATTCATACGAACTCGGTTTGAGGTCGTCAAGTCTCTAATTTCTCTAAAAATCAGGAACTATCCATTAAAAATATAATATTGTACTGTTCATGTGTGTTGATGTACTGTTTTTGCTTGTTTTGTTATTTGCCTATAGCTACCGACGTTCAGGAAGTGACGCAGTTTGTCGAAGCAGGTGTCGAAGACTGTGTGGAGCTGCAAGGCAAGTCACACAGATTCCTCTTTCTCATTGAACATAATTTTCCTATGATTAAAGCTATGTTTTCTTTCAACACTGCATTTATTTTGGAATGTCATCGGGACAGGAAAACCCTAACCTTGTTTACGGCCCCTTTGATTTAATCACATGACATTGTACCTATGGGATAATTTTGACTAGCTACCTTTATTTACTGGTTAGCTAGAATAACTCTAGGACTCTGCTTAGCCATGCCTAGCAATTAATAGAATAACTTATGGGTTGTCATAATAATTTCTATACTATTATTTCAGTCACATGGAATGATGATCCCTTTACGACGTGGTCGTATAAGGACAATTTAATGGTCCACTAAAACTTGACTAAAAGGTGGGTTGCGAGCACCAGGGTTGGTCTTGTTGCTAGCGGTGCTCGTGACAGTTAAGGACCGGTTCGCGGACTACTTGTTGCGAAGCAACACTCGTGCTAACCACAAGCCAGCATGGGTAATGGTAGGATCCAATGTGTAGTACGTTCAACCGGGGTCCACCATGGTGTGTTGTGGCTGTGTCAATAAGACCACCATGGCTGCGTCAATAAGTCCATGTTTTGGGCGTTGGATCGTTTCCCAGACTCAGAACCCGATCAGTTCTGGCCGGAAACTGGTGGTCCAGCGGGTGGCTTCCTTGTTGTGCGGGTTACATAGAGGATCTTATCACAATTCCTTACCGAGATACCGTGGTGGTATCAAGGGGCACAGTGATGTGTTGTGGAGTTGTGTCTTGTGGGTAAATTGGTACATCTCTGGCCAGAGTAAAACTGTTCGAATAGCCGTGCCCACGGTTAAGGGCGGCCTAGCAATGTTTCTGTGATTAGTCCCACACTACTTAAATTTAATGGTTGAACAGTGAAACATGTGTAGCTCCAGGTTGGAGTGGTTGGGCCTATACCGTTTTGGTGAGCGGTATAGTGTTAATTAATACTGTTATTTAATTACTGTTTTATTACTCTCTCAAATGTTTTATTAAATGCTTTTATGCAATTGTGAGCCATACTATGCCCTCCTTTGTTATCCCGTGCACTTGCATACTTGCTGTGTGGCTTGCGGAGTATGTCATATGCTCACCTTGCAATCAACAATCATTCAGAGGAGGACTACAGCGAAGAGGACTACCTAGAGGACTAGGAGGGAGCCCAGTCAAGTGCGTGGAGTGGGAATCGTCACGCTGTTGTTTATTTATCCGCTGTTAGAACTTTCTTTATTTGAGAGGCACCATTCACCTCTGTAGTAAATGCTTACGCTATGTAAACAATTACTTTGATTATCAATTTTGTCATGTGTGCCTCGGTTGATTCCTGGACGAGGGTTTACACACAATAAAACTCCAGAATTTTGGATGGAAATTCTGGGCGTGACACCCGGGCCCTCGCGCCCGGGGCCTCGCCCTTGCGCCCGGGTACTCGCCCAGGGCCTCGCGTCCGTGTCCGGGCCCTCGCACCCGGGGACTCGCCCTTGCGCCCGGGTACTCGCCCGGCCGGCGCCAGCGCCCGGGCCCTCGCGCCCGGGGTTGGGGTCGCCGGAAGCTCTTCTGAGCCCTTCACGGTGTCGGCGTCGAAGCACCTGGCGCCCAGCTCCATCGCAGGGTACTCCACGACGAAGTTAGTGCCAGCCTCCATGTCCTCGTCCTCATCCCTCCAGCTCCAGGACGCCAGCTTGTCGAAGACCGCGTCCCTGGACACGACGGCGCGACGCGTCGTCGGGTCGTAGAAACGCCATGCCTTGGCGTCTGGTTCGTAGCCGATGAAGACGGCCGGAGCGCCGCGGTCGTCAAGCTTCTTTAGGTGCGGCTTCGTCACTTTGACGTACGCCACACACCCGAACGTGCGCAGGAAGTGCACATCCGGCCTGCGTCCGTGCCAGGCCTCATACGGCGTCATGCCGTTGACGGCTTTGGTGGGCGCCCGATTCAGCAAGAAGACGGCAGTGGCGACCGCCTCGCCCCAAAAGAATGCCGGCATGTTCCGGCTCTTCAGCAGACTGCGCGCCATGGTCACGACCGTCTGGTTCTGCCGCTCAACGACGCCGTTCTGCTGCGGCGTGTACGGCGCTATGTGCTGCCGCTCGACGCTGTGCTCGGCGCAGTACTCCTCGAATTCAACAGAGATGAATTCACCCCCATTGTCAGTGCGCAGAACACGCAGACGCCGTCCTGTCTCCACCTCCACCCTCGCCTGGAACTTCTTCACAGCAGCGAGGGTGTCGCTCTTGGCGGCGAGCAGAGCCACCCACATGTACCTGCTCCGGTCATCAACCAGCAGAAGGAAATATTGCTTTCCGCCGGGTGTCGCCGGCGTAATGGGGCCACACAGGTCGCCATGGACCAGGTCCAGCAGCCCCTCCGCTCGCCGCTTCGACTGCGACAGGAACGGTCTCCTCTTCAGCTTGGTGGTGACGCAGTCGGCGCAGAGCTGGTGGACGTGCTCGACATGGGGCAGCCCGTGCACCATGCCCCGCTGCTCGAGCTTGCGCAGGGCGTCGAAGTGGAGGTGGCCGTAGCGCTCGTGCCACAGCCACGCGCTGTCGCCGGCGCGCGCGGCCAGGCAGAGTGGCCGCCCGATCTTCACCCGCAGCAAGTACAGCCGATTAACCGAGCGCTAGACTCGCGCGATCAGCCGACCCTCTTCGTCACGGATCCGAAGGACGCCGTGCTTGGTGTGGACGTCGCAGCCGCCCTCGTCGAGTTGGCCGAGGCTGATAATGTTGGTGGTCAGCCTCGGGATGAAGTACACCCCCGTGAGCAGGAGGTGTTCGCCGGTCTTCCCCTCGAACAGCACGGTGCCCGACCCTTCGATCGCGACCTCCGAGTTGTCGCTGAACTTGACGGTGCCGCGGATCGCCATGTCGATGTCGATAAAGGCGCTCCTATAGCCCGACATGTGATTGGTGGCCCCACTGTCGAGGTACCAGTTGCTGTCGTCGTGCTCCGCCTCGTCATCGAACTGCGCGAGGACTTTCTCCTCGACGACGCGCAGGAGACGGCGCTCTGGCGGATGTGGGGTCGCAGCGGCGAGTGGTGGTGGCGGCGCGTTGGCGAAGACAGTGGCTCGAGCCATCAGCAGCGTGGGTTCCGAGTCCTCTTCAGCCTGCGCGAGGTGGGCCTCGCCCTTTGGCTTGCTGCGGCAGTCTTTCGCCCAATGGCCGTGTTTGCCGCAGCGCTTGCACTGATCTCGGTCATAACCCTGTCCACCGCCGGACTGGGCCTTGCCGTCGCGCTGCCGGCCGGAGCTCATGCCCCTTCCGCGCCCACGACCGCGTGAACGGCCGCCGCGATTCTTGCCGCCGGCGCCGCCCGAGCTGCTCCCGCCGCCCTTCTCCTCGGACTCGCGGAGCTTGAGCCTGGCGAGCCACTCCTCCTCGCACAGGAGCAGCCTGCCCTGGTTGTCGACGGTGGGCGCCGGCTTGCGGCGCTGCTCGACGGCACGCAGTCTCCCGGTCACCTCCTCGACGGAGATGGAGCTGATGTCGAACAGTGTCTCGATGGAGATGGCCACCTGTTGGAGATGCTCGGGGACGACCTGCAGCATCTTGCGGACCACCTCAACGTCGGCGATGTCGTCGCCAAGGATATGGAGGTTGTTGGCGAGCCCGATGATGCGCACGGAGAAGTCTTCCGACGTCTCGCCTTCCTTCCACGTCAGCACGGCAAACTCGCGTCGGAGCTGCTGGGCGTTCGCCTCGCGTACACGCTGCACACCGACGCGGATGGTCTTCACCGCCTCCCACGCAGCTTGCGCCGTGCGCTTGCCACGAAGCGAGGACAGCATCTCCGGCGGGACGGAGCGCAGAATGGCCGCCATCGCTAGGCGGTCGTCGCGGTACTCGATGACGTCGTCCTCCTCCGGCTCGATCGCGTACCAGATGCCCTGTGCCTCCATGTTGACCTGCATCAACATCGACCACTCCTGATAGTTGGAGTGAGTCAGCATGGGGTACTATACTGAGACGCCGGCGCCGGTCTCCCTGACGGTCCGCTAGATGATCACTCCGGCGGCACGACGACCGCGGCGTCGGTTAGGCGAGAGCGAGGGGCGACGGCGATGTGGAGGGGTGAGCGACCTACCGCCGCGCGGCTCTGATCGCACCGACATCAGGTCCCTGACTCGTCGGAGCTCTGATACCAAATATCAGCCCGGAACCTCCGGCCGGGAGCAAACAAACTCAGAATCACAATGAACAAACAAAGGATTTTGGTGCTGTTGCAACTGCGACAGCATTTTTTGTTCCTTCATACTCCTTTTATAGCGAATTTACAAAGGGTATAACGTCTGCACGTCGCGCCCACGACGCGACGTAGCCCACGAAACGTAGCCCACGAACCGTCGTACAGGCGCGTATGCGTGCCGCACGTCCCTACGGCCACGATGCGTCCGCCCACGTCCGTGACGTCGTCCATGACGCGAGACACTCTCTCTATGCTAACAGAAAGACGAGAAACAAAAATAACAAGCAGGAACTCAGGATTACAATGCTTACAGCCGCCGCCACCGCCTGAAGCCCGGGCACCGGGGCAGGAGATCGGGGGCCTGCTACCGCCGGGAGCTCGGGTGGGTAGCCACTTGGAGCTCGGGCGCCAGGGAGAGTAGCCACTGCCATCTCCTGGAGCACAGGGGGCTAGGCATGGTAGCCGCCGCTGCCTTGAGCTCGGGCGCCGGGGACCGGTAGCCGCCACCGCCTTATGGAGCTCGGGGGCCAAGGCCGGTAGCCTCGGTCGTCGGGAGCTCGGGCGCCGGGGGCCGGTATCCACCGCCACCGCCGGGAGCTTGGGGGCTGGGGCCAGTAGCCGCCGCCACCGGGAGCTCGGGAGCCGGGGGCTGGTAGCCGGCGCCGCCGCCAGGAGCTCAGGGGCGGGGCCGGTAGCCACCGCCGCCCGGAGCTCGGGGCCCGGGGACAGGAGATCGGGGGCTGGGCACGGGAGAGCTTGGGAGAGCGGGGATAGTAGCCGCAGGTAGCTGCCGCCGCCAGGAGCTGCCTTCGACGCTAGCGACGGGAACGCAGGTGAGAACGTGCTGACCTCGCGCGCGTGATAGGATAGGGAGACAGATGGGGATCGAAGGGGTGGCTGGTTACCTAGGTTACCACTTACCATAGGTATTTTGGTCTTTTTTAAAAAAACTGACAAGTTAATTTATGCATGCACTCACAAATCTAACGAAAATCTAATGGGAGAGTCACGGAAGGGATGCAAGCGAAATTTCAAGAACACACAAGGAATAAAGTAATATTTAAGTACATAGTAGGATTTGTGTAAGTTTTTAGATGTACATAAGAAATTTTCTCTTAGTTTCTCATTGTTTACTTTGATTACTGAAGATTAGTACGAGCATCAATTTCAGTATGTTTTTTAAGCAATAACAACTCTTAACTTGTACATTTTGCTGGAAGATCGGTCCATCTCAAACACAGATAGGCCGATTGAGAGGAGTCAAGAGAACTGCTTCCTGGATTTCTCCACCCCAAGAAGCTTAACTGTTGAAGAGATCCTGATGTTATCAAGCATTTCACACTTGCTGCCAAAAATGTTTTGGACGCTGGTAAGTTCACTTCATTTAAGCTCAAGTGAGGGGCAAATAATTACAAAATTGAACAATCACTTCATATACCTACGTCAAGGTCCTTCAGAATGCAAGAGTTTTTTATATTCTGTATGGAAATTGAACTGATCACTATACAATCTATGGCTAAATTGCAAAAAGCTATACATACAGAATTTTTCTGACAAAATCTTAAAAACGCTAAGGTGGCAATACACTACGATTAAATCTAGATTTTCTATTACTCCCATCTGGTTAAATGAATCAGTTGATAACTTTGTTTGTAAGAATTTTTTAAGAATCTTTTAAGTATGTGCAGCATTGCTAGCCAAAATTTCCTTTTTTTTAGTTTATTCATAATTTTTATTTGAACTTAGCCTAAACTTCTCTGTTGAGTCGCTATGAATTTTTTTTTTCAGGTTTTGATGGGGTTGAGGTCCACGCTGCAAATGGCTTCCTCCTGGACCAGTTCATGAAGGACGGCGTCAACGGCCGCTCCGACGAGTACGGCGGCAGCCTGGAGAACCGCTGCCGCTTCGCGCTCGAGGTGGTCGACGCCGTGGTGGCCGAGGTCGGGCCAAACCACACCGGCGTCCGCCTCTCCCCGTACTCCCGCTGCCTCGACTGCGCCGACTCCGACCCGGACGCGCTGGCCGTCCACATGGCCCGCGAGCTGAACAAGCGCGACGTCCTCTACTGCAACGTGGTGGAGCCCGAGATGGTGGTGGCGGCGAACGGCGGCGCCGGGGGGCTGAGGATCCCGAAACCGGCTGCGCGCCGTGCGGGAGGCGTTCGACGGCACGCTGATGGTCGGCGGAGGGTACGACAGGGAGGAGGGCAACTGGGCCGTCGCCGACGGCTACGCCGACCTCGTCGTCTACGGCCGCCTGTTCCTGGCCAACCCGGACCTCCCCAGGAGGTTCCAGCTCGGCGCGCCGCTGAACAGGTACGACAGGGCGACGTTCTACAATGCCGACCCCGTCGCTGGCTACACCGATTACCCGTTCCTCGACGACGACGGCCTCGACCCGGACGCGCTCAGCGCGCACACGGCGCGCGCGCTCGGCTCCGGCGGCGGCGGCGGCGACCTCGGCGCGCTCTACCTCCACGTGGTGGAGCCGCGCATGGTGCAGCCCATGGAGCGCGGCGGAGACGAGGCACAGCCTCCGGCCGATAAGGGAGGCGATCGGCGGCGGCGGTGGCACGTGCATCGTCGCCGGCGCGTACACTAGAGAGGACTGGATCGAGCCGCGCCGTCGCCGGCGGGTACGCCGACCTGGTGGCGTACGGGCGGCTGTTCCTGGCGAACCCGGAGCTGCCACGGCGGTTTGAGCTGGGCGCGCCGCTGAACTAGTACGACCGCGACACGTTCTACACGCTGGACCCGGTTGTCGGATACACGGACTACCGGAAGCGAATCGTCTGTCGTAGCAGGTATAAAGGCACGGTAGTGCCGCTCTAAATCCTTGCCGTTGCTTTTTTTTTTTTTGCGGGGAACTTGCCGTTGGTTTTAAATGCACGGTTGTGATTTTCCTGCCTTGTTTTGATTGCGGGACATGCAGGCTCAGGTTCACTTGTCAGGTCCATGTTTTCACGTATGCCTTTTTCTTCCTTGACTGCTTCTTTCTCCACACCGACATCATGGGCTCAGTAGTATTAGATTCTCCGGCCACAATTACTAATCTCATTAGTAGACTAGTAGAGGCCACAATTTGATCACTTAGCTCCCCCATTTTTCTTCATATCGTTTTGCTTTCTCCAATTTAGCTCTTCCACATGCGATGTGCAGGCCTGTAGGTGGGCAAGCACTGCATAAGCATTGACATGCACGTATTGGCGGCCGGCGAGTGGCCACGGTGGACATTGCCATGCTGAGCACTAGGTGGTAGAGGCATCGACATCTTATATGGCTATGATATATTCCTTACTCTTGCCTGCATGGATACAGTCTCTCCACTTCTTCTGTACAAATCGAGTTCTTGAAGTTTCCTTCTAGCAAATGGTAGGAAACAATACCTAAATATCTGGACATAATGATCCAAACAAATTACGTTTGTGCTCGTTATTCTTCTGAAAAATTGCAACAAAAATGAGTAAATCTGTAAATTTCTCTAGCAAGGCTTCGTGCCGGCCGTTCGAAGGAACTTTTGGGCCTCCTTGGGCCTGTGTGACCGCGCGCTCAACAGGATGGTAAATCGTAACCGTGCAATTGAGACCAACGGACAGGATTCTGCAACGGCACGACCGTGCCTTTATACATTTTACGGCAGACGATTCGCTTCCCGGACTACCCGTTCCTTGCTCGCTCCGACTCGGAGTGTCCACACTTTTCACAGGACAGATAATACGGAACAAAAATAAATAATAAATAATAATATCAACCTTCGAACACCAAAATAAAAAATAATGAGACAGATAATCTCGATTTTATTACAATCCTGCTGGTTTAAAAAATAAAAGTAAAAAATCTGTCAAAATAAATAAATAAAGAGCCTTTACATCCTAGGACACCGCAAGAGATGCATAATAATTCCTAAGTAAAATGTAAATATGATAATATTTACTGGGTAAATAAAAAGAACTTAGGAAAATGTCTGGAATGTTGATTATTATTATCATTGTACTAAATATGGATATCATACAAATGTGTATATAAATTGGCGGAGTACCCCATATCAATTTGTCGGAGGATGAAACCTCGACGGCGGGAAGTCAGGAGACCCCCCTTTGAGATTTGACCAGGGGAGTAGTTCTCAGGCGGACGCGGCGTCTGGAGACGATGGATGCTCGGGACTGGGGGCCCGAGCTGGGAGAAAAAGAGGTTCGGACCGTCCGTTTCGGGAACGGACCGTCCGGACCGTGTTAATCGCGCGGGAGAGACAGGAAGCGTTTTAGACAGGTTCGGGCCACACGGAGGCATAAAACCCTACTCCTGTGTGTGTTTGGCTATGAGGTGGATGAATGTGGCTTGGTGTTTACAAGGAGAAACTCCGGGAGCTCGGAAGCGCACCGGGAACCCGGAGGTGCTTAGGCCGCTCTAGCAGCGGCCGGACTCGAGGAAGAAGAAGGAGATCTCTGTGTTGTCCAAGGCTGGAGCTAACTAGGGCTTAACCTCCGCTTAAGCTGCTAGAGCTCCCCTTTTGCCTGTGGCTTGGATCCTCCTTTTATAGAGCAAGGGGATTCCACAGTGCCTGGCATACGTGGCGAGAGAGATTTTCCGGTGACTTCTCCTGTGCTCCCGTCCGCCTGCGACGCCCACGCCGGAGTAGGTGTTGCTGCTGCACGTCGTCATGAGAGGATGGAGCGGAGAGATGTGATGGCGCACGCCTCTGCCACCTGGTCGTGGAAAAAGGGGGCCTGCATAGTCAAAAGCTTCTGACTACACAGCGAACGAAGCCTCCATAGTCAAAAGTCTTCTGACTGTACGTTCGGATGTCCACGGGGGGCCATCGGGAGACGCCCACACGTGGCAGAGTAGTAGGCAAGTTGGTCCGCGGAGTCCTTCCAGTGAATCGGCATCGGCAGTCGGTAGTCGGCATCGGCAGTCGGCAGTCGGCAGTCGGCCCCGGGCCTGGGCATCGGCACCTGGGACCGGAAGGATCGGCACCCGGGCAATCGGCAGTCGGCCGTCGGGCCCGGGCATCGGCGCCCGGGGCCGATGGAGATGGCGCCCCGGGCGCCCAGCGGGACGTTGACCGTAGCCGGCCGTCTCTTCTGCAGAAAGTGGGCCCGGAGGAGCTGACGTGGCCGGAGATCCATGCGTCCCCGCAGAACGTGGGACCCCCAGTCCCATTTCGCCGACAGTGGCCCCTGGCCCTGTTGCTTGGCCGGGATTAGCCCCGGGCAGGAACAGGGCCACGTCTTGAAGAAAAGAGGGGACGCGGGGTGAACCTGGTTCGCCTTGGACTGGTGTAGCTTGAAGACTTGTTGATTTAGACGGGATACGTGCCCGGGACTCGGGCGTCGCCACTGAGTTCTTCGTGGCAACCCGCTGGCTGGAGATCGCGGCAGCAGAGGGGTGCGTCGTCCAATCGAAGGGCGCCACCGAGTCTGCCGCCGACAAGACCTCCCGCGCCTGGTCCGAGATGGAGGCGCGGGAGAAGGAAACACTCTCCCGGGAGGGAAGCGTCCGAGCCTAAGAGGTCGGGCTCGCGTCTCGGGGGTGTGAATTCGCCGCGCGCGAGGAAGTCGCGGAGGTTCGCGAGGAGGCGCGGGAGGCTGTGGCCGAGTCCGCTGCCCCGGAGGCAGGGTTCCTCGACTGCGGCGAGCACCTGGTGGAGCCAATGTCGACGAAGAGTTCAAGGAAGACGCCGATTCCCTTCTGACGCCATCCGCGGCCGCCTTCGGGGCCCGGGGGCCCTCCATGCCCCCGAGCGCTGACCTTCTGGCGCCGCCTGGGGTCCGGTGCGAAGTACACTGGTGACCTCCCCTCGTGCGACGACATCTCCGGGCCTCGCTTGTGCTTGCGGTCCGGTTTTGCCTGTCTCGCACAAAGAGAGATATTTGCATAGATATATGATCATGTTTATATTTTCGTACCTTTGCTTATGGTGTTGTTCGGAGGTTGCTTGTATTTGGGGCCCCGTGTCCGGGAGTGCCGAGTACCTAGCGCCATCCGACAGCGAGGGCCAGGAGCCGCGAACAGCCGTAGTGCCAGAGGCCCCTGTCCGGGCCCTGGTGCGGCCGCCTGCCCCGGGAGCTCGGCCGGTTGATTCGGACTGTCCGATCCCTGGGGGGACGGTCCGAATCCCGCTCCCCCTTGCGGGAAACGGCGGGAGCTCGGCCCCCGGGACGGTTTAAGTCTGTCTTCCGGCCCCTGCCACCCCGGGGGCCCGGCTCTCGAGGGCGGCCGGCGCGATAGGCGCCCGCCCCGGGAACTCGGTTTCCGGCGTGGTTGAGGCCGTCTTCCGGCCCCTGGCTGCCCCGCTAACCTAGGCTGGGCATACAAATGGGGGAAGAATGCAAATTATGCAATATGTAAAGTTGGATAAGGTTACATATCTGGAAGTTGCAAAGGACGGCATGGCCCTGCGAGCACCATCCCGAGGCTGGGAGTGTGGCTCGCCCCCAGGAACGCCGAGCATCAGGCCGATCCGCCGTGTACCGCAGTAGCGCCCAGGTCCCCGAGAGCCCGGCACCGAGGGGCCGCGGGCGACCGAGCGTGAGTCTTGCGGAAACGGCTAAGTCCGTAGGCTTGACCCCTCCTGTCTTCTGGGTCCGGGGGCCCTCCGCGCCCCCGGGCGCCTGTGGCCCTGGGAGCGCCGCGATGCCGCGGGAACAGTCTTGACCGGAGACGGGGTCGCCTGGCAGTGGAGCATCCAGCGCCTCGGCGGTTGCCGGGGAGGAGCCGGCCAGGCCGAGCTCCGCGGCCCGCGTCGAGGTTCGGAAAGCTTGCCTAAAACCTGCCGGGAATTGGTCTGATCTGCATATGACGAACTGTGAGAGTATTTGGCTCGTTCCCTTGTCCGTTCCGTGCTACGATCAGTGGCGTCGATCACCTCCCGAAGGCGTCTTCGTGGTCGCGACCGTGCGGAGGGAAAGATTACGCATAAACATTTCGCCCCCTACCTCCGGAAAGAACCGATCCCGAAGCTAGCCAGGCAAGACATCGGAGCCACAGGGACACGGGGCGCCTCCCGGAGGGCGCCATCAGGTCCCCGCGAGCTCGACAACGCCCTAGACCTAGCATGTCGGGATACGATTACTCGTCGGTAAGGAACTAATGACAATGCACGATCCCAACCGTCGCACAGGCGCGGCCCGAGTATGCCCCCAGGGGATGAGACAGCCATGAACGAAACACACGGGAAAGGACGAAAGGGACGGCACCGGGATAGATATTTAAAAATGCTGATTATATGAAAGCGTATACTAAAGGGGGCCCTGGTCAGCGCTGAGGTTTGGGGCCACTTACAGGATGTATTTATGGAAGAATTTGGTGAGGGTGCTCCCAGGCTTACCGGACCCGGTCGGGAAACATCGATCATCAGGAAGGGGCTTCCCACGGGGGGAAGGTTTACTTCTTTCCAGCGCGTGTAAGGACACGGCAGAGAACCAACCCCCAACCCGAAGCGATCGGACCCGTACCTTACGCTAAAGATAGCGCTTGAGGCCTTGCTGGTAACGAGCGACGCGGAGCGGAGCGCGCCACCTTTGTTCCTCGAGGAAGTCGAGGTTGTCGAGCTGCATATTTGTCGTGGTTGATGTTGTCGATGTAGCGCTGTACCCGAAGAGAGCCAAAGGAGAGCTCTGGCGACAGAACGGCTTCGGCCCGGTACACCAGGAAGAAACGGGGTCTCCCCGGGCGCCTAGCTTGGTGTGGTATGAATCGCCCCAGGACCGCCGGGAAAAAGTCTACTCTGCACATAGTGAACTGTGAGAGCGTCCGGTTCGTTCCTTTGTCCACCCCATGCTACGAGCCGTGGTGTCAATCACCTCCCGAAGGCATTCTCATGGTCGCGCCCGTATGGCGGCTGGGTTTTGCGCATAATCCAGGCGTCGTACGGGCGCGGCCCGATGGTACCCCCAGGGGGTGAGACTGCCGCGAACGCAACACATGGAAAAAGACGAGAGGAATGAGACCGGAAAAGATATTAAAAACGCTGCTTATGTAAAGTGTATATACATGGGGCCCCGGCCAGCGTTGAGATTTTAGAGAAAACCGGCGCTGGCCCGGGCTCACCCAACTTACAGGATGTTTATACAGATAGATTTGTGAAGATACTTGATGTGCCTAGAGATGGAGCTCGGACTCGCTTCCCTCGCGAGCCTCGAGACTGGGAGCAGGCATGTGCTCGGGACCCGGGGGCCCCGGCCAGCGCTGAGGATATGTGTCCGGGACCCGGGGGCCCCGGACTGAAATACGGTTTTGATATAAGCCGGGTTCCGGGGGCCTGGGCTTGAATATGGGATATGAGACGACCTTCCGGACGCATTCTCGCCGGGGCGGTGCTGTCCGGGCTTTGCGCCCTATTCCGAGTCCGCGTTTCCAGGCTTGCACTCGCCTTGGCGAGGCTGCCCCGGGTTCCTCGGTGTCGGGCCCGGGGAACGGATCCGGGAATCCGTGCCTCGGCTCGAATATGTGCCCAGGACCCAGGGGCCCCGGACCGAAATATGGTTTGGTATGCATAGTCGACATGTGCCCGGGCACGGGGCCCGAATAAGGACATGGACCATATCGGGACAACTTCCCCGGACCCGCCCTTGCCGAGGCGATGCTGGTTATGAGCGAGGAGCGGCGCCTCGCTGAGGAAGTATTCTGGCCTCTGTTATATGCTCTTCGGTCCTGGCCTGTCAGGGGCCGTGCTCGGGCTCAGCTTCCTCGGGAGGGAGCGAGCTCTCCACGCCGGGAGAAGATCCTCAACCGGGAGCAGTGAGCGAACTCTCGAGACCGGGAGAAGACCATCAACCGGGAGCAGCCGATCAACCGGGAACGGATCAACCGGGAGCGGCCGATCAACCGGGAGGTGCCGATCTATCGGGAGCGGTCGGTCAACCGGGAGCAGCCGATCAACCGGGAACTAATCAACCGGGAGTGGCCGATCAACCGGGAGCAGCCGTTCAACCGGGAACTCAACAACCGGGAGCGGCCTGCCCGGTCTCGCGCTCGACAGGGCGGCGTGGTCCGGATTATCATACCCTATATGTGTCTGGGACCCGGAGGCCCCGGACTGTAATGAGGGATGAATCGGGACGACCTCTCCGGGCGCGCTCGCCGGGGTGATGCAGTCCGGGAGGTCGCGCCTTGTTGGAGTTGTTCTAGGTCGAGAGCGAGATTCGGACCGTCCGGCGAGGGATAGGACCGTCCGATCCACCTCGATCGGACTGTCCGGCGACGGATCAGACCGTCCGATCCACCTCGATCGGACCTGGCCTGCTACTGCTCCCGCCGGGACTTCTTGACGCGCTCGGCCAACTTCTGGACGGCGCGGCACCCTGTGAGGCCGTGCGAGTCCGTCTCGTGGACGGGGCACCACGTCCGGGGCATTGCCGGCTTGAGACGCTCGGCCAAGTCCTGGACGGCGCGGCACTCCGTGATGTCGTGCCGACCCGTGTCGTGGTAGGCGCACCACCCCCGAGCTATGGCCGGCTTGGGACACTCGGCGAAGCTCTGGACGGCGCGGCACTCCGTGATGTCGTGCCGATCCGTGTCGTGGTAGGCGCACCACCCTCGGGCTATCGCCGGCTTAACACGCTCGGCTGAGCCCTGGACAGCGCGGCACTCCGTGAGGTCGTGCCAGCCCGTCTGGTGGAGGGGGCACCACTTCCAGGCCGTTGCCGGCAGTGGCGGCACACGTGCGGCCTTTTGCCGCTTGCCGCCGTCATCGCCTCCGCGGGCAACACGGCTCCGGGGATTGCCCGTAGCCGCCGAGGCGAAGTCCTCGGCGGCCTTCCTGGCCTTCTGGCGCTTCCTCCCCCCTACCTGGCGCGCCAGCTGTCAGAGGATGAAACCTCGACGGCGGGAAGTCAGGAGACCCCCCTTTGAGATTCGGCCAGGGGAGTAGTTCTCAGGCGGACGTGGCGTCTGGAGACGATGGATGCTCGGGACTGGGGGCCCGAGCTGGGAGAAAAAGAGGTTCGGACCGTCCGTTTCGGGAACGGACCGTCCGGACCGTGTTAATCGCGCGGGAGAGACAGGAGGCGTTTTAGACAGGTTCGGGCCGCACGGAGGCGTAAAACCCTACTCCTGTGTGTGTTTGGCTATGAGGTGGATGAATGTGGCTTGGTGTTTACAAGGAGAAACTCCGGGAGCTCGGAAGCGCACCGGGAACCCAGAGGTGCTTAGGCCGCTCTAGCAGCGGCCGGACTCGAGGAAGAAGAAGGAGATCTCTGTGTTGTCTAAGGCTAGAGCTAACTAGGGCTTAACCTCCGCTTAAGCTGCTAGAGCTCCCCTTTTGCCTGTGGCTTGGATCCTCCTTTTATAGAGCAAGGGGATTCCATAGTGCCTAGCATACGTGGCGAGAGAGATTTTCCGGTGACTTCTCCTGTGCTCCCGTCCGCCTGCGACGCCCACGCCGGAGTAGGTGCTGCTGCTGCACGTCGTCATGAGAGGATGGAGCGGAGAGATGTGACGGCGCACGCCTCTGCCGCCTGGTCGTGGAAAAAGGGGGCCTGCATAGTCAAAAGCTTCTGACTACACAACGAACGAAACCTCCATAGTCAAAAGTCTTCTGACTGTACGGTCGGATGTCCACGGGGGGACATCGGGAGACGCCCACACGTGGCAGAGTAGTAGGCAAGTTGGTCCGCGGAGTCCTTCCAGTGAATCGGCATCGGCAGTCGGTAGTCGGCATCGACAGTCGGCAGTCGGCCCCGGGCCCGGGCATCGGCACCCGGGACCGGAAGGATCGGCACCCAGGCAATCGGCAGTCGGCCGTCGGGCCCGGGCATCGGCGCCCGGGGCCGATGGAGATGGCGCCCCGGGCGCCCAGCGGGACGTTGACCGTAGCCGGCCGTCTCTTCTGCAGAAAGTGGGCCCGGAGGAGCTGACGTGGCCGGAGATCCACGCGTCCCCGTAGAACGTGGGACCCCCAGTCCCATTTCGCCGACACAATTCATATACGGAAATAAAACCCCACACATATTCATACAATCCGGAACAATAAGAAAGAAGGCCCTGATAGTAACGAAAGACATAGGTAGTGTTCCAATTGGCTTAATAGCGTGGCTTATAAGCCGCACGTAAAACAAAAAACGTTATTAGTACATAATTAATTAAGTATTAACTATTAGAAACTTGAAATTTTGATCTATTAGATTTTTTAGAAATACTTTCATATAGAATTTTTTTTGCAAAAAACGCACTGTTTAGCGGTTCGGGAAGTATGCTCACAGAAAAAAAAGAGAAGTAAAACCCAGAAGCTATTTCAAAGAGCATGATAGTTCTACTCGGACCCAACTAGGACTGCTTGGATTCATATTCTAACTTGCCTCCTAATTTTACTTGGTCAAGAAGGCACCTGAGGATATAAATATAAGACTTTCCTACATGAAGGGAAAAAGCCAACACAAGCCACATGGGGTGTTTGAATCAGCTTATGTGTGTGGCTTATAAGCCGCACGCAAAACGAGAAATATAATTAGCGTATGATTAATTAAGTATTTACTATTAAAAACTTGAAAAATAAATCTATTTGATTTTTTAGAGATACTTTCATATAGAAAGTTTTTGCAAAAAATACACCATTTTACGTTTTAGAAAGTGTGCTAACGGAAATCGAGGGAGAAGCTACAAGCTAACAGCTAAATCGAACAGCGCCACATATAGGAATGGGCCACTAGGTACAAGTGGGCCGGGCCTCACCTCTAACTAGCTGAAGCAGTCCGTCACCAACTACCTCCTCCTCCTAATTCCAATTCCCAATCCCAACTACATACGCCTAATCTCATCGAGTCGATATTGGAGGAACCTGACAACAGCTAGTCGTCGACCACCATACTAGAGCCCTGCACCGATATAATGATATACTAGATTAGGGTTTTCCTCCCCATATTTTATACTCATGAGATTGATATAGTAGAAAACATCGGTCTCCCGGCTAGGAGTAGGGCTAGTGCCTTTAAGGGGCCCAGATATATATAAAAATTCCTGTCTCCTTGCATTTTTATTTGAATCTTTATATCAGCCTTACCATATGTCCTCAAATACACCGCATATACATAAATACTACGATCAGGTACCAATTCATCGACTGTTAGCGCGCCAGGTAGGGGACGTTAGTATTTAGTGGATTCATAGAGAGATGATATCAAAAGACGGATTTTTCAACTAGGGATTCTATGACTACAGATCGAGAGATACGACCTGCTCATAGATCGATCCCCTCTAGATCAAAATCATTACCGTCCTAATTTTTATCAAGACGTCGTCGGCATGGAAAATAACAGTTTAAAATCATCAACCGTGAGGCCCTATAGAGGATATCTTTCGTAAAAAAGAAAGTTCAGTGGGAGCCATGATCATCAATCTACGCTAGCCAGGGTGTGCTAAACCACCGGTTACCGGCCGTTTGGTTTGAATAAATTTTATCCGAATTTAATTTTTTTAAAAAAATTTAAAAAATCCAAAAAAATTCTAGTCGGTAGTACTTGAATTATGGACCACTATGGTGAAGAAAGTTTGTGAAAATAACAAAGTTTACTTTATATTTTAGAGCTCCATCGAAATTAAAAAAATAAGAGATGGGTTGGGATATAATTTCTACTTTTTTAAGTGTAAAAACGATAGCAAGGGTTATTCAAAAAAGTTATACAATATTATATTGTTTTTAGAGATACCCACTTTTTTTTCTAAATTTCTATATTTTTTTAGAATTTTTACTACGTTTTACAATTTTTTCAACAATTTTTTCTTTTAACTTTAACATACCGCAGTTACCCTATCACACGATAATCACAACTTTATCATAAGATTTAAAATTTTTGAATTTAAAATTTTAAAGATGAATTTCGTGTAATTTTAGATAATTATCACACTATAATCATCATACCGTAAAGAGAAGTAACTCCAAAACAAAACAATATGGTAAAGACTGACGCCAGCACACCGAGAAACCAAATGAGGAGGCAGGTCTAGTCGACCGACACGCTGAGTCGTGCGTTGCGTGCGCGCGCGTCACCCAAAGCAGGAAACCCTCCGGATCAAAAACACGAGGCTGAGCAGTGTACGTCAGGAAGATATCATTCCAAGCCCTGATACGCACGATTCTTCAGGTGGGCAACACAAGTGCAGAAATTGGTGTCTCCAATCAGAGGGCCTACCGGGTCAACATGCATGCGTCAGGCGATTACTACAAGACATACATCAGTCCGCCCTACAACCGACACGCATACATGCAGTACATGTACATGCCTAATTTGGCCATACGTACGTATGCATATGAACATACATCGGTACACACGTGTGGGTCAGACGTATGTATTAATCAACAAAAACGGTGATATGGAGCTCCAGACAGGCTGGTTAGCACGTGCTAATCGAGGTTATTAGTCGGATTAATTTTTAAGTTAATCTACTGCATACAGTTACACAATATATTATATACATATATAGAATTCGGAACAGATAAGGAAGGAATTTCGGATAAGAAAAAAAGATATAGTCTTACTCGAATCTAACTAGGATTGTTTGAATTTATATCCTAACTTGGTTTCCTTGTTCTAGTTGAACAAGGTGGCACCCGAGGAAATAAATATGACCTTCTTGGAGAGAGAACCAACAAAAGCCATATATGCCCAATCTCATCGAGTCGACATTGGAGGAATCCAACGATAGCTAGCCGCCAACCGCCGTACCAAAGCACCATATATATACCGGCCTCTTGGCCAAACAGGAGTAGGGCTATTACTTCTAAGGGACCTGAACCTATATAAAAATATATGTCTTCTTACATCTTCATATCAACCTTAGTATACGTCCTTAAATACACTATCTATAAATGGATAGTGAGGTCAGATACCAATCCATCGACAGTTATTAGTTTTGCGAAACTACAAATTTATTGAACTTAAGTATACTAACACCGACCTGCTAAGGTTTTATACCTATACACTTATTTTCAAGTTGTTATTGATGCAGGACAGTGGAGTTTGGCCCAATCTTCACGGCGTAGGATTGACGGGTAACTGAATCCATGCAACCTGATGAATGATACCGCCAATCACCATCTCAGTTATGGCAACCTGTAGCACTCGATTCACCCAATCACACGCTTCAATTCATTTGTTTACTCTCTCACGTAGAGTAAACGGATTCTTACAATCACAAAAACAATCATAAGAACAACAGAGCAAGACACTCAAATCAATTTATGTTTCTATGGGGGTGGAATAGTATTACACACAAACTCTAGAACTATGTTAAAATCTAGTTTACATAAGAGGTGGGCTGCCCTTTATATAGGCTTATAAGGTCGGTTGTTATAGTACATTGATGCTACGGTACCACGTTGGTGCTACAGTATATGTGCAGATGCATTGCATGCTTGAACTTGAAGCTAGGTAGCAGCCAAATTCAAGTGCAATTTCACCTCTAAAATATCTAGCCTACATTGTTATGTTGCAAGCTAGCAAAATTCAAGTTAATTATATCTTCTCCAAATATCAAGCCAACTTGCTCTTTATTTCCTTCTCTTATTCTTTGAATCTGATAACAAGCAAAATTGGTGCATTAGGTAGTAATCAACTCTCATTAAAATTACTATCTTTTAGGAAAAGATTCACCTGGTGTTTTAATTCTCTTGCTCACGTGATTGGTCTTGTTGGTGTAGGTGTACTTAGTGATGTCCTCATCAGTTATAGTTAAACACAATAGTCTACTCCATCTATCCCAAAATAAAAACATCTCTCGCATCCCGAGGAAACTTTAGTAGGGATTAAAATTGACTAAAGTACCCCTCATTAATAAAAAAGTAGTGTTAGTGGTTGGTAGGCAAGGGGTATTAAAGGGATAAAATTTCTAGATTTGTAGATAAGGGTACTCCCTTCATTTTTTATATTATAAGACGTTTTGACTTTGTTCTAAGAGGGTAAAAATTAAATTATTTTGAAACAAAGTTTAATCTAAAAGTCAACTTACTTTGCGACGGAGGGAGTAAGTACTTGCACCCATAGCGTTATTTGATTTTGTGATAATATTTAAGGCTACAAACAAATGAATTAACTGCTACAAAATTATTGCTTTAAAGAAGAACCCTAAGCAATTTATATTTTTATATATAATATTTTTTTTTGAAAATCGCACCGTCCAAAAGCCTGAGAATCTATATAATACATGTAAGAGGAAAAGAACGCTACCTTAAATGAGTATTCGCCACGGCCTGCGAGTGGGCGGCCCAAGCAAAAGTTGCTCAGGAGATATGTGCTGTGCTACCGGCCTCTTGGCCCACGCGGCCCAACCTGCACGTCTCGTTCATCTCCCGTATGATCCCGTCATCCTCATGTCATGCTGAGAACAGTGTCTCGTCCTTTTTCTGAGAAAACAACACTGCAGCAGCAGCAGCAGCTTACAATGATCGCAATTCGCAAGGAGTAAAGCATCGAGCTCACTGTGCCCCACGATGAACGCAACGTCGCAACAACACCTACTGATTCGGTGCCAAGGGAACGCAAAAATGATGGATCGTTGCTAGCACGTACGCTAGAGAAGAAAGCCAGATTTTTCTTAAGCCAGCCTACTGTAGCACCCATATTATTCCCTTCGTTTTCGTATACCTATCCTCGTTTACCGGCATAATTTAACTTTAACCATTAATAATTTTTAAATAATTAGACTACTACCAAAAACAATTTAATAGGTTTAGATACAATCCACTTTAATAATACAACAACCTTTTAAATATTTTGTAAAAAATAAGAATAAGAAAGCGTGAAAAGCGTGTCATGACAAGAGGTAACAACTTTTATTTTCTGTGGTATGTTATTTATGTCATGGAGTCCACCTCCATCGATTAGGTTTCACCTTATCAGCCGTGAATAAAATTTGAATTTTAAAACTTAATTTTAGAGTTGATTTTAGGGTTTTTTTAATCGTAGTTTACTTTTCAATATTTGCTTTTAAATCATTAAAGACACCTGTATAAAAGTTTTACCTATAAATTATTTTTTAGTCACAGATAAATATTTACGGTTTATAATCAGGCTAAACGAAACATGGAGCACTTACAGCTGTTTCCGGGTTACCGCTTTCTTTTTTTTTTGACTTATTGGCCAACGTCTTAGGACCTATTCGATTCAACTTAGTGTGTTGGTTTATAAGTCGTATGAAAATAAGAACATGTAATTAATTAAGTATTAATTATTAAAAAAATAAAAAATTGATCTGCTTGATTTTTAAAGATATTTTCATATAGAAAGTTTTAAAAACCATACCGTTTTATGTTTTAGAAAACGTACTAACTAAAACTGAGGGAGAAACTGCCAGCCATAAGTAGAAGCGAATACCATGTTAGACAGTATTCTTTTTGTTTATTGAAGGAAGCTACTTACTCGTTTATCATGAGCACATTTCTCAAAATATTAAACGAGATGTTTTTGTAAAAACTTTCTTATATAGAAATTTCTTTAAACAAATCAAATAATCCATTTTCAAGTTTATAACAGCAAATACTTAATTAATCATATACTAATAATCTTTTCTCGTTTTACGTGTTATAGGAAAACTTAAGCTAGAAGCTATTTACTATTTAGGGAGTGTTCGGCTTGTGAGTTTTTGGTAGCTTATAAGCCACACGTAAAATAAGAAATATCATTAGCATATGATTAATTAAGTATGAGCTATTACAAACTTAAAAAAGAGATTTATTTGCTTTTTTAAAGAAATTTCTATGTAGAAACCTTTTGTAAAAAATATTTCGTTTAACATTTTAAAAAACATGTTTACAAAAAAGAGATAATAAAATAAGAAGCATAAGCAAACACTAACTTAGGCTCCATTCGGGAATACTAGTTGAGGAGAAAAAATTTCTCGTTTTCTCTTAACACACTCCCGAACTGCTAAATAATACGCTCCTTGCAAAAAATTTATATATAAAAGTTATTTTAAAAAATCATATTAATTAATTTTACATATTTAAAATAATTAATACTTAAATAATTATGCGCTAATAGATCACCTCGTTTACCTAATCTTATTGCTCTCCCCTCCTCCCTAAGCTTCAAAGTATCCCTTAGACCCATGTCACCGAGCAGCATCAGCAGTCGAAGCCGCCGGAGCGGAGAGCGATGTCTGAACTCTGAAGCTTCCTGGTTGTTATCGCTCCTCCTCCGCGAGCGAGGCAGCCGCCCGCCAGGTTCATTGAACCAAGCCAACCACCACGAATCACTCTGCCTCCTCCTGCGGTTGTTATAAGTTACAGCTCTAAATTTTCAATCTTTCAACTTGGCCGAGCATAAAGAGAGAGGTGGCGGTGCAAAGGGGGGAGGGAGAGCGACAAGGGAGATAGGGGGAGGTGGGGAAGATGAGCAAGGGCGCTAGCACAGCACCTCTCCTCACCCCCTACAAGATGGGAAGATTTGATCTTTCCCACAGGTCCAGCCTCTGTTCCCCTCTCTCATAGCGTACCTGAAATATGTACCCCAATTTTCCAATTCCCAATTTTGCCAGCCAGTCGGATTAAAGAAGTATATGAAATTGCAAGTCTGATTAAAGAAGTACATGAACTTGCAACTGGCGTCGATTCGCTAGATCTATTCTGTTTAGGTGATCTCTGACGCATCAGCCGTAGGGAGGCCATTTAAGATGCCGATTCTGGAGAGAAGAGAGAGAGAGAGAGAGGGGAAAAAACATTGCATTTGGGTGCAGACATAGGTGATCTAGGCCCTGTTCTTTTCAGATTATTCTCCGGATTATTGAAACAGATTATTTGCTCTATGTTTCAAAAAAATATTTTTTTTCTCGGAAAACTTCCTTCTACCGTATTGCTTAAACCACTTGTTAAGTTTATTTCTTAAAATATTTAATTTATCTCTATAATCAACTAAATAATCCATATCAATAATCCGCTCAATAATCTATTTCAAATAGAGCCAGTAGTTTAGGTGATCTCTGACATGTCATTTGTAGCCAGACTGCCTTTTGCCAGTTAGGGAAGAGGAAATCCATGGACCATACATCGTGAAGAGGAAATCCGTGGACCTCAGATTGTGGTTTCGTCATCCTTGTTCTCTGAATGTGTTTTGCTTTGTTTCTATTACTTGGATACTGCATTGTTGTATTGTTATTCATAGGATGACTGGATTCTCTCAGTTCGTCTCTCTCTCTTTTTTCCTCACCCTTTTTCGCGTTTTGCTCTTGGCAAGTTGGAATGGTGTTGTTGCATCTTATTCTACCAGGAAGAATCATGCAGTGCCCCAATATGTGGCCTGTTTATAAAAAGAATAGGGACATATGTACTGAAATGACGACATAATCGATCAGGTTTTGAGCAGAAAGGTTCTGTTGTGGATGGACAATGAAAGTTAAAATTTTTTATGTATGTGGAAATCATACTTCAATCCAAAATTGTGGTGTTTTCAGAATAACTGAAAGTTTCCTATCGTCGGTTTATATTGAGTAATTGACATGATCATAATATAACAGTCACGACTTATAAGCAACAAATTCAATGAATTTTCTCTGAAAATATGGCAAGATGTGTATCCAGCAATTCCTGCTTATGCCTATAACTAGAAACCTGTCGCTCTTGTTTATGCAATGATCCATTTTTTACTGAAATTTTACTCGTCTGTCTAGGGTAGTTCTTGCACCACTGACAAGGCAGCGTTCCTATGGTAATGTTCCTCAGCCTCATGCCATTCTGTACTATCAACAGAGAACAACCAAGGGAGGCCTTTTGATTACTGAGGCCACTGGAATTTCAGACACTGCTCAAGGGTGAGTATCCTAGATTGTTAGGCCGTGGCTTCTTGAAGCCTCAGGAGCCATGTTCAATTGCCTTTTGATGTGATCAGCTATCTTTAAAGATAAAATGTTTCCTGTATGCGTGCAAGATACAAAGATACTCCTGGCATTTGGACAAAGGAGCAAGTGGAAGCATGGAAGCCAATCGTAGATGGCGTTCATGCCAAAGGAGGAATATTTTTCTGTCAGATTTGGCACGTAGGAAGAGTCTCTAATAACAGTATGTTTACTACATCTGATATAAGCATGTTCTCTAGCTATGTAATTGTCTGTTTAGTTATTTGCAATCAGGAAGACCTTTAAATTGGATTTCCAAATTTTGAGACTATGCTTTGTGAAAACATACTGTATTATTCACTGGTAGCTCATCGCAGCATAAGTTATGCCATCTTTGTTTTAAATGAAGCTGTGTAGGCAAACTCTTGCTCATTTCTGTACTTCTGTTTTTTTCCCCTTTTTGGTGGTATTCAACCAACACATGTTCAATATCACTATGCAGATTTTCAGCCTAATGGGCAGGCTCCAATTTCGAGCACCAATAAGTCACTAAAACCTGCAGTAAGAGCCAATGGCATAGATGTGGCTGCTTTCTCAACTCCTAGGCCATTAGAGACTGATGAGATCCCTTTTGTCGTCAGTGATTTCAGGGTTGCTGCTAGAAATGCAATTGAAGCAGGTAAGCATCTTCCAATTACATTTTGCACACCAGGTGTTTAAAATAATTTAAAATGTTCACCAGACAATGCATTAAAGGGAACCTAATGTTAATGTTTCATATGATGTGTAGGATTTGATGGTGTTGAAATCCATGGAGCTCATGGTTATTTGATCGATCAGTTTCTAAAGGACCAAGTCAATGATCGTAATGACAAATATGGTGGGAGCTTAGAGAATCGCTGCCGGTTTGCACTAGAAGTAGTCCAAGCCGTAGTTGATGAAATTGGAGCGGATAAGGTTGGGATAAGGTTGTCACCCTTTGCCAGCTATTCAGAGGCATCAGACTCAAACCCAGAAGCTCTAGGTCTGTACATGGCAAATGCACTAAACAAGTTTGGAATTCTCTATTGTCACATGGTGGAGCCGCGGATGGTAATGCTTGGTGAAAAGTTTGAAACCCCCTACAGTCTTCGTCCAATCAGGGATGCTTTCAAAGGAACGTTTATTGTTGCTGGTGGCTACAATCGGGAGGATGCAAATAAAGCAGTCGCCACTGGCTATGCTGATTTGGTTGCTTATGGGCGCTTGTTTTTGTCCAATCCTGATTTGCCTCGGAGGTTTGAAATAGATGCTCCTCTCAACAAGTACAACAGAGAGACTTTCTACATCTCTGATCCAGTTATTGGATACACTGACTACCCATTTCTTCCATCAGATGTCTAAATGTGCACTTCCGCCTCTCATTAGAGCAGTTCAGCAGCCACCTTTTGTATTGGTTGGATTCGAGGAATATGTCCATTGATCTGAATACTTAGTTTTCATGTGTGTGCGCAAGGCACTGATAACATAATGTGACCATTGCGGTTTCAGAACTGCATATAAATAAAAAGGGAAATGAGAGGTAGATCAAGCAGTTGTTCATCTGTTGAGAATTTAATGTAGTTTACATGCAACTATTGTGAGCCTGGTGTAATCTCATGGGGCTTTCCTGTCTCCTTTTGCTCTGTCATTCAGATGGTTGACTGTGGATGATCAAATATGTCAGCGACCACAAATCTTTTGTGCATTCCCGAAATATGTGTCACTGACTGAGAGATGGGAGTACGGTTGGAATAGGAATAACAAATGGAACATGTAGGTTGCATGTTTGCGGACTGCTAATCCTAGCTTAGCATGTTTGATATTTCAGAATAGCTTTTGGTCTGATGTTCTGAAATGTTCTCCTGGCAGTTACTGATTACAGGGCATACCGCACGAGTTAGGATGCAGATTGCATACAAAGAGCTTAGAAGGCAAGAAGCACCTCTCCCCGCCCATCATTTGTATATTGTTCTAAAAAAAGTTTGTGTATCCTTTTTGTTGTGTTGTGAAAATCACCCAGGCCTGATTTTTAAGTCCTTTATGAAATGATTCATCATCCACTTGACACTCGCTTATCATCGAAGTAATAGCTTAAGCTTGTTTTGGATGATAATTCCGGGTACTACTTGACAAAGCCATCTCGTAACTAAGTTATTAGAACTTGAAGCTGGTAGATAAGTCAGGTTTATGGATTATGGGAATATCATGCTTAGCTTTAATCATGGTTCGTGGATATCACCACTGCCAGGATAAAGTAAATGAGAGGCATTCTTACACACTGTTCGGCAGCACTTATTTTTCGGGCGGCTTAAGAAAAGCTGGCTTTTATGGCTGTAGCTGTTGGCTTCTTCCGTTGGCTATCAGAGACGGAACGCCGTCGTTCGCCTGCTAACGGATCGTCGCTTCTGTCGGCCGGATGAATGACGGAAGACTGCTCCATACAACGTGCAAGTAAATAAGACAGAACAACGCGTAAAGAAGATGTCATCGACGATAGAAAATACGAGCATAACAAAATGCAACAATTGTACAAATTTTGTAAATGTATAATTTGTTACAAATTGCACAGAACTAGATAAATCTAACCACTTACCACAAAATGCAACAATTGTACAAATTTTGTAAATGTATAATTTGTTACAAATTGCACAGAACTAGATAAATCTAACCACTTGCCACGTTGTCGGCGAAACGGGAATGGGGGTCCTACATTCTTCGGGGACGCGTGGATCTTCGGCCACATCAGCTCCTCCGGGGCCACATTCTGCACCGGCGACGGCCAACTACAGCCTTCTTCTGGTCAAGTACCGGGAGCTCGAGGACATCCCCGGTCCCGGGTCTCGCCCCCGTGCCCAGGGCCTCGGCTTCGGTTCCGGGGCGCGCCCCCGGGACACATATCTAGGACTTCCCGGGCTCGGGTCTCGCTGTCGGGCCCGGGGCCCACAGCTCCCTTCCTGGGGCACGCCCCCGGGACACATCACTGGGATTTCCCGGGCCCGGGTCTCGCGCCCGGGTCCCGGGACGCTCCATGGTCGGGCCCCGTGTCTCGCTGCCCGGTCCCAGGGCCCACAGGCTCCATGCCTGGGCCCCGGGTCTCGTCCCCGGTCCCGGGAAGCTCCGTGCCTGGACCCCGGGTCTCGTCCCCGGGCCCGGGGCTCACATGCTCGGCCTCGGGGCGCACCGGGACATCCCTGGTCCCGGGCGTAGCTCCTCGGGCCCGAGACTCACATTTTCCGTCCCCGAGGAGCTCGGCGCCGTGTGTGCGCGGAGGGCTCGATGAGCTCTCTGCCTCGGGCACGAGGTTGACTCGAGCGGACCAACTCTCCAACTACCTGCATTAATGACGAGGCGACGGGGCGTGTCGCCCCTGTCGCCTGCTCTGCCACATGTGGACGTCTCAAGATGGCCCCCAGTGGACACACGACCGTGCAGTCAGAGACTTTTGACTTCGGCGGCGAGGGCGTGCACCGTCATGATGGCCTTCCGTGGGCCCCCTCCTAGTGCCGTCAAAGAACTTTCAGCTGAGGGGGCCTCGATTCTCCACACTCTGGCAGTGGAGGCGCGCGCTGTCACATCTCCATACTCCAGCCGCCCACAGCAGCCCGGCAACGTGCCGACCAGACAGGCAGCCGAGCCAGGCGGTGATTAGACGTCCCTCCGGCGCGGCGCGGTAGGCGGCCGCGTGCGTACGACAAGACAAATCGTAGCTAGCTTTCTCTGTGTACTGGGCACTGTGGACTCCCCTTGATCGATAAAAGGAGGATCCATGCCTGCAAAGTGGGGGGACTCGCTGGTGCTTTCTAGTTCTCTGAGACCCTGATCTCTGGCTCTCTAGTTCGCTCTTTCGCTACTGTTCGTCTTTTTCAGCTCGCTCTGTCTCTCTTTTCGGAAGGGAGGGCTAGCTCCAGAGCACTTCTGAGTTCACCTTGTAACAGCAACCCACATTCATCTCCAAATAGCAAAAAAACACACAAGAGTAGGGTATTACGTCTCTGCGCGGCCCGAACCTGTCTACCTCCTTCTGTCTCCTTGCGTGCCATTCTCTCCGCCGATCATCTTCTCTCCGACGCCGCAAGCCGTCCTGTGAACAACTCCCCTGGCCGAACTCAAAAGGGGGGTCTCCAGACTCCCTGCAGTTGGAGTTTCCTTCTCCGACACACGTGGTTTGCAATCCAATTAAGAATTGTATTCATTGACTCCTTGCTATTTGGCGCATTGTACCAAATACGGAACGGCGGTGAAACTAGATGGATGGCCTGTCCATTATACAGTGGGTTTACGTGTATGAAGTTGTCGTCTTGACAGTCTACCCCAAAATTATGCAGCGCAAATGCAGAGTGTATGATGACAGTCTGGACTTCAATATCGTAGCTCAGGACACCATTTAGAATTCGCCATCTATTTTTTATTCTCCCAAAAAGCCTCTCAATTGAATTTCTCAGAGAGGAATGTAGGAAGTTGAACTCTTCATGTAGGCCATCGGGCGCAGGTGCATAGGGTTCAACAAACTGGTCCCAATGGTACCGTACTTGCGGATATGGCACTAGGAATCCCATTCGACTAGGATACCCAGAATCTACGAGAAAATATTTTTCAACAAAATAGCAAATTTATGTCAGTACTGATCAGCAAGAAATGCAAAAGAAGTGTGTATTGATATGAAAAGAACCATTTCAGTAAAATTGACTTACCAAGCGGAGGTCTAGGAAAATGATATGGATACCCATATATGGCGTTCTGCAGCACACGTTAGTCGTGAACAGACCCAGGCCAACCACAGTCAAGAAACATCACCCTTTTGTCCCAGCCAATAACTACAAGAGCATTTCTTATAGTCTCGTTTTACCGGTTCCTGTACTCGATAGCCCGATGGTTCAGGACTACAACAGGGATGTGCATTTTATCAACAGCACCTACCGAGTTGTGGAAAGGAATGAATCGTTCGTCATTCATCAGCCTCGGATGAACAGTACTAAAATTTGGATCAACTGGCTTCAAAATGTCCGCAGCCATAGCACCAACAGAGTCCAAAACCCGACGAAAGTAGACTAATACTGTCGAGCTAGATCGCATCCACCAATTGTTTGTCATTTTATTTGCTTGTGGACCTACCATTGTGAATAAAAACATGCCAAGTGCTTCTAAGCTACAGACTTCATATGTACCTTGCAGGTTGTAACGCGTTGTTAGCAACTCATGAAGCCTATTTATCTGCTGTGTACTGAAGCGGAAAATATTCCGGCACTGCACTGGATTTCCCATTGTCTCTAGCATCCAACTGATTTCACTCTGCACAGGTACGTGACACGGTGCTCTTGTGTTGGACCACATGACATTCTCAATAACCTCATCCTCCAAACTGTTGTATGAGATCTCATCAGCTTCCATGTTGGCCTCATCATCTTCTATGTTGCTGCTCTCGTCTGTAGTATTATCATCGCTGCTCATTTCTCTGTAACCTGACAGTCAAAAACCAAATATATATGATAGGAAGAAGTTTGAGCAGTACCAACTGTACAGCTAGAAATTATAATCAACTGTGTAAAAGAGTTTAAGCAGTACTACATATATGTACAACCAATTATTTATAATAGTCTATACGTAAAAGACGCTGCGTAACGTGGTAAGGTGAAAAAAAGCAACAGGTATCAGTACTACACTAACAACAAATGCAATAGTTCAGAGTTATTGTAAATTAAATAACCCAACAACATAATTATTTCGCACAAGGAAATGACACATGGTTGTCTTACAAATTATCAGAAAGTTCAGCAATTAATACAGTACATTAACATATCAAAATGCATTCTACCCTGAAACCATTATTGATATACGAATCTAGAGTTACACTCAACAATGGTAAACATGAACCACTCATTTCTGTCCACCATCATCCTCTCCTCCAGAACAGGAGCCACCTGCATCTACCCCCTGGTGGAAATCCCACGGTTCCACACCCCCAATGTCGAAACCATCTGCAGGATAACCCCACTATCCAAGAGCTCCAGCAGATGGACCAAACCCACTCTGTCCATGGGCTCCAGCAGATGGACCAAACCCACCCTGTCCAGCACTTCCAACCCCTAGAGCAAATCTGCCCTGTCCAGCCCTTCGAACCCCTATAGCAAACCCTCCATATCCCGGACCTCCACAACCTAGGGAATAACCTCCTGGACCAAACCCCCCCCCCCCCCCAAAAAAAGGACCATACCCCCACTGCCCTGCTCCTGGAGCAAACCCCCCATGTCCATTGTAGCCACCAAAAAAATCCACCACCAAAACCAGGTTGCCCTCCCATAGGAGCAGTAGCACCAATGTTCCCTCCCATCTTCAAGTTGTAGTGAGTCTCGATGAAGTGCACTCGCTCCTTGGCACTTTTGCAGTTCTTCAAGAAAAACCCGTGATAGTATGGATCATGGAACAGATGCATGGCCTTGCTCCATGTAGGGCTCGTGTTGCTATGGCCATCGGACTCCACGAGCTCCATGTATGCTTCTGGGCATTTCTCTTTCATCTTCTCCAACCTCTAGGCCCTACTCTCTATGGACTCCATCCTGAGATCAGCCAGGCGTTGCAAGGCTGCGCCAGCTGATGAGTCTGTGGTAGTTCATGTTCTCTTGAAAGAGCCACCTATAGATGCATCTTCAGGAATGCACCTCATGCCCTTTCCCTTCTTCTGATTACTTCTGCCTTCAGGGGAGGTTCCTTTGAAAGGAATATTGCTCAGTGCTTCCAGGTCGATAGGGTCTGGACAGCCAGCCTCTTGCCCCTGAGCTGGCTGCTCAAGTGCTGCCCCTGCGACCTTGGAGTAGTTTCCAGTGACTGTCCGCCCACGGAAAACTGCATTGTGCTCTTCAATGAACCTCAAAGGGGTTTTCCGAAACACAGCAACATCTTTCTTCATCTGTAACCATATGAGTATTTCTGTTATAGCAATTGAAACATGGTTCATTACACACAAGAACAGGCTTTATAGCACTATTGGGGTCACAGCAGCAGGAAATTCAATATATGGGTAATAGCAGCAGGTTTACAGTAACATTACAAAATGGTTTCTTCAAGCCACTACATATATATCAGTAGTAAAAATTAGTTTGTGATGGTTTGCAGCAATGGTGCACAGCCTCATGTGATGGTTTGTAGAAATGGTCCATTGCATAGTTTTATGAATATTTTAAGACTCAAGAATAGGCTGTAAATAATTCCCACCTACAGGAAAATATTAAGCAAGGGAAGACATTCAGTACATTGAATTGAAGTTCTACCATAGTAATACTCTATATGCCTTCAGTTCTGTAATTTCATCAAGTATTTTCTGATTGGTTGATCAGAGTAACATATGGAAACAGTCCCACACATAAATGAACTCCATGGACTGCTGGGTTACATGTTGCATTGCATATCCCTTCCATGCAGTACAGTTTGTAACTAATTGAAATTAGAGACAAGCTAATTTTCTGAATTCAACTACTAAACGAAACTCAGTTGTAATTCAAAATATATAAAAAAACCAAGTCTTCACTTGTCAGTATCACATTTAGCTCACGTATCACATCTGACAAAATAAAATGGTTTGTGAATACATATTTTTGATCAGAGTAGATGACAGGAGACTAATTTTTGTAAATTATCTATATGGATTGGGAGGTACAAGCATCTCTGACTTTTAAATGCTTGTGATTAGCTATATAATTTTGAGAATGGCAAACATGAAAAATAAAATCAGCACTTTTAGATTGTAGCTACATAAGAAAGAAAACTGGTTTTAACTGAAGATGTATACAGAGTGATGAGCTACAGACTGGAACTTAGTACTATGGAAATTTGCTGGCAAAGAAATGAAACCGCAATGAACATATAACACAGCACATAAGTACATATTGACAGGATAAACATCACTTTGATTTTGCATGAACAAGCTACAATTCAGTTCAACAACATATCTACAATCACATAAGCAGAAATTTATAGTTCAAAGGAGGCTTTGTCAACATATATTATGTGGGCACCCCGGTTTTCTGCACTATAAGAGGTAATTGGTACAACAACACGAAATATCTAGTTGGATGGGATCTCAAGAGAAAGCCAAATAAATACAGTAACCATCCAATCTCATCGCAGCCTTGTCATACAAACCACCAATTATAATGCAAAACAACCGAAACGCCAGACTAAGAACACGAGAGATATTTGGAGAAATAGTTACACCAGTCCGTACGGCGAGATATGCCCGTCAAACCACACGAAGGTGGCGACCAAACACGATACATATCTCTAAGGACATGGTCTACGGTTGAACTACTCTTCATGTATCTTAACTGTTCTAAGCCTATACTCATGCAGACTAGCCCCAGGAAAATTGCTAGTCCACACTTTCATCTCTAGCAATGGTATTCAATAAATGGTTGTACAAGTAAGTAGACTAAATTTACTACATCAGAGTTATATAGGTCAAATGACCGAATAATATGATTCAGCGGAAACTTGTCTACCCATACCACAGGCAATCCGACTAGGGGTAGACCCCTTAAAGAATCAATCCTGAAGAAGTAACGAATTCCCGTAGCACTCAACCTACAGCAAAGAATTATAATCATACAAGCAAGAGTCAGTACATTATCGAAATAATGTACTGGCAAGGACAATCCTATATCGTTACATGCGAGCTCTAAAATCAAGAAGATGGCTATTTGTGGGTTCAGTTTTGCATAAAGCTAATTTTAGTTCATAATTATTTGCAACGGTATTTAATAAAACATTAGAAACATATATAACAAATAGGGAAGTAATCAACATCATAATTTTCCTGCTTGCTGCCCTCCACGGCAACAAGCCATCATAAGCATTGTAATAAGCATAATAATTCTCATAAGTCATTAATCCTTATCCCAATTTCATAAACACATTTAAAAACATAAATCTATACTCAATGGACACAACCATGCTGCTCATGACCGTGAGCACGGCTAACCGATTAGTTTTGACTCTGCAGAGTTTGTATAACTTTACCCACATGATATGATTGCTCTAGTTTGTCCGGTACCTGTCGATACCACCACACTCTGCACATTGAATGCGGTCTAGAGGTCATAACATAGCTTTTACATTACCTAACATTTAGCCTTGCACCAGCACGAGGTGTGTTACTCCACATCGGGGCGCTATCCCGATGCTGTGGGTGGCGGGCCCACGCCTTAACCCAGCGCCATGGCGGCAGCCTACCTGGCTCCCCACAAGGCATACAACGTTGTATTGGACACGTTTAGACCCCTATTTCGTTACGGGATATAGGTAGCTCCTCTGAACAGCCCTACGGTACGTTTGTAGGCACTGCCCATACTACTTAGCCTACCAAAATGCAAGGCTAAACATTAAGTAACTTAATCCACTATGACTATCTCATACTAGCACATGTGGTTGTACTGTTTAACATGAGAAATGACACTGAGTTCGGTCCTTAATCGACTCAGGCGAACACTCCCCCTATCGGTGTGCAACTACTTCATATGCACACCACTTGCCGCCCAAGTCTAAAATCAGGTTTTTTCATCATTTTAGTTCACAAATAACCAGAGGCTTCACCTCTGTCCAGAAGTTATAAAATTCTCATTTTCAAAGTTATATAGTGATCATTGTAGTATTTAGCATGTTACTAAGCATATCTAAGCATAAGCAAGTGTGTTAACTTAACATAGACCCCCATGAGTACAAATCAAGTACTCTAACCAAGCCTAAGGTTACAAACAGCAAGGAGTACAATGTTTTAAGATGGATCATGCAACTAATAGGTTATAACTACCATTTTCCACAATTCAAATACCGTTATTCACAAATACGCATGCAATTTTACAAATAACACATTTCATTCCCAAAACATAGGATTCAATTTGTTCAAAGAGGAGGGGAGAATACTTGCCTTACTCTTGAGTACCTAGAGCAACCTTTACTTCACTCCTTCACCGACTTTGAATTCGTTCTCTAAAAGAAAATTATCGTATGATCGTATAAATAGCAAATAATGCAAAAACTCCAAAATGCTCTAATATGCATGAGATTTATACCTTAGGTTGCTACTGATCCAAAGTGAATTTAGGTGAAGGAATTTCTATTTTATCATCTACGGTTTGGGAGTTATGAATTTTACATCTTCTATGTGCGTAATACGCTATTTGTACCTTATATAGATTTTAGGGATACTCTATGAGATGTTTTGCTAAGTGTGAACTTTAGATAATGGGTAGGTATTGGTTTTGGATGATTTTTAGTGAATGAAGTTCTATTTTATTATTTTGCATTTCGGAGATATAAATTTTAGAAGACTTATACACGAATACGTCTAGTTACAAAATAATATTAAATGTCTAAATTATTTTAAAATATGTGGAACCTATGGAGTGGTTTGGTACTGGTTCTTGATGAGTTTTGGTGAAGAAGTTTCTATTTTATCAACTTCTATTTAGGAGATATGAGTTTATCAATTTTTAGACATGTACATGTATTTATACGTGTATTTTAATATTCATGTGTTTTAGGGCTAGGTTTTTATAAGAGTATAAATCTACATGTTTTGAGAAAAGTGTCTTATGGATTTACCTCCATTTGGGTGCATTTTATTTAGAGTAAAATGGAGTTTATATAATTTTTAGAAATTATTTTACTTTTTATATCCTATACGAAACATTTATACTTTGTATAAATCATAAAGATGTTTTATGTACAATATTTTAGCTAATAATCTGCTTTTTTGGAAATGAGAGCAAAATGTTTTGAAGCTAACAAATTTGGTTTCATATTATTTGGAGCTAGTATGAATTTTGGAAGTCAATACATATTATGTAATCTAATTTATGTATTTACCTATTACAAGTTTTATATAAGTGTCTTTCATATAAATGAAATTTGGCTTTAGTTCACTGCAGTAAAGATCAATATTTCATGAATTTACCAAACCTTAATTTATAGTAATGAGAAATAGTTAAATTTATATATAAGGTTTATGTGTTTTATGATTTTTATTATTTTTAAGGAATTTTTGGTACTGATTTCCCTAGATTTTATTCTACAGGAATAAATTTCATAATTTTCTGATTCCAGAAAAATTTGATTCATCCAATTTGAAGTTAAAATGAATTTGTTATGGATTTTACAAGTTCACTCATTTTTCAATTGAACAGAAAAGGTTTTAGGCATTTTTATTTGTTTTTCCGAATTTTAACCCAGCCGGGTCCACATGTCATAGAGAGCCGATATGCAAAAAGGCCCCTAGAAGTCCTAAGAATCAACTCGCACTCCCTTCTGGCGAGTAGGTCCCGCGTGCTAGCGAGACTAAGCAGAGGAGAGCGAGGCAGAGCAGAGGCGCGCACGGTCGGCGAGTTTCTCACCGTCGTCGGCGGCGAACGACGGCGTGGCTTGGGTTGCGGCCAAAAGGAAAAAGGTAGAGGGAGATGAGGCGAACACGTTGGTGCAAGTGCGGGGGCTAGAGGTGGACGAAGGCTCGCTAGAGACGAGCCCGAGCGGCGGTTGTTCTCGGGTATATGGTGGATGTGGCCTTGCGGCTACTGTTTTGTTAGGGAGAGGCATGCAGAGGCTTCAATGGGTTCCCAGGAAGCTCACCATGCGATTGCCCAAGGTGGAGGAACACCGGACAGCAACGATGGCAGTGAAGACAGCCCGGCGGCGGTGAAATCCCACGGGTTCACGGCTGCGGCTCAATTAGTTTGACAAGCTGCCAAGGGAAGATGCCCATTGTATTAGAGGTCGCCTAGAGATGGTGTCTATGCGAGGAATCGAACAGAGGCTAACCAGAGGGGATGAATTGACGGCGGCGACAACTTGACCGGAGGGAAAGAAGACGGCGTCGATCTCCTGGTACACGGCGTTGCGGTTCGATTGGTCGGGGCCGGAGTCTCCTGGGATCAAAGCGATGCTGGCGGCGAGGTGGCTCGGGCTGAGATCGCCGGAGCTCACCGGAACAGCAACAACCCGGGCAGCGGCGTTCCAGAGGCGATGGCGGCGGTGACCGTGACGGTGGCCGATGCAACCTAGGAAAGAAAAGGCAAAAAGGGTCATCTAGAGGAAGAGGATCATGTTCTGGTGGTCGAAGTGCGGCGAAGCTCACCCGAGCGGCGGCGATGGCAGTCGAGCAGTGGCCGGCGTTGGAGAAGATGATGCCGTTCCCAGGGAACCTGTCATGCCCAGAAATTCATCAGAATTTCCAAAGCTAATTTGTGCAATAAATCCTCGTCCAAGAATCAGCCGAGGTACACAAATCGACAATTTGATAAACATAACCAAAACGAAATAACGATAAATACTTACAACAGAGGCACTTAGTCCTCACATAGGAGAAAACAGCAGCGGAATGGTAACTAGCGTAGCTTCAGCACCAAGCCACAGGCAGCTCAACTGGGATATAAGCCAAACACCAACTTCTCCTCCTCGCAAAGCTTCACTCTAAAGATTGCAATAATGCAAGACTGAGTACCACCCACCGTACTCAATAAGCCACACTAGGAAATGCAATGTAATACAACAGGATACTAAAGGAAAGGCATAGTATGGCTTATTTGTATAAACAATATTTAAAATATTTGCATTTAAAATCATTAAAACAGTATAGTTTAATTATTAATCAGTATTGAATCAACTACTGAACAACGTTCCAACGTAGTTCAGGCCCAAACCATATTCCCTCCATCCTGGAGCTATCAGATTCCATCATTTATCATCATTATTAAATAGTGTAGGACTAATCACAGAAAACATTGTTAGGCTCGCCCTTAACCGTGGGCACGGCTATTCGAACAGTTTTACTCTGGCCAGAGGTGTACCAATTTACCCACCAGACACAACTCCACAACACATCACTGTGCCTCTAAATACCACCACGGTATCTCGAAAAGGAATTGTGACAGGATCATTCATGTAACTCGCCCAATAGGAGAGCCTCCCGCCGAACCTCCGGTCTTCGGTAGGGGTGATCAATGCCCTCCCCGCAAGACGACTCGACGCCCAAATGCATGGACTTATTGTCACTAACATGTGTGGACTTATTTCAGCCACAAACACGCCCTGGTGCCTCCTATCGAACTTGGCACACTTCAAACTCCTGCTAGCCCATACTAGCTTGTGGTTAGCATGAGTGTTGCTTCGCAACAAATAGTCCGCGAACCGGTCCTTAACTGTCATGAGCACCGCTAGCAACATTCCAACACTGGTGCTCACAACCCACCATCAATCAAGTTTTAGTTGATATAGTTAATTAATCAACCACGACTCACTGTCGTGAAAATATAGCCAGTATCCATTAATTATTGATAAGTGATTCATTAACTTTCCCCACATAAAATGTCACTAGAGTTTCTAGACATGGCTAAGCAACTCCTAAATAATCTAGCCAGATAAATATTTAAACATTCAGCTACTCAGTATTATTCATCCAAGGTATCAAGGTATAGATAGCAATAACCAAAATGGCCATAAATATCAAGGAATATTGGCTATTAAATAATTACCCGTAATAATGTCATTCTAAAGCATTTCATGCAATAACTTTAAAATAAAATAGCTTTCACAAACAGGATCAACATGCTCAAGGAGATTGTCGTGTGACTTGCCTTGCAATTGCAAAACGTCTTCAAATAATCTTCCGAACTCTTTCGTAGACTCTGCGATATTCCGAAACGACGATTATACGCGGCTACACGTAAAACGATAAAAATCCTAAGAAACTCCAAATAAACAATACATAAAAATACGTAAACAAGTAAATTATGATTTTAGATAAATTTAGGAAGAAGAACGGGTCGATTCGGACTTCAGACGGAAAAGATACGCCTTTAGGAGAATTAAATTCGGAATAAATCCGAAAAGAATTAGAAAAGAATATTCTCGGGAATAGCTATAGATTTTGGGTATAACAGGAATATTTTGACTGTGTCACAGGAAAAGGACGATCGTGGAGGCCCACATGCAGTGACACACAGAGAGGTGGAACCGCCATGGTCCACACGTTGGTGTCACTAAGGACTGCCGGCTGGGACCCACAAAGTAGAGAGGCATAGGGGAAAGAAAGGCTCCTGCCATGGGGCTCGGCTGAGGAAGACTGGGCGACGGCCACCGAGGGCGACGGGCAAGGCGACGACCGGCGACGAAGCGATTAGGATGACGACGGCTCGGCCAGGAAGGAGCAGGCGACGGCCGGCTGGCGGAGTTGACGCAGAGCTGAGGCGAGAGCGACGACGATGCAGCACCGACGGCGACGGCAACAACAGGCAGAGGAGGATGGGTGACGATGCCGAAAGAACGATGGCGGCGACAGACGACAGTGCGCCAGTGGCTTCTCACCTGCGAGCGAAGAGGCAACGACGGCGACGGCAGCGACGATAGGCGACGGCGCACAGGAGCAGGCGCGGGAGATCAGAGCAGGGCGGCGGCGCTCTCGGGAGGCAGGGGCAGGAGGAGAAGGGCGGCGGCTTCGGCTCACCGGTGGTGGACGAAGGACGACGACGGGCGGCGGCGGCGCTGGCGGCGTGGTAGGTGCTCACCGGCGACAGGAGGAGGCGGTGTCTGGCGGCAGCGGCGCACAGGACGAGGCGGCGCGGGGGCGGCGAGCTCAACGTGCGGCGGCGCGGCGACACGGGCGCAGAGCAGGGCGGCGGCGCTGCTTCTGGATGGCGGCAGCAGAGCGGCGGCGGCAGGGAGCAGCGGGACTAGGGCTAGGGCACGGCGGAGGCACGGCTTTATAGGAGAGGGAGTCCGGGGCGGCGACGGGAGCGGTGGCGCCGGCGGATTCGGCGGCGGCAGGCGCGGAGGCGTCGGCACGGCTCGGGACTCGGCCGGCTAGGCCGGGTCGGCAGCGGCGCGGCGGACTGGGCCGAGGTTGGACGCAGGCCGGCGTGGGCGCGGCGGCAGGCCGGCAGGCCGAGGGCGAGCAGGCCGGGGCTGGGGCGGTGTGGCGCAGGCAGGCTCGAGCCGGCCATCGAGTGAGAGAGAGAGGTCCAGAGAAGGGAGATAAACAGGAGAGAGAGAGAACCAGAGAAAAAAAGAAAAGAAAAAATAAGAGAAAGGATGGGAAAAAAAGAAAAGAAAGGAGAGGGGTTTTCTGGCAAAATTCCAAAATTTGGAAAATTAGAATTTAAGAATTCGAGGAGTATTTCCAAATCGAAGATTTGCAGAAATATTCAGAGGTCGGAATATTCTGATAATCAGAATCTATATATATATATATATATATATATATATATATATATATATATATATATATATATATATATATATATATATATGGGATATTTAGAAATTGAAAGCTCAGGGATATTTTGCAGAATCTAGGATTTGGGGAAACTTCGGATTACCAGAGATAATTAAAATATCGAGTCAAAGGAATTTTGGGGTGAAATGAATATTTGAAATATTGAGGATTTGGATTTTATTCGATAAAATCAAAGGGGAAAAATAATGGATATTTGATAAAAAGGAATTGAGTAAATCCGAGTCTATCGGATTTGGAGCTTTGGGGGATTTTTCTGGAGTCGGACTTTATAGGGAATCAAAGATTTGGGGACGACAACCCGAGGAAGTTACAAAGGGATTTGATTGAGAACGACCCGAGAGAAAGAATTGGGAATTTATTCAAATAATTACTGAAATTGATCTTTGTGGTATTAAAATTAATTCTGGAGCTCCGAAAAATCCGAGAAAATTTCAGAGAGTGTAATTTCACACAAATAATTTATTAAAAATAATTTCACCCATGATTTATTAAAGAAATTTTTCTTTCCTATTTTTACTTTACTTAATTAATTTGCTTTATAATTTAATATAAATTCTGAAAAATCAATTATTAAATAATTATTTAATTCTCGAAAAATCAGGCTGTGACAGAACCTGAGATGATTTCTCTTGGTTTTACCGTGGAATAGATAGAGGGAGAGAGGAGGAAGATGATGGCGAGGTGGCCGGTCAAATGGTGAACTTCTCTCGGCGGTGGAGACTTGGGTGGCTACAGATGGCATCGACGCGTGGAGGCTACCGTGGCATGTTCCTGGAGTAGAGAGTGAGCTTGGGCGGTGTCTGAGACTGATCAGCGGGTCCAGGATGTCTGTGGGTCCCACTTGGCAGTGTAAATGGGAGAGGAGCTCTCTAGATGCTAAGTGTGGAGGGTTGTGCCAACAGCTGTTTTGCACTGATAAATTCACTGAGTTACAGAGAGTGTCTGGGGTTGGAAAAATTTATATGTGTAGGTGAATATATGTTCTACCAAACTACCAAGTTTCAAAGCTAGAGGTCTTACATTTTTAATGTGGCAAAAAGATGAAATTGGCTTAGTAACACAATTTTCTGCAGTTATATATATTCCCTAGGGCTTTGCTCTTATTATTTTATGTGATTTATTTGGGAATTAAATTGAGAAAAAATTACTGGTGGTAGGGTTCTTCTTGACACACCTGTTGGTAGAATTTCACTGCCTAATTAATCTTCATTTTTATTTGGTGAATTTTAGAAGTAATCCAATTTATTTTAGTTAGCTTCCTAGTTTTGCTGATTTGAGGGATTTTATTGAAGTACTTACTGAAGTTATAAAATCATGTAAAATTTACAGTGGATTAATTATGTGGGATAGTGTTTACAGTAATTTTTCCATGATTTTATGTTTAACCAATCATTTTTAGAAATTCCTTAGGCTATGCAAATGCTTATGCACCCTATTATGAAAGTGCACTTTAAGATCCAAAAACAATTCAAAAGAAAGCCTGCACATGAAATGGTAATTAATTTATTTATCTTCATATTTTTATGTCAAACTTTTATCTATACATATTTAGTCATATTACATTTTCTGTTTCTTGTAAATTAACTCCTAAAATCTTTATGCACCAACCCTAAGGTATTTTAATTTGGTCAAAACCTCTTATACCCATTTGGATGAATTACTTTCATTCCCATTTGACCTACAAAAGGTTTTAGAAATTTGATTTATGGATTCCAGAGCTGTGCTTTATATTCTTTTATTATTGTATATTGTGACCTAGGGTGTCTTTAAATAATTAGAAATTTTAACTATAAAAGTTTTAGCGTTTCCCCCTTTAAAGATTTACTTTAGTAAACCTACCTCTCATTTTACTCATTTGCATAGAAAGTATAAGATTTTACTTTTCGAGGGCTTTTTATTAGCTTATTTTGGTTAAAATTTCGAAATTCGAAATTTTGGTATGTTACATATTGATTCACATATATAAAAGGAGAGCACTTACCGAAATGACCTTCTCCCACCAGGCGTCATCTGCTACGATGGCTTGAGTGGCTAGATCACGACCGAGACCTGATGCATTTTATTCCAACCAGCACCATAGCACCCATCGCTTTTTCAATGTATACCAGTAGTTTTTTATTTGCTTCCTGCAGACCTTCTTCCCCCTCCTATCAAGCAACTTATTCTCCAAGTTGATGTATGCCATATTTTTCGGGCAGTTGGAGGTGATGTTACCCGCGGCTATCTCCTCCATGCAACATTGGAGGAAGCACAGCTGATCGTCGCGAGACCATGTCACTCGACCCTCGCTCATCTACGAACTCAAGTCAACAACGTGGAATCACCGGAAACATTGCGATAAAATATTTGTGCCTTACCTTAGGTGGACTGCAAGATGGGATTCGATCCCAATCGATGCAGCGGACCACGGTGACAGGAGTGATGTTGCAGATGAACGAGCGCAGCGCTTCAGGTGACGTTGCGACGACCTTGGTCAGGGCCCGTGCGGCGACTGCGACGTCCTCCTCTACCATGCAGCCGGAGCGGGCGTCCAACTGTAGCAACGCCGAGGATCCACAGCTAGAGTCCAGCACAGCGGGAGACCAGTGCCTAGGAGAGGTGCCTCGGGCTACTCGGCGCTTCAACGGCGGCCCTCCACCGTCCGGATCAGCCCCCACCCGGTTCGCTGTTTGCCAACCATCGTGCCGCTGGAGGGCGGTTGAAATAGAGATGAGGGGAGGAAGAAGACGACACGCACATATCCAAATCTCAACTACGAAGGGGAATCTTACCTCACTGTGTGGCACGAGAGGTCGAGATGCCGACAAACGGTGGTGGCTCCGTCTTCTGGTCAGAAGAGGACGAGGCGAGCAGTGAGGAAGACCGGCTTTCTCCGCCGTCGATGCGGAGTCGGGGTCCTTGGTTGCCGTGCCCAGACCACGTCGGCCCCTGTGCTCTCCTTTTCCCGACCGGTCACCAACGATCGCCTGCTGAGTACCTCCACCAGCGTCCACTCCATCGACAACAGTGCACACCACGACGGAATGTACTCGATGCCTCCTGCGGCGCCCTGACCTCGTGAGAAGCTCTCCGCGGCCGGATCTGTGACGAATACTGAGGGGAAGCTGCGACTGGCAGCGCAAGGGCCATTGGCCCTCATGGTCAATTGGGAGAGGAGACGGCGCGTCACGGGGAGGCAACCCTAACGTTCCCACGTGCAGTAGCGACCGTCATCCAAGAGTGGGAGCGGAACGGATCTCGTCGCGCGTTCGCATTTACGGTATCGACCGCAGATGCATTTAAGCCATAGCCGATAAGCACTTACGAACAACATCTTAGTGCTAATATAAAAACGAAAGCTAATGGCCAATGCTTGTGGTGCCTTTAGCATCTTGGAGGTGTTAGAGAGCTTACTTTGGAAGTTAAAACGTCGTCTCTGTTTATTTTCTTAATTATTATGCAATTTATAGCCTTATAGCTATCGCATTCTTCCCTCTTTAATTTTTTGGGGACAAAGTACCATGTTCAAGGAAGAGCTACCAGTGCCAGTTGTATCACAGTGAGTTCACAGATACACGAATGCGCACTATCATCTTGTGTTTGTTTATTGGTGAATAAGGATAGGTTTCCCATTGAAAATCTGCTTTATGTTTTTTTTACGAAAACATGAAAATCTGCTTTATGTTAACATATTCCTCTAGAGACCTGGAGTTTTCCAACAATTGCTCTCCTACGGCATCTACATACATGGAACTTTAGTGTAAGGATAAACATGGGATCATTCAATGAACCAGCAAATTGTCATGTATGCCCCTGGTTTCCATATTATGGTTAGCAAAAACCCTTATAAGGATTTCTAGGCATGTTAACCGCAAATTTCTTTCTCGCAGGAAAAAAAAACTGCGAATTTCTGGACTTCTCTTAGTGTCTAGTCCTGGTTTTAACTTTACCAAGAATGGAAGATCCTATGGTAGTCTGCCAAATTCCAGAATGGTGAAAAATTTGTGTGCTACCGCAGGTTATCCAGAATGATTTCAGCAACATTTAATGGATTTTTTGCTTCAAGAAATGGAAATCATTTCAACTGTGCACAGCTGTTTAATCTCGTTGTGTACAAATAAGTAAGTAATGATTTCAGGAAGTTTTATGTGCTTTAATTTACTTGGATTTCAGAAAGTATGAACATGTTAGGAATATTTTTTTAATGTTGTTTACAAATGCGGGGCATGTTTCATTTTTCATTACGAACTTAGTACGTTCTTCCTACAGGACTCCTAATATGTTCATCTGTGTTCCTGCATGCATTAACTGAATATTGTATATAAAGAGTAAGGTTACTTTGGAATGCAAAATTTCAACAGGAATTTTATTCTAGAAAAACGCATGCCTTCAAAAAGAGGACCAGTTCTGGGTAGTCTAATAGTTGTTCCTTGGTACTTCAAGATGAACACACTGTTTTTACTTGAAATTCAAATTATTATTGCACTAATATGTGGTGAGCCTGGTGACACCTTTTCTTGAACATGAAGGATAGGAGTTGGCTGGTAGCTTGCCACTATGTTTTCTACCTGATATCTAGAAACATAGACTTGTGCTTCTTCAATGGATTCTATATTACCTATGAACATTGGCTAGATTCCGAAAACAGAGAAACAAAATAAAAATATTTACTCTGCATTTTTTTTCTGTTGCCCCGGAGGTGATTATTCTCTTTGTTTCTTTTCTTTTTGGTGCTGCTCTGAATTTATCCCTGGTCTATCATTGGAGCATTGCAAAAGGAATTATTCTGAAGAATGGTCAGAATCACCCTTGTATTACATCATGTATTCTCTGCGTATCAATACTCAATACATCACTTGGGTTAGTGTTTTCTAAATTTATAGAGGTACCTGGTCAAATGTCATAAATTGTTGGGTTATTGGTTTGGTAGAATGTTGCTTCATATGTTATGCACAAGGGCCACATCTTTATTGAAGTAGTTAAATTCCCATGTAATTGCACTCAGCTAGATTATAGTTCATTATTTATTCGGTATTTCATTTATGCTTTATATTTTACACTAACTATTCTTTTAATAGTTTTATCCTGCATTTCTGTTATTTGTGACTTTTTTATGGCTGTCTTTTAATCGCAACTATTATAAGTTCATGACCTAGACTCATGCAATAATTAATGGTATAGTTCTTTCTCTTTTCTACTGATTAATGTAGTAATTTCTAGCTGAATTTCCCACACGATTGTGTAGGGCTAGGCTATATTCTGAATTATATTTGCTATAGAACTATAGTTTTATTTCTAAAATACAATTGCATTTCTCATACAACTGTAGGCTTGTAGTACCTTTCTGGCTCTTTAGTACATGTTCGATCAGTCTACACCATTATTATCCAAACCCTCTCCATCAACTGTGTAAATCATTCTCTTTTTCTTCGATTAACGTGATAATTTCAAATCCTTGAGAACAAAAATGTTAGATTTCCAAACCCCTCCCCACCCCTTGTTTTATTAGTATAATAGATAAATTATGGGTGTAACATACATTACGGAATGTTGCTGCTTCATCTTTTATGCTTAAGTGCTGCATCTTTATTGAATTTAGAAATATATACACATTTCGGAAACCCTTTCAACTGCACTGCGGTGACCACTTGTCTTAGGCTGAGTTCGGAAGTATCAGTTGAGGGAAAAGAACACTTTGTTTTCTGTAAACACGTTTTCTGAATTGCTAAACGGTGCGTTTTTTACAAAAAATTTTCTATATAAAAGTTGCTTTAAAAATCATATTAATCCATTTTTCAAGTTTAAAATAATTAATACTCAATTAATCATACATTAATGACTCATCTCGTTTTGCATGATCTTCTTCCGCTTCTCTCTTTCCTTACCTTCAAACTATTCCTTAATTTATACATGAAAAAACACCTTCTAAACATATACAGAAGGGATATGCCTCTTATGGCCAAGGAATGCTTGTGGTTAACAGTCAAAATAGTTAATAGCACATCAACACAAAAGATGGAAATTCGTATCAGCAAAAGTGTTGATAATAGAGGAACAATTGCGTTTTTGAAATGCTCACATAAATGCATGTCCTATGTTAACTAGATTCGTTGATTCTAAGGTTTCATTGGCCTTCATAAGATTTGATTAATGATTGAGATTATTTAATTGATGTGCCTCTGTAATGTGGCTGCTACCACAATACTAAACTGGAAGACAACTTGTTTGGAATCTGGGTCTAAAGAAAAAGGATAATTAAAGGGGTGGTCCTGGTAAGCTTCAATCATGGGCCCATATGGCATACTGTTTTTCTTTGGTTTGATCAGTTAGGATTCTTGAATTATGCCTGCACTTCTCTTAGTCAGATGGGCATGCACAAATTGTAAGTGTATGCTTATTGCAAGCTTCTTATTGAAATAAGGCAGGAAGAGTGGTCCTGGACTCCTGTGAGTAATTAACACCTTGATGTGTCTGTATTTGTAATGCTGCTGTTAACGCCAAAATTTGACACGATTCATATCAGACTTCGGTTAAGGGAAGAGACTATATCAACCGGTGGAAGTTAATCCAGAAGAAGCCGAGTTCAGGAAGGAATCGTGAAGACCACGGCATGGTAGTTAATATTTTATCTATAAATTAGACAGGAATAATAATTTTTAGGAAATCTGATCTTGTGTTCGATCAGGGCTTGTTATTTTTTCTTTTATAGTTAGAAAACTCCTGTTTCGTATCCGATCAGGACTGTATCAACTCGGGGTATAAATACATATGCCTAGGGACCATGTAAACTATCTCACAGATCAATACAACTTCAGCGTATCGCCACACTTTTTGACGGGTTCTTGCTTCTCGAGCCGGGCTGCATCGGTTAGGTCCGAACTCCTGCGAGAGGGTAAGTCTCGTTACCCCGACTACCTTATCGGCTAGGACTTCCTCGGTTAGGTCTGATATTCTAGCTGATCTACGGTAGTCGGCTTACCACGGTGTATCTATTATGTCTACGGCTGCATCAGTTAAGTTTGATCTCTTAGTCCGAATGGATATATCACATCACGCGTGCATAGATCATATCGGCTTACTGGGAGCAATTTATCATCAATTTGTGTTGCATCGGTTGGGTCCGACCTACTAAACTGCTAGTGATAAATCGTTCCTGCTAGGTCAATAGTTTTTATGCAAGCGTTTTATCGGGATGTATAGCCGATAAGTTATCTTTTACTATATAAAGCCGACTGCATTATCTTGATTATTATTTCAACTATCTACACTATCATCGGCTTTCCAGCCGATGCACATGTTCTATTGGCAGTCGGCTGGCTTTTTATTTGCTTGTATTATCATCGATTCTATCATCGGCTTCTTAGCCGATGCGCAAGTGTTGTTGGTAGTCGGGCACGCGCGAGGACGCACGAGGACCCGGGCGCGAGCATGGGCGAGGACCTGGGCGCGGGCACGAGCGAGGGCCCGGGTACAGGCGCAGGCAGTACTTTAGGTGCAGCGCTAACAATCACTATTGCAATCGGCTGAAGATTAGTCAATTCATTTATTCTTCCTATTTATTTTATCATCGGCTTACGGCCGATGTTCCAGTATACAAGTTCTATCGGCAATCGGCTAGTAGTATTCTTATCGGCCGATTGGATCAACAATCTAACTTTTTATATCTCCTTGTCAATTGCTGGGTCAAATTAACTGGCACGTCCGCGAACCTCAACTATTTAGGACCTGCATTGGAACTAAGCAGATGTCCCAGACCTTCGCGTGTCTCTAGGCGCCGAACCAGGTCGTCGGCCCCCGGCGGTTTTTGGCGTCAACAGTTGCACACCAATGCAAGCTTTATTCTTCTAGTACTTGCCAATTCCGGAATGAGGGCATGACAAGTTTTGGTCTATTGAGTGAATTGGTTTTAGGTGTAACTCTCTTTAAATTAAAAAAAAAACTATGATATTAACGACTGAGCAGAGATTTGCTAATCACAAGATACATTTTTGCTGCCCAATCATGTTCTTCTTTGATTATTCCAAGTGAAGCTTGACAATATGGATGGATCGTGCTAATGGATCACCAGAGTTTTTTTTTTCAAGATTGATTTGTATAAAAGATGTTGGCCTGAAAATCAAGTCTACAGTCGACATAACCTCCATGAAACTAGAATTTTAGTGGTGACTTAATCGCTAAGAAGTGTTCCTTCTCCCCTTTTCTTTAACTCTTCAGAAAGAATTGTGGAATATATAGTGCAGCAATCCTATTTTCTATCATTGGTGCGCATATTATGGTGGCATAGAGAAGATGAGGTTAGGAGAAAGGAAGGGTGATTATAAAATGTTAATCTGACCTTTCAAAGTAGAACAAATTCTTAACAATGTAAAGTGCAAATGCCTTTGTATGAGACATATTCCTCACTAAATATTATTCATGGATAGGGGTAGATAACGAGCCAACTTGGTTCATTAAGGCTTAGCTCATTTGGGCTTGTTATCTTAACGAGTCAGCTCGGTTCGGCTCGTTAACCTTAACAAGCTAAAAGCCTAGCTTGGCTCGGCTCGCGAGCTGGCTCTTAGGATAGTTAACAAGCTCTATCTCATTTATACCATATTTATAATTTAAAATCTATCATTTTATTATAAACTAACATAATAATAGACACTAACTAATAAAGAACTCATCAAATACAAATAGTTTGGACATAATTAAAAGACTAAACGCTAGTTGAAAAGCCCTAAGTATATGAAGATTTGATGATCTTTTGTACTAACAAGCTAAATAAGCAACTCGCAAACTGGCTTGTTAAGCTCACAAGCTAAAAGCTTAGCTCGGTTTGACTCGTTATGACTACGAGTTCAAGTCAATCCGAGCCGAACTTGATACGAGCCAATCCGAGGCACAAGTTTCGAGCTTTTTGTCCACCCCTATTCATGGGCCACTTGACTATCTAGGATGAGGTAGCACGAGACAATAGACTTTAAGAATTTTGTACACTTTAAAGTAACCTACACCCTTTTACAATGTGGTTATTTTAAGATACCTTGGGGTTGTAACAAGATTTACATGCTCTATATAAGGCAACTAAACAGGCAAAACAAAATACTACTCTCTTCATTCTTTTTTATTAAATGGCGTTCGTCATTTATAAAAAAAACAGAGGGAGTATTTAAATATACAAGTTAAAAGAACATCAAGGGGATCCATCAAAAGAATTGTAAAAATCAGTTAGTTATAAAAGCATCAAAGAAGTTGGGAAAAAGAAACGTAAAGTCTAATGCAATATATGTTTGTTTGGAATGTGGAAAACGGAAATCTTTAAGGGTATGGATACTTGTTGGCAGTGGCAGATCTAGGAATTTTCTGAAGCCTGGATAAAAACATGCGTAAACAATCACCGACACAGTCAGCTATATAGCATCTCTGGGGCTTGGGTCTGCTCATACTTTCTGGGTGAAAAATGCATGTGTAAATTGTACCTTTTTTCTAAAATAAAAAACAATGCTCGAGGTAAAAAGGAGCATTTCAGAGTAGCAGCAACTTCAGAACCGAGCAACAAGAATGGAAGGCTATGCAGAACCCAGAAACAACAATGTTGGGTAAAACATGAGGCTAAAGGCCATGCAATTCAGGTCATGCATAGGCTCTCTTTTGTGATGTGCAATGACTGGCCTACCAAATTATTCCTTGTCCCTCTCAAGGCCACAATAAAATGCCCCGACCCCACTTCAGCGGCAAATCCAAACCGCCATTAGCCTCAAAACCATTAAGCTGCTAAACACTGCCACTGCCTCAGAAGCTAGTTCAAACTAGTGGGGGTTTGTGTGCAAAAGAGAGTGAAAAAAAAGGGCAAAACATAAGACTGAAGAATCAATCAACCAATCAGTGATGGCTCGTGGCAAGGTTCAGATGAGGTGGATAGAGAACCCGGTGCACAGGCAGGTCACCTTCTGCAAGCGCCGGATGGGGTTGCTCAAGAAGGCCAAGGAGCTTTCTGTCTTGTGTGATGCTGATATCGGTGTCATTGTCTTCTCACCTCATGGCAAGATCTATGAGCTAGCCACCAACGGGTAAAGTATATATACTATGTTTCGCTTCATTGTTCATAAGTGGTCCAAAAGAATTTATCTTCAGTAGTGGTCCAAAAGTATCTCTCTAGAAAACTGAAAACATCTTTTTTTTTTCCATCTTCATGTGTTCTATGCATGGTTGATGACGTTAGGAACATGCAAGGCTTGATTGAGCGGTACAAGAGTAACCTCCCAGAAGCGCAAGTTGAAAGCAATGAGCAGAACATACCTCTGGTCAGCATCATACATAGATCACATGATATATATATTTCTCTATATTTCAAATTCAATTAGCTTTACAAAGCTATGTATGCATATGAATGGCATCTATTCTTAGTTATGGAAATTTTGTAAGGGCAACTAATGAGAGGAAGCTATAGCTCAGCACACTTGTGCATTGCGTTTGCTCATAGTCAAAAATTCTGAAATTTGTGGTTTTTGAAAGAATGATTCCTCTGGTATTAAGTATATTGTTCTATTCCAGGTGATACAACAAGATGTTTTACTTCTAAGGCAAGAAGTTGACTGCTTCAGAATAGCTTAAGGTAATCATCCGCATTACTTGTATACGATGAAACACCGTTTGTTTCTTATTATCAGAAAATGGCCCTACTAGTTCAGTTGATGCTGTAGCAATGGCTAAACTATTTTGCATTTTATGTGTTCTTGCAAACGATCATGTGTAAAGAGTGCAACATGAAGAACAGAGAACAGGTTGGCCCAGCTCACAAGATCACTCACACGCTCACAAAGTCACTCCGCTGCTGAAGGTAGAAGTAGCCAGCCAAGCATCCACACGAAGTTTTGCTAGCTCAAATGAACGCGAACATATACAGGGAAGTTTTGCAACGCTGCACACCAGTGCTCTTTTCCTTCCTTGACACCATCTCACAAACGCTGATTACAATCTTTAAATAAACACCCACACTAGCCTGGCCGGCTGGCCGTTCCACGACTTGCACCTTGCCGCAAGAACCCAACAGCAGCAAGCTAATCACTACATGTGTCAATCTTGGCCACACGTCCCGGCTGCACGTTCACGCCATGCAGATCACTCCTTCACGCTGGCCACTTCCACTGAGTCCATGCTCCAGCTGCACAACTCGGCACTCCACGAACTGATGCTAGCTGCATGCATATTGCCTCCACTTAGCGCATGCACGCACTCGAGCCGATCTGCCGACACACGCACTCCGTGCTTCTCTCCAACAGATCAACTCTTTACATATTGCACAACTAACTCACACGGACACAACACGACTCGCCTAAAACTCACACAAACACGTAACAACAAGATTAAGTCTAACAGAACATGGTAATGCTAACATCACAAAAGCCTGTTGCATGATATTTCTCAAAGAATGTAGTAAGGACAGTAGTTTTTAGTTCAGAAAATAAGAAAAAGGAAAGTGTAACTACTTAATAATATGGCAGAATGGGCCATGTAGACTGCAGAGAATCCATAAGAAGTTTCAAAAGATCATGAAAGAGATTTTTTTTCAAGGGTGTAGGAAACTAGTGCCTAGTATTGACCATGATACAGATGGAAAAAGGTTAAGCTACTAAGCACATCCATGCAGGTACCTGTATGGAGATAAAGATATAAGCCAAATGAATCTTGGTGAGCTGCAATCCCTTGAAAGTAATCTTGAAGTATGGGTGCATAACATTCGCTCCACAAAAGTAAGTCATTCATCACTGCCCATAAAGAACTCCCCAAGAATGGGTATTTGTAATATGTTACCTTTCTGTTGAACAGATGCAAATCATGTCTAGGGAGATCGAGATGCTCAAGAACAAGGTTAGATTAGCCTGCTCCATTTCATTCCTCTAAGTCTCTAACCAGCTTAGTATTTGAGCTCAGCTGTCTGCTCACATATAGAAGAGATGCAACTAGAATAATCTTCAGGTCATAATTTTTACGTGCTTCAATTGCAGGAAGGCATATTGAAGGCTGCCAATGATATACTTCAAGAAAGGGTACTTCTGGCAATTCATTCTTTTAAAGAAACAACACTATTCAAAAGAATAAAATTATGTTTCATTTTGAAGAACATTGCCAAGATAAGAACTAAAATTAAGAAATAGGCTACAATTAATTAAAAGAGATCTTCTTTACCATCCATTTTCTGTACAAGCACACAAATTTTGTTTGTAATAAGGTGCCTCCTATTCTATCCAGACGATTTATACATGTAGGAAACTCACATACAAGAATATTTCTGCTATTCATTTTTTTTCAGGGATATGCAAAAGACTTGCGTATCAAATATATTATGATTGCATTACGACTGGGAACTTAGACTATTTTATGTGCCAACAGTCAATACACCAGCTTATGTGCCAACTGGAATTAGGATAAGAAAATAACAGAAAACATACAACAATTTAGCTGATAATCTCGCACATCAAATATTTATGCTATTCTGCAATTAAGGGAGAGTAATACTGTATCTGTAATATTTCTTACAATCATTCTTGACCCACCATGTTTCATTTTTCAGAGATTAGCACCTTCCTTATTTTCTTGATCTTGTGTCTGCAGATAATCGAACAGGCTAGTATTCTGGATGTGGACAGCAACATGATGATACCACAAGTGCCATTCCAGCTAACCACAGAGAGTAACTACTATTTCTAGCCTGAACTACCTAGGCTACCTACCAAGATATCTCATCTTAGTTGCACAAGGCTACAGTGAAAAAGACCTCTTATAAGTTTGTGCCTGTCCATGTTGTAGAAAAAAAAATGTCTGCATTTGCATCTGTGCATTGTTTGGCATGTGTAAATTGACCATTCAGACTGGAATCTTACTACATTACATGTATCTGTTTAATGTGTACAACTTTCTAGATGCAATGTTGATTAGAGGATCATCCAAACCAGGATATATTAGGTTCTTGACTCGATTTCAATGGATGTAGAAACACTTACAGTAACTAAAGTGTTAAAATCTAAGAGAAGGCAGAGGTACACATTTAGCAGATATGCCATGTTCATCCCAATTCGTGGAAGATCCCACCAGACCATTATGCCATCATGATGAACAGCAGCTGCTCTTCTGCATCTGCTGCTGCGGCTGCTGAATTGGCTGACCTTTCATCTGAACTAGATTGGATGCCTTCCTCTCCAGGGCTGCCTGGCTCCCAGATTTTCTGCAGAGTAGACACAAAAGTTTCAGTAACATAACTTGTTTATAAGAAATTATGAAACTTTATGCATTATCATTTATCCTACTGCTTCTTGATGGCGGCACACATTGCCAAGAAAGCCTCTTCGACATTGATTGAGTCCTTAGCACTTGTTTCAAGGAACGGAATGCCTATCTCGGCAGCATAAGCCTGCAGTGGTTTGCACTTTGCATTAGCTCAACAAAGTATAACGTAATGCAACATTATTTTGTCAGCTACTAATTTTTTAATGGTAATTGATAAGTCCTCCATAATGTAATAGGGTAGTTCTCAATGTGACCTGTGCTACTGCAGTTTCAACAGCCCTGCTCTCTGCCAGATCACACTTGTTACCAACAAGAAGCTTGCATACGCTGTCATTGGCGTACTTGTCTATCTCGCTCATCCACTCCTTCACATTGTTGAAGCTCTCCATATCCGTAATGTCATAGACGATCTGGATGCGTTCACGGAAACCAAATTTTTTACTGAACACACGCATGAAAATGGGAAAATTTTGTTCACAGGTTGAAAAAACTTACAATTATCCCATGAGCTCCCCGGTAGTAGCTGCTAGTGATTGTTCTGAATCGCTCCTGTCCTGCTGTGTCCCACTGTTTGCAATGCAAGTACCAATTTCAGAGTACATTAGGGGTTTGCAGCTTCCGATCTGTGCAACACATTCTACTGCATAGTTCGATCTGATGATTATATAGGAAATACGGAAGTCATTTGGTACTAGAAACGATAAGATGCCAAAATTCATTCATGATTGCTTGGTCATATAATTGAAAGTAGCACAAGTCCAAGAAACAATACTTCCAAATGTAATCGCGCAAGCTCAAATCACTAATTTTAATTTATACAGATGGCCCAATTTATAAATTCAAGCAAAAAAAAAAATCAAGCACAGAAGTCAGAACTGGCACATTGATTCAGGATTCAGCAACATCTAGCGATCACCGATTAGATATCATCAGTAGGCATGGAAGCATACTGCAATCCCCTAGTCGCCATTAGAAAGTGCATTTCGATAACCAGCTCGAATTGCCCCCAAAATCACCAGAGGGCGGATCCAGGCATCCAGCTATCCGAGCGCACCCGCAGCGAAGGGGGGCGAAAAGATCAAAGCGCAAACCGGTGTAGGAGGATTTACCTCCGCGCCGAGGTCGCCGGAGCCCGAGAAAAATGCGGCGGCGGTGCGGGCGAGGAGCTGGCCATCGCGAGCTCACCGGCGGCGACGTCGACACGTCGTACCCTTTTGCAAAATCCCAGGATCACTAGCAATAGTGGCGATCCAAAGTAGGGTCTCTTTTGCAAAATCCCAGGGTCGCTGCTCGCTACGAATCCAAGGTAGGTGTGGCCTCGTTTGTAAAATTTTAGGATCGCTAGCAATGATCGCGATCCAAAGTAGGGTCTCTTTTGAAAATTACAGGGTCGCTAGGAATAATCGCGATCCAAAGCAGTGTACCTTTTGCAAAATTCCAGGGTCGGTACCGATAATAGCGAAACAAAGTAGGGACTTCGCTGCTAAATTCTACCGTGGGACGCGAAGTAACCGTTGGATAGAGCGTGCGTGGCTCGGATTGAGGCGTCAAGATTTATGCGGAAAAGGCTCTCTCTCGCTTAGGCCTCTTTAGATGGGCCTCAATACCGGCGTGGGCCCACCAATGGTACGGGCCGGGATAGAGGCCCATCCAAACAAGGCCTTACTAGGCTAGGTCGTTACCCTCCCCGCCCCTCGCCCCGCCACCTCTCCTCCGGTCTTCCCGTCGACGCGGCGGCGCGGCGGAGCTCCGGCGAGGGGGGCGGGTTCTCCTCCATGCCCGCTCCACGCCGCACAATATCTCTCTGCTTCGCCCCGCTCGCCGCAGCATCGCCGGCCATCTACAAGGCGCTCGTGCATCACGCCATAATCCGGCATCCATCCATGCTCTCTCTTGCCGACGGCCCGCGATTCCGGCGGAGAGATCAGCACGGAACAGGCAGCCGCCGCCGCCGCGCGCTGTTCCTATGACTAATCGCGAGCGAGTTCAGGAATCGGCGGCGAGCCACTCACAATCTGCAGCTTGATGGTCTTCCCGTCCATCTCGATCGTGCGAATCTTCTGCGGATGAAAATTGAAGGACCAACGGATGAATCAGAATCAGAAACCACAAGACGAACAGCCGAAGAACAATGCGGCATTTGCAAGAAAGAGGGACTCACGAAGTCAACACCGATCGTGCTGATGTAGCTGTCGACATAGGAGTCGTCCTGGACGAAGATGAACACATCAATCCAAAGAGGGACAGAAACCCCAGCCTTACATGATCTCAATCTTGGAAACCGAATCCACATTGCCATTTGCGAGACAACTGAAAACTCACCGCGAATCGGAGGAGGAAGCAGGACTTGCCGACCGAGGAGTCGCCGATCAGGAGCAGCTTGAACAGGTAATCACTGGCATCTCAAGGTAAACAACACAGGAGCAGCAGCATTTTCAGTAGAGAGAAATTAAGAACCAAGAACAACAGAAACCATATCAGCTGCAATTCTGCAAATGCAAGATTGACAAGAAAGCGGATTACAATTCGTTGCTCATGGCTCCTCCTTCCTGCCTTAACCCAGTTCTGCAGCTTCTACTCCAGATCAACGATGAAGAAGGAAGCAAAAGAGAGAATTGATACTTGGATTGAGTTGGAGAGGAGGCTCCAGGAACTCCAAGGTGGTGAGAATATGGGAAACGACTAGCAAAATCAGCCACCTCGATTCCTCACCCAGCTCGACGTCTCAGGAGAAGTATAAACTAAGCAACTCATCATTTTTTATCAAACTTTGTCGAATCACGACGTTGGAGTGTTCCCTCTCCCCTGCAGGCTATTTTGTTAAAAAATTCATGACAAGATTTCACGGGTGCGTCGCATGCCTTGCCCCAAGATGAACACGATCCTGTCGAGTGCCTCTTCCCGTGCATACTAAATAGTCGATAGTATAAAGAAATATTACTTTTGAGCTGGAGACGCCATGCAGATAGCACAGAAAAATTGTAGCAGAGTCCAAGATACATTGACAGCTGCCGGCAGTTTCATGTGCCACTCCTCTTGTTTGGTTGTGCGAGTCGGTGCGACCAAAAGCTGCCCTACTTTATATAGAGTATATATATTACTATCTCTATTCCAAAATATACTAGCTTATGGCTATATATCTGAACATAATATAATATAGTGACTTCTGACTATATATCTGAATGTGATACATAGCCAGAAGTTGCTATATTTTAAGGTGGAAGTAGTTCATAAGATGGCACACGTACCAGGCAAGAACCATGAAACACTACTAGCTTCTGAGAACAAAATATACACTTAAGACTGAATTTATATATATATTTCTCACGTCTGCTTTCTACTAGAGAACGCACGTCTATCAGAGGACGTGTATGGTTTTTCTAAGATTCAGAAAGAAGCTACCCACTAGTCGAGTATTGTTGAAATAAGTAGGACAGTATCTTCTTATGGTCCCCCGATTGGAACAGAGTATTAGGATCAATCAGATATGGCACCTGAAACACAAAAGGTATTAAGTATTAAAAAATTGTCTTCCGTGTAAGATGCTAAAACTGCAAGTCAAACAATATGCAGGCGTAACCAAAAGCACTGGGCATATAGTCTGAATTCCATGAATTATGGAGCAACATGAGTATCAGAGTCTATCGTCAAATTTCTCAATAATTTAAATGCTGTTCCTTCCGACTTATTACTTTTTAAATGTATCATATGGCTCGCTTTACCTGCTTAGAACCTGATATCCTTTGAAGCAGATCTACCTTTGAGGACCCCTCTCCAACATTCTGGAGGATATAAGGAACCTCCAATTCACAGAGAGCCTCACGGACGATCCTTGCGTGCTGAATCACCCACCACATATGAGAAATAAAATAGAGCCAACTTCTACAAAAAGGATAGAAAATATAGGCGATGTTCTTACAGCATTATTCTCAAACGAGAAGAGTTCTAGCTTATCTTCAGGTACCACACCACCTTTGTTCCACAATGCCATTCCTCTTCCAGCTCGAAGAAGAGTAGGCACCCATCCTGTGAGAATCGTACTGCAAAAATATGGAGATGTCTTGAGAACAGCCAAAGATAACAGGAAACTTGTCTAGCATCACAGTAGTTTCTTGGAAAGTATTTTGGATCTACATCATAAGTGCATTGTCTCTTTTGCCTACAAGAGGTAAAACACATATAGTTTATCAAAAAGAGACCTCTCAAGGAGTCCAAATGAAGGATTCCTTCCTTGTCCATACTGTTTGAACAGGTATTTTACAATATCTCCTGCACATTCAAGACACATTAGCATCCGTATCCACTTTGTAGCTTGTTAGCTATCCAAATAGAAAATAGCTCATCTTGAACATAACTAGGAGGATCCAATGTTTTATGACAAGAACAAAAAGTGTCAAAAACTCCACTAGTGGAAACTTACAGAAATATTAAGAACTACACAAATGTGCAAGCTGCACACTTAGAACTCTAGTCAAACAACCCCCTGTCCCCCATCACTCCCCCAACACACACACACACACGCAAAGAGGATTACTTGGACATTACCACTTTCATACATGGTAACACCAGCACTCACATCAACAAGAAGTGGAAACCTGTGTATAAGAATAACACCAGTTCAGTGACACTCCAGGTTTCTGCATTTCTGTTCAACTGAAGCATTACTGCAGCTATAATAAGTACGTAAAATTGACAGACATACTGCTCCTTCCCTCCTATTTTCTTGGCCACATCTCTATGTCTTAGTGATCCTTTTGGGCAAGGGTATACCTGTATTTTGTTCATATTTGGAGAGGAAGTTACCAACTAATCCAAAATACATTATAAGACTATGTAGTTCCGTGACATATATTGCTTCACAACTATATTGAAATTCTATAAGAAAACATTATTGAGTAAAGCTATGTTGATTTGCATCAGATTCCTAATCATCACTGTATTATCTCAGAATTGCAGAGTTGGGTGAAGCATTGTAAGAAGCAAGAACACCTCTGCAGAAAGGTCAAGCTCAGTCATGGCCTCCCGAACTCTCCTACAGAAGGGGCATGCCTCTATTGGGAAGAAAAACAAAGAGTTTGTTCAGCACAATCTGAAAATAACTAAATTTTGCATGCCTACAAATCAGAACCAACATACTAATATTTTTTACCAAACTCGTACAATTGCAGAGTCGGCGCAGTTGTTGTTGGGTTAACATTATTCTCGCTGCTAGTAGATACACTTGAACCCCATGGCAGTCTAGCTAAAGTTGAGAGTGAAGATGTAGCCACCTGGCAAATAAATGTAACAATAGTCATTCGTCAAGGCCCTCAAGGGCCAGGTAAAAGGTACCCGAACAGAAATGTATGCATTTGCATTTAACCTTTTTAGCATGCCATTTCCAGTTAAGACCCAGAAATTTTAACATCAGGTGGAGATTTTGCTCACATTACACTATCTTTTTTTTCTCTCCGGGTCGGCGGACGCCGGCCAACAAATTTCATTAAGAAAGAACTCACACTACACTATCAGCAGCAATCAATTACATACATCAAAATTTTCCTTTTGCCCACAGTAATTCGCTTCATAGGATATCCAAACAATTCAACATCATTTCACTAAACTCTACATTGAATTTCAAGTTGACTTAGGATTTTCATCTCAACAAAGGTTGATTTAAGATTTGCGCGAGCACTAATCCGTCCAAGGGCCAAACGAGCCAAAAGCCAGGGATTACCTCCACGATGTCATTCCGCTCATGGGAAGGGTCACCTCCCTGCTTGGACATCCACAAAAACACACCCTGTGTGAGCAAACAAAGCCAAACTTTGGCGGCAAAATCAACTGACCAACAGTAAATTACCCCTAGGAACTTGAGGAGCGGGCACAGGAAGGACAGGACGCTGCCGCTGGTGGTGGCGTTCGTTCCGGCCGCGGCTGTTTCGGCTTCTCCCTCTCCGGCGCTTGGAGGGCCCGCCCGGACGGCGAGGGTGGGTGACCGGGTGCGGCTGCGGAGGCGTGCTCGGGCACGAGGAGGAGGAGAGCACCCCTGTGGAGCTGGGGCTGGAGCGGTAGGGCAGAGGCGGGGGTGGTGGTGGACGGGGCGCGCGAGGGGTAGCATGCCGCCGCGGTAGCTGGCGGGGAGTTCCGCTGGTGTGAGGAGCGAGGGAAGCGTCGCCGGCGTGTGGTGGTGGGGCGTCGTCGTACTCACTGGCGCGGGGATGGAGGGGACGACCGGACGAGCGGCTCGTTGTTGGGTTCGGGACGATGACTGTGGCCCTGTGGGCGTCTCTCGGTTGGACGGCGTGGATCGGCCGGGGAAAATATAGCCGGCGGCTGCGATGGGCTGACGCCTGACGGGCAAGACCCAAAATCAGGAATTTTTTTGATTTTTAGATTTATTTATTAAAAGATTTGCAAAAATAGATTTTCGTTTCAAAAAATTGCAAAAATAGACTCCCGCCGCCCTCTGGGAGGGCGATTTTTAAAAATCGCCCTCCCAGAGGGCGATTTTATGACGTGGCTGACGGCCGTTGGCCCCCCCGCCGACGGCCGTCAGCCATTTTGCAGGCGGCCCCCGGCCTCCCAAAAACCGCCCTCTGAGAGGGCGGCAAGGGGGCCGCCTGCAAAATGCGCCCGGGGCCGGCCATTTTACAGGCGGCCCCCTTGCCGCCCTCTGGGAGGGCGGTTTTTGGCTTGCCGCCCAACTAGAGGGCGGTATTTAGCGTTAATATAGTCCGGACCGTCCGGACCCTATCCGGACAGTCCGGACCAATATTCCGAAAAAAAAAGTAAAAAATTGATTTAAAAAAATTAATTTTCGAAATCAATTTTTATGTGACTACCGGCTACCGTCACTATTTCCTAGGCGCATACTATCGCCGCTCCCTGGCCGTGCCATCCTCACACAGTAGTTGCATCGTTAGTTGGATATCAATAGGTTTGTATGATAGTTAATGTGTGTTTAGTTGTCACCGCTCGGAATGTACTTTCGTCGTGAAGTTGACACTCGAAAATTCATATTTTTGATCAGATTCGTCAGAAACGTAGATCGTGAGGAATACGTCGTTTGATCGATGAGCGTAAACGAAGTAAAGTGGTTTCATCAGGAAACGTAGAATTAATAAAACGTTATATATAACAGACAAACTATTACAGACCCAAAGTACTACGAGCCCGGACCGTAACCTCTAGGCCTCTTCGACTTCCTACCCTGCGCTCGCACCTGTCCCTGGGAGTACGTCAACCGGTCTGGTGGTACAGCACGGCCAGCGCGGGTCGTCTGCACGGGTGTGGCAACTGGTAGGTCCTGTGTCTGTGGTGGCGGAGCTCCTTCGAGCTGCGAGGCAGCTAGTATCTCATGGATCTCCTCGCCCTCGTCCTCGTCCTCTAAATCGTCCCCCTCGAAAGGACCCGGTGCCCAACCGCTGCCGCGTGCGCCCTGCGTGGAGGAGCCAGCGCCAGCAAACATCGATGGCGCTGTAGAGTGGAACAATGTACACCAAATTATTGATTATTGCAAATCGAAATTTTGCAAGAGAAAAGTAAACTTCGATATAACCTGAAGGACCTTCTGTGGTGGCACCGGGGGCACTTGTCATGCCCAGCTGCACGTGTGGTTGTGTGTGGTACACTCCATGCGTCGACGTGCTAGCTCCAGAGGGATGTAGGTACGGTGTAGCGAAGGCTGCAGGGAAGCATATTGATGTACAACGGTGCATGTCATACAAGGAAACATATTATGAACGGAAGGTTAGTAGAATTTACCTCTGGAGGGGCCAGATGGCTGACTGGAACCCTGTGGGCGCACTCCTGCTCCTCGTCCTGTTCCTGCTGGCCGTGCTGCTGCTGCTGGGGTATATAGACGGGAGTACCGCGTCAGCCGCGCGACAAGTGAGCGCACGAAGCACTGTGTGCAACGCCTGACGAATCCTCCCGAAGGTCGTCCTCTGCTCGTCCGCAGTCAGCACGATCCCAGTGTCCAACCGTCCGAACGCCGCGTTGACATCACCCTGAATCTGTCGCGCTGCGTCGGCCTATTACAAATGTGACTTGATTATGTGTTAGAACCGTGGCTACCTAGAAAGGGAATGACAAAGTGCAAAGATAAAGTGACTTACCGCGCGAAAGTAGTCCTGGTCACGGTGTGTAGGATACGTGTCCGTCGTAGCAGCGACGTGTGGCTGTGGATCACCTGGGGTGAACGTTACGCGTATGCGGGTCCGAGGTTGGTACCACCTGAGGTATGCTAGGTAATGCTCCTCAGTGTGTGCACGGAACTCGTCGACGGACATCCTCCGTCGCCAACAACCAGTCCTCCACATACGGCTGCAGTCGGGGATACCACTGAGCACCGGCTGCCTGTCCCCTACGATTATACCTATTTGCAGAGAGTGCATTAGAGTACATTAAAGAGTGGTAGAACTAAACAAAGATCGCAGTTGTACTTACCGGTGCACATCGCGCGGCACAACGACCTCTATGGGCATAGGGAAGACCTGACGTAGGCCGAACTGTCGCATCACGCGCTGTGGACAGTGGGGCTCGACGAAGATGTTCGAACACCAACGGCACTTTCGTCAACCAGTACGCCTGGTCGCGCATGCAAAGAGAACAGAGTCCGAGCGGTGCACGGGCTGCGATGGCCTGTGGACTATAGGGCTCCCAGACGACGTCGCTGGGCAGCAGGCGGTCCAACTCCATAACGAACTCGGAGTAGGCCCTCCTAACCTGGTTGTGGGCGTAACGACGCTGCAAAATAAGAAAAGATTACACGTCAGTGTTTGTGCATAGGTGGTAAACATAGAAATTTCACATTACGTACCCTCACGGCGACACCATACCGTTCCCATAGTCGGGCGGTCCTCGGGCCACTGCCCGTACAAGCCTCCAGGGCCGCCTCGTAGGCAGAGAGCTGAATGAAAGGACGGCCTATCGCGAAACGCTCTGCTGCCCATAGCTGCAGAAGGAGAGGGCAACCGGCGAGAATCGCACCTGGATCGGTCTTCGTGCACGCGTCACAAAGAGCACGGTATGTCGCCGCTAGCACAGCAGATCCCCAGCTCCACTGCGGTACGTAGCCGTCCTCGCTGTCGGCGATCGCACGAGCGTAGTGGATCAGTCCCTTGTCCACCGCGTGCCCGTGACTGTTGGTGAACATCACCCACCCGAACAACCACAACAGGTAGGCCTCCATGCTCCGCTGCACCGAGTATTCGTCGGCGTCGTCGTCTAGCTTGTCAGGCTGTAAAGGAAGATCATAGTCAGCATCACTGCTCCTTTATAGGTCGGATGATTGTGAAGCAAATGAATCTGTGACTTACAGTGAACTGTAGCACCCACGCCTGCGAGGGCCAGCCGTGGGTGTAAGGCGGTAGCGACCTCGGCATACGCAAGCCCAGGTAGACGCTGCACGGCCTCGAACCGAGCAGATATGTCCTGCGCCCAACCGTGCCCCCCGTCAACCGGACCGACTGCGTCCCCTGCGAGGGGAAGTCCCAGCAGGTAGGACACGTCCTGCAGTGTGGGAGTCATCTCGCCACACGGTAGGTGGAACGTGTGGGTCCTCCGGTCTCCAGCGATCCACCAGCGCTGCCAGAAGTGACCGGTCAGCTTCCCATCGCCTGGCGGGGTCTCTCTCGTCCGGTGCGGGCTCAACTAGCCTGCACAGCGGAAGAAGTCCAGCCTCACACAACCTGCCAAATATAGAACTGTATTCAATATCGGGGAAAACATAGATATGCACAAATGATGTGAATGAATATTCGTACAGCTCTTACCTCTGACGGAACCGGGGGTCTATCCGCAGGAGCTGACGTGAAGGCCGTGGACGGAAGGTGCCTAGCTGGGCACCTCGACGGCTGACAGGTAAGACCGGTGGGACTGGTCGAGACCCCGGTCGAGCAGCTCTGGTGTAGGGTACGCCATACCTGCATACAAATAGAGAGTTAGCGTAAATTAGTTTTAATGTTTATAGCATTGTTACATGACAATAAAAACAACAGTACGATACATGTCATTCTACAACAAAGATCAAGTAATAGACTTACACTACACCCCAGCACCACCAATTGTTCGAGAACGTCTAAGACGGGGTCGTCTTGAAGTTGTGCCTTCACCTGTAGGACGACTACCATCAGCGGCTGAACCCGACGGTCCAGCTTCCTGCCGCACTTGGACCGGCTGCATCCTTTGGACATTCTTATAGGTATGACCTGTTTGGTCACACTTTGAGCAACGTTTAAGTCTTCCACCGGCTTCTGACTCATCCATGTCATTACGGATGCGTCTTGTCTTGCGGCGACCTTTTTTAGTTCTCAATTTGTTGGGTCAGGAATGTAGATAGCTTGAGGATTCTCCGTAGTAAATGTCCCCGCTATACCGAAACCGTATATCTCTCCACTCCAGGTATTATAGATTGATTCTTTTCTGAAATAAGGTGAGACAAAATAACGTGCTTCGATTCCACACTCACCGCTCGCGGCAATCACATGGGAACATGGCTTGTGGAGCAGAGTAGGTTTTCGGCACGAGCACTTGCAGGTCCCGTCTTCTTTGAGCACACACTCCTGCACAACTCTTTTGCGGTAGATTCCCGCGCATGCCCTTGTCGACACACCAATATTTCAAATCTGTGTTCTTGTGTGCCTTGAGGTAGAGCACGATGTCTTCGGGCCTTATTACTTTTATCTTGCAGGTACTTAGTGAGCAGCGTTCCAAAGAAAAGATTATTATCCGTCAGTTGAGGGACCAGCTGCTCTGAACCGATCTCTAAAGTACTTGCATGTGCCATGCAAGATAAATTCAACTATTCCAACAAGTGGGAGCCTCGAACACCACGCATCACCCAGTTATAGACATCTGCCCAAATTTGTGGTCATTATGCCAAATCGAGAACCATCCTTGTTTACAACAATGCCCATTTCTCCTTTGGCTCATTCTCAATCCACTCTGAAAATTTTCTAACTGAGGATGCATGCCTTCTTCTCATACGAGGTCCATCACTTGATAGAGGTTCAAGAGCTTGTGGAGCCTCATCCCTCCAATGGTCGGCCTCCTGGACTGCTCATCTGTTTGTTTAGAGGTCAGCTCATCCAACCTCCTCCAAAGCTCATTGAACTTCTTCTCTTGATTCTGGCGCAAAGCCTCTTGAAAAGATCCATAAGGTGCTTATTTCTAAACTGTCTGTAGAAATTAGCACCCATATGACGCATGCACCATCTGCTTTGAACATCAGACCACCTTGGTGGGTATCCCTTCTCAACACTTCCATCTCTCAGTTCCTCAATTGCACGCAGCAAGCCAGAGTTACGGTCATGTATGAGGCATACATCTGGTCTCATCCGTACAACTGCTGTCTTAACCCTTTCTAGGAACCAATAACCAGCTATCAGTGTTCTCACTCTCACAAAAGCGAAAGCCACCGGTAGAACTTGGTTGTTCCATCAACTCCAATTGCTGTTAATAGCTGTCCTCTATATTTTCCAGTCAGAAATGTCCCATCGATGCAGAGGATAGGACGACAATGGATAAATGCCTGAATGCAAGCACCTAGTGCAAAGAATACACGTTGCAACACGCTTTTATTACCATGGTCAATTGATGGAAAGGCTTTCAGGTCATAGCACGTCTCCGGATTCCTCTGAAGAATACAGCCTAAGAGACGAGGCAAAATTATCATAAGATGCTTCAAATGTGCCAAACCTCATCTCTACAACCTTCTGTTTTGCCCTCCAAGCCTTATCATAGCTAATTGTATATTTGAATTTTTCTTCATATGCCTAACAATTGACCTTGGTTCATACCCAGGTTGTTGACAATATGAGAGTACATCTCTGTTGCAACAAATGCAGAGGTCATGTTTCTATGATATTTTTCAACACCTGTCAAGTAACATGAATGCTCCGTCACGATTGAAACTTGCCAATAATCTTTCCATATACCCTTGAATGCGTGCACCCGCCATGGACACCCATCCTTCATGCACTTCACTTCATACACTGATTTGTTTGACTTCACGACCGAGAACTCCCTCTGAAGTGACACCGCCCATTTGTTTGACTGCCTCCTTTAAATCTTCTACATATGCGTACTTAGCCCCCTGAATGACCTCATTCTGCTTGTACTCCCACGGCACATGATGCCGCTCGGAGATAGTAAGCGCAGAGAAGTCCTCGTTGCTCCATTCTGCAGGCATCACGTTGTCCTCATCAGACGAGTCATCATACTCTGCATGCTCATTTTCAGAATCTTCTCTAGCCATTTCTTGGACGATCGTGTCGATATGTTCTCCCTCATCTGCCAACCTGTTGCTTGTCTATCTTCTTCATTCCCTCCTTCATTTTCTTCTATTGTTTCACTATCACCTCCCGCCGTACTTGGACCTCATCATCGTTGTACGGGCATTGCACCAGCGTTGTTATCTTTCTCATATATGGACACAAGTATGCCCAGTGGCCAGCCACGTTGAAATGCATTCTCCACATACCATCTCCAAGTGGCAGTGCAATCCACTGGCATCAGTTCCCAAAAAAACCTTCAACTACACGACTGACTATACATACAAGGTTATTCCGCTGAGCTGAGGGTCCAGTCGAAACCCTCGCATCAGCCAGTTGTATACTGATCCAAAACTTCTCTCAGCTGGCCTATCAATACCCTTAGCCGTTGAACTAAACTCCGACAGATCTACACCGTCTGGACCATATCTCACATTCCCTTGCCCGTGAAATAACTGAAATATCACCTTATTTGACATATCTGTTGATGAAAAATACCGTTAAACTAGGTACCAACATCCTCCTAACATCTAAAACCGTGTATTCCAGATTTTACAAGTAACATCTGTACAAAAAATAAGTCATCTAACAGATTAACTAAAAACTACAGATCTATATAGTACTATACACGTAACTAGTACATTACTACATTAATTCTTACATACAAATAGAAATTGCAAAGGAACAATGGATTTTACCTGCAGGCAAATCAGCAAACGGGCAGAGCTTCGCTGCTTTCGCCCTCTCAGCTCTCTCCTGTTTTTTTTCTAATTTGAGTGAATTTTATGACTTTTTTGAGTCTGGGAGGGGGGTTTTATACCCGGGGGATAAAAACCGCCCTCCCATAGGGCGGCAAGGGGGCCGCCTGCAAAAAACCACCCTGCAAATGGGCGACTTTGCAGGCGGCCCCCCGGGAGCCAGGTTTTTGGGAGACCGGGGGGCCGCCTGCAAAATGGCTGACGGCCGTCGGCGGGGGGGCCAACGGCCGTCAGCCACGTCATAAAATCGCCCTCTGGGAGGGCGATTTTTAAAAATCGCCCTCCCAGAGGGCGGCGGGAGTCTATTTTTGCAATTTTTTGAAACAAAAATCTATTTTTGCAAATCTTTTAATAAATAAATCTAAAAATCAAAAAAATTCCCAAAATCAGTAGTACTGTTCTTTTTTCCTCTAGAGATTACTCTAAAACAACACCTTTTAACAAGGGAATAACAAACAGAAGACTCTTGCTACTAGTGCTCTATGCCTCAATTTGCCATTATAGTAATCTTGCCGGTAGCAATTTGCCATCGAAATTTGTTACTAAAAAAGACAGCCACAAATAAATCATACTCGACTAATCAAGACCGCTAAGTCGTCTGGAGTTATTATCTATTGATGTTTTTATTCCCATAAAAATCACTAACCGTGTAGCCACCTATAACTGATTGTTACTAGCTTAATATCCCATCCAAATCACCATCACTTGATGAAGTGATGCACTTATCAATCTACCACCATCAAAAATTACAAGTGACGATGAATGACGCACCACCCTCATCAAACCACCTCCATGGGTAGATGAAAAGAACTCTGTCGTCAAGTAGAACCATAAATAGTGAAGAGATGAGTGCTATCATCTAGCGGAACCAACAATAACGAGTGAAACTATTTAATTTTTTCTTTTTTTTTAGCAAGAGAGGGCTCAAAGGAACTATTCAACTGAACCCACGGTACCATCACCGACTTGCTTACCACATAAACAAAGAGAATTGACTGGGAGGCACGATCACCCTAAGTATCTTTCCCGCCGTTCATACCTCATCCATGCAAAGCACGACCTAGATCTAAGGTCATTCATCCCCTTTTTGTTCTCGTTGCTCGGCTAAGCCACCACCGCCGCCAACTCGACGTCGTCGATCGTGTCTGATAATGAGTTGAACCTTAACTACATTTAATGAGACTTAGATTACATTGTAGCAGGACTCAGCCTACCGTCGATCCGCTCCCAATTAAGACTGACGTAGTAAGTTTATTGGATACGTACTCCAGCTAAAAATGACAAGCATCTCGATCGAGCAAGATCCTGCCAAATTAAACTGACGACATCCATTGACAGATCGTCCATTGAAAGATCGTACGTATTCGCAGGTTCGTGCCTTTCTTCGTCGATCGAGATCCCGGCCCGCTGAGCTAGCTCTTTCAAATCGTCGGATGAACAGCCGCATCAATCCTGTATCATTATCTATCCATGCTGTCATGCATATATAGATCATGATCATGGCATTATGCATGGGACCATCCAACCATCGACAAGGATACGTGCGCATCAATCGCATTCAATTCACAGCCTGGTTCGCTGTACGCGGCGTGTAAACTTATACACACACACAGTTCGATATCTCTAGCTGTCGCTCGCGGTGTGACCACGAATTAGAAAGTGGTTTTTCATCAGGGATGTCTACTCATTTCGTATATATCGTTAAAAAATTATTAAAAAATTTAAAAAAATTAATTAATATATGATATATCACTCCATAAATACACAGGTTTAAATTTGACTCGTATAAATAAAATAAATAAATAAATTTGACTGTAAATAATACGCAGTATTTATAGTCAAATTTATTATTTTTATCTATTTTATACAAACTGAATTTAATCTTATATGTTTATAGAGCGGCATATCACGTATTGATGAAAAACAATTGTACATCTCCTTAAATAATGAAAAAACTTTCCCCACGAATTATATAACTCGATTAATCGGGCTGGCCGACTTAACAACGCTTGCTATACCCCTGGTCGTCGTCGATCTCTCGATCGGCCGGTTGATCCCTAGCTTGGGCTTGCTTACGTCGAGGAGACCGACGGAGACTGATGGCGACTGTCGGCAAAACAGAAGCACGGCAGTAAAAGGAGCTCGCTAGCCAGCTGCCATGGCCCATGGGTGATGAACTGATGATGGGATTGAAGAACCATCGACCTCTGCCTGTTGCATGCACCAGTTGCTCTCGACCGAAAGCATGCATGTACATCAGGGATCGAGCTGAGGGACCTGGTATAAACAAGTTAGTCGGTATCGGGATATTAGACAGATCTAACGGATTTTAAAAGGTACATATTTTATAAAAAATTAATAATATATTCAATAAATTAAAGCTTATAATATTGATTCGATGAATTTAATTGATATTTCTAAACTTAAGTAGATTTAATGACATTATTTTCAATCCATCTTATTTTAAATAATATTTTTATAGTATCGTAGAGTTCTTAGGATCGAGATCATATATATATATAAGATCTGGTGTAGGATCATACTTCCTCCGTCTCTAAAAAATAATTTCTTGCTGTGAATCTAAATATAGCCTATATCCAGATCAATAATTAGAAATTGATTTATTTTTAAAACAGAGAGAGTATGAACTAAAATAAGATTAGGATACTTTAAAAATTACGATACAAATGAAATCAATATCGTTTTGGCGTAGTAGAATTAGTAGTAGAATTATAGTATTATAAGATCTTACAATATGGATCGTGATCGGGATGTTCATAACTTTGTCTCGTACAGCCCTGTTAATAGCACGGCTCTGCTCACTAGCCACTCGTCCACGACTCCTCAACGTACATGCGGTGTCGTCGCTGTCGTCCTGCTGCAAAGCATCGTGGATTCCGGCCGGCCGCGATCAAGTAGGGCGGTAGCTACAGCCTACAGGCCAGGCACGGTGCATGTGTGCGCCTGACAAACAGCGGTGCGTTTACTGTCATCAACCGCGGGTTCGCGCGGCTGATCGATCCACGGAAACGCGCGCGCGCGCGTGACCCTATCAATTAACGGCGAGATCGAGGAATCAAGTGGCGAAGCGCCGTGGACGGGTCCCTTTCTTTGACCGGCCAGCCGTCCGGGCGAACGGCGTCGATGGATCGGCCGTACGTCACGTCGTGCGGCCCCGATTGCGATTGAACCAACAGCTCATCTAGAGCAGGTATGTTTAGAGTTTAAATTTATTCTAAAATATATTAATCTATCTATCTAAGTTCTCATCTTAACTAATCATAAATCTTTCTCCAATTAATTTCTTCATCTATTTTTTTAACTAGTCATAATCTTTTATCATTTAAATTTATTAACTCTTATAAAAACCTTTATAAATGTTTATACTGTGAGATGGAAGAAAGTAGTAGATTGCACAGGATCCCTTACATATCGTACGTACCCGGCCGGCTGGTACGTAGATCGAGCTGTTTCCGCTTGCATGTTTTTGCTCGATGGATTAATGCATTGTGACCATATGTCGACGATTTGACGGCAGAGTACGTACGGCCCGATGGATCGACCAGTTCGCTTCCTCTGGGTCAAATCCGATCGATCGGTCGAGAGGCCCCTGCCCTACACGTGACGCGGCCCTTGCTCCGGCCACAAGGTAAATCCCGTTGCCCGTTTGTGGCTCTCGTTCGGCCGACATAGATATGTACAGGCGGCGGCGCGCGGCCGCACGCACGGATTCGATCGACGGACGGCTCTCTCCTCCGGGTGTCGGTGTACATAGGATTAATTCAGAGTCACCGGTAACTGATGTCACTTTTGTAGGTATCAGTTGATCCGTTCTAGTTTAATTGAGTAAACCATCCTAATTAAAATATTATGTGCGTGTGCTACGGCGAGATCAATAAACACAGTAAAATATTCATCGAGCGTGTTCGCTGTAAGGGAACACGTGAATAATAACTTACATCTCTAACGGGTAAAGGCTTAATTGAGGCCACAGCACTGTTGCTCCTTAAACGATCGAGCAGGGTACGGTTGGTGCGTAAGGCCAGGGGTTCGCAGGGAGGTCTAGCTCCCCCTCCAGATATATCTCCACCAACCATGCTTGCTGCAACATTAGGCCTACTGCTCCTACCCACACAATGATTACCTCATCATTTGTGGCCGTGCACATGTAATGCCAATTAACTCAGGACAAGCTAGCAGCAAAGCATGCGGATGGAAGTCCATTATATATGTTGTACGCATTCATCGCCCCTTAGATCTTCCACGCACATACTGTTGGACACATGCATACACATAGCTACACCGTATCGTTCAGGTTAATTATGATTAGGAGTAAATTATACTTAGACTATCTTTTGTTACCTAAGTTTCACTTTAAACCACTCTTATTTTATTATTTTTATTTTAGACTAGTTAACTTTATATTTTCTCCATCTTTAAATGTACGACGTTGGTTAGTTCAACCAATATCAAACAAAAAAACATAGGGGGAGTATTTGTTACGCTTTGGACCATCCTGTGTCTCTTTTATAGCCATGTCCATCCTTTACTCTGTCAAAGTTATGGCCTACTTATAGGTGGAGGTGTTCGCCCATATACCAAATCAATATAATCGAGGTTTATTGATATGCTAAAAAGTGGTTTGAGGTGCTTCGATTATAACAAAAGACAAAATACCTATTCTAAAGGAAAAAGATTGGAAAAAAGATGTTCCAACGTAAAATCTAAACAATAAAAGATATTTTACCCCTCATCAAAAGATTAATTTAGATATTTCGATGATGAGTTCACCCGTACCATGCATGATTGGAGGTACGGCACCAAGGGGATCTTCCGTACGTCCAGGATCGGACACGTGGCCCTTCACTCCTATCAGGACCCCACACGGGTGCATGCACCCTTCCCTGATTCGGACTCGAAAGCCCTTCTAGCTGAAATTTCATCAGCCTTGCTGGCTGATTAAGCGAGCTGAGGTGACTTAGGGGTGAGTTCGAACCAAGCTACCCTCTTGATTTTTTATTAGCACGATTTTTAAATTATTAAATGGTATATTTTGCATGAAAATTTTCTATATAGTTGCTTTAAAAAATCAAATAAATCTATTTTTAAGTTTATATTAATTAAAACTTAATTAATTATATACTAATAGTTTGTTTCGTTCTGCGCGTGGTGAAAATCTTAGCTTTACCGTCACCTTCCAAAGCAGCCTAGCTTTCATTATGTGCTGCTCCAACCGCGTGTGCGCTAATTGAGAATTTAGGGAGATCTGATCAATGCTCATAACCATTATAGCCAGCTTCCCTCCTGTATATCTCGCTAGTCTGTGCTCATGTGTTCTCTCACGAGTCAAGGGAACGGTCCAAATCCAGGCTGTTCCTACAAGTATAGACCCCATTCCACACTGCTCACTGGACCCCAAACAACGCAAACTAGGCAACTAGCCTCCTACACTCACCACACGTAGTACACTTTTAGTTTGGGCAAGAGAGCGGCTTTTAACCAAACTTCAAATTAAAGAGGATCAATGGAAGATTATATCAGCACACCATGCATGGACTAGGTCAAGCTTGAATGCATATAAGACTCTGGCTGACAAGCTAGTTACTATGTTAAGCTAACGATTTAGTTCATAAGAAGAATCCAGAGGGGTATATGTATATGCAGGTAGTTGTCCATAGGTGCAATTTGGACAAACTTGGGATGGGTGCGGGTCAGCCATATCCACTATCCCACGAATGTTAACCAGTGTAGTATATATTTTAGGATAAAATTCTCGTTCTTCCCTAAAATTTTATCCAATTCCCTGTTTGTCCCTTATTCTCAATGATACGTGATCTAGGAACCACATATCATTGGCACATCATACACAAATAAATGATCGCATTAATTTGATATATGCCTTTGAGTTATTTGCATGCAAATGAACTAGGATGGGTTAAAAGGAGGTCAGTCCAAATCCGACCCACACTTATATATCAAGATCGCCTTAAAAGGACTAATTAATTTGGCCTGTTATACCTTTTGTCACTGTAGTTGCCAATTTGAGTGAGTATGATCAGTACATGCTTTTTGCATTATTATTCTGGTTGACAAGACTATCCTACTTGTAGATGCCACTAACTTTCCGTGTCCTTTGCTGCTCTGATCTTGCAACAGTGCATGCATGCCAAGAAGAAAATGAACCAACAGCTATGACAGTGTTCATAGCAACGACGCATCTGCAGCACTATCGCTAGGACGGCATCCATCCATTATTGCTGCGCCAATCATGAAACAAATCATTAGCTTAACATAGTAACTAGCCTAAGAAGTGACATCTCGTGCCGTAGTATGTGCATCATCCATCGCCTATAAAAGCTCACCAAGATTACATCTGAATCATATCTGCACTGCATCATCATCATCTCACACTCTTCTTCGCTTTCTCTGTCCATCGTGACGCGACAGACAGTGTGCGTGTGTGTGTGTCTCTCTCTCTTGGTGCTGATTTGCAGCAAGAATCAATGGCCGGATTGGTGGCAATGGAGAGGTCGTCGCCAATGGCGGCGGGATGCCAGTACAGGGGCGTGAGGAGGAGGAAATGGGGCAAGTGGGTGTCGGAGATCCGGCAGCCGGGCACCAAGACACGCATCTGGCTCGGGAGCTTCGAGTCGGCGGAGATGGCGGCGGTGGCGCACGACGTGGCGGCGCTGCGCCTGCGCGGCCGCGACGCGCAGCTCAACTTCCCGGGCTCGGTCGACCGGCTGCCGCGCCCGGCCAGTTCCCGCCCGGGGGACATCCGCGCGGCCGCGGCGGAGGCGGCGGACAGGGTGCGGCGCGAGCCGGCGCTGGTGGTGCGCGGCGGCAGCGGCGGCTGGGCCGGCGTCGTCGTCGCGGCGCCGCCTGGCGGTGGATGCGGCGGCGTCGAGGTCGAGCAGCAGCTGGGCGGGAGCGACGAGGAGTTCGAGCTGGACTCGCCGAGGCTGTGGGCCGAGATGGCAGAGGCCATGCTGCTGGACCCACCGGCGTGGGCCATGGATGTCAGCGAGATGGAGGTCCCACACTGCTGGTCCCACGGGTCCTTGTGGGACGCCTGCTAGCTATACCTTGGCTTATTAATCAGCTGTCACTTGTGTGGTTTTCTTTTGTTTGCAATCATGCTTGGCTTGGGCTGTTAATTGTATCATCTACTTATGTTAGGCTAATTATGATGATTAATTAATGAGAAAACACTACTGATATAGTTTGGTTTTGAAAAGATTACTAATAATATAGTTTGGTTTTTTCGTGCACATTATTTACTTTGAGTTTGCACTATGATGGTAGCATGGAGGTATAGTTCCCCTCTATTTCACCTCTTTCACCATTGAACCGTCAATTAAGCAAACATTCAAATGGGATGCTTGGAACGGTTGTGTCACCATCTGAAAATTGAACAAAATGGCAAAAATAAAATAATTTGGCCACTAAATGTTCCCTCTAGTCAAGTATAATTGAGATTGGAAATAGTAAATTTTAATACTCCCAACGTTAAATATAAATGACTAGAGTCAACCATCTGTCATCAAATATAATTTGGTTACAATACTGGTTGGTACTATAACACTACTTTTGGTGCAGGATAATTGGATTAAGATCGCGCTGAATCGTTAAGGCGCTGACAGTGACAAAGGTTTCTGAGGTGCTGTTTATTGGCTTCTGGTTTCTGGCTATTCTCTCGATTTCTGTTAACACGTTTCTCGAAATAAAAACGGTATGTTTTTTAAAAAATTTTCTATATGAAAGTATCTTTAAAAAATCAAATAAATTTATTTTTTAAGTTTTTAATAGTTAATACTTAATTAATCATATGTTAATGATGTTTCTTCTTTTGTGTGTGGCTTATAAGCCAAAAAAAAAACTGATTCGAACACGTCTAAATTGACAAGCACATTAGGTTGGGATGACTAGAAAGCTTATTCAAGTAAGAGTATATGCAGGTTTGTTTTGACAGAAAAGGATGCCCAATTTGTTTTCTTGATCACCCTCAGCAATTTTATAATCCATTTATCCACCTCCATTATCTCTTATAATAATTATTAATCCACTTAATTTAGTATCTCATTGATCAAAAGATTCAATCTAGTACCTCATTGATCAATTGATTCGATGAACTTATTAGCATCATCAAAGGCTTTCTTTAAGGCTAGTTTGAATTCTGTTCGCTTGTAATTGTCGACTTCCCTGTCCACATATTGCAGTATTGTTCACAATTTTTTCTTTATTTTGTAATAATCTATTTTGCATATGCATTTCTCAAAATCATGTACTTTTCTTATTCTCATATTTTACCGTTCCTATGTTTTAAAGAGGCCTTAGCTACACCTCTATCAAAAAAATAAAGGGGAACTAAATATTCAAATTTATGGAGAGAATATTCACCACATTTTTCCTTCTTAGATAGAGGGTCATGATGGTTTCCTATATCCAGGTAGGAAACATGGAATACATGGTGTCTAAAAATAGGATAAATGTGACCCGCTGCATTTGTCGTGATATTTCAATGTATACAACCAGAGAGCTAAAATTTTAGTAATTTTATTCGTGTAGTTGATGACAGATGGTCCATAAAGCCATGCATATACCAGAAAAGTACATAAATTAAGAGTCACTTTGTATGAAATTTTTATTATCTTAAAACCTTTTAAATTTTTAATTTTAAAAATAAACCCTTAAAAAACTTATTCCTAAATCTATACTTTTTTATCACACCACCTCGACTATCGTAACAAGATAATATTGCTACGCCATAAGCAGTGAAATGTTAGTATTGTCTTGTCAGGCTAGCGTGGTAAAAAGTCCAAGTTTCATATTTGAAAATAATTTTGGAGAGGTTTATTTTTAAAATAAAAATTAAAAAGGTTTAATAAAATAAAAAAAAGAATCCTTTGTATGCATAGGGTTAGTTATAAATACGCGGGGATGCCGAGGATGAAAAAGGCAGAAAGAATATCAAAAAAGGGAAAAGATTTAAAAATACAGCTGTAATCAACCGGCCTCTCCCAACTATCTCCGGTCTCCCCCACCTCTCTCTCTCCCCCGTTCTCACGACGCGACAAGCGGGGCCTTGCACGGTTTGTGCGTAGGACGAGCCTAGCCGGCGATCACGCGCGGCGGACGAGTGGGCGACGCCGTGCTCCAGCTGGACGGACGGGGGCGCCGGCGCGCGCCGAGCATCTGAAGTGCCGGGGGCCGGCTGACCAACTCGGCCGGCGCCGCGATCGCGGGCAGCAGGCGCGCGTGCAGCGGCTGCTCTGGGCCTCCGGCTGACCGCCTGGGGGGAGAGCGGAAGGCGACAGGAGTCAGGTGATAGCGCTGCTTCTGAATCTATCTTCATCTAATCATCATTCAATTTGTTCGGTTAGAGCAAACCGTTTCTCTTAATTTTAGGTATTGGCCTAGTTAGACGTACGGTTATGCGTAAGATCGTTGATTTTAGACATATTTTGATCATTCAACTTTGTTTTCCCTTATGAATTCCCAAATTGTGAAATTCGATGATATACCCTCCCTTTAAAATTAAGAATATATCCTCCTGGTCCACCTGTCAATAACCTTTAAGATGATCCCCCATGTCAGTAGCACATGAGGTTAAATCCTCAATTTTTTTTTATCTAAGGGGATGTATGATCAATTCCCCTCTCTAATTTGGTTTTGACAATAGAGCAATAGAGTGGGCAGATGTATGTTTTGTATGCTTGAGCCCCTCTATTGTCATTGTAGATTTTTTTTTCTAGATTCAACTTTAGATGGACGCCGGCATGTGCTCAACACACACCAGACTCACACACGCGTGCACACACTACTTACAAAATTAGGAAAGGCTGGGAGCGGTGGCGAACCTACCATGGCCCGGGCCTGAGTATTGAACGGTTTGTAGAGGTATGAAATTTTTACCATGCTATTTTCTAATTGGCCCAATACACTGTGGGCTGGCTAGGGACCTGGCCCAAACCTGGGTCCGCCCCTGTGAGAGCATTGATAAGCAATTTAAGGCCTTGTTGGGAAGTGCCTTAATCCTAGCTCATCCATTAGTATAGGCTGGAAAATTGAATTAAAATCCCAACCAATACATGTGTATAGATTAGAAGCTTCATCTATCAAGGATTTAAATCCTACCGTTGATGAATCAAACTTTTCATCGGTCAATGTTAGTTTATTGGCCCACTACCCTGTACAAATCCTCCATCTGTAAATAATTTGCCTCTCTTCTCCTTGTAGTCTTCCTCTCTTAATGTTTAGCTTGGCTTGTAGGGTGTTGGAGCTGCCTCTGTTTTGATGACAAAAGTGAGAATGCCTGGAAATTTTGAGCTGGTGTGCTTTATGTGATGCACCCGATAACATTTTTCACCAATATCATTGGTGTGGTGACCATTGTTCTTATCTCCATAGTTTCCATCTTGGGCCTTATTTGCCTGTGCCACTCCGTGAACTTCCAATTGTTGATCAAGCAGAGGAGAGGTTACTACCAGACGAACCAGCAGCAGCTTAGCTACTTCAATGGGCCATGGCTGACTCGCATAACACTAATACTGGTTGCATTATGGTGGGGTGTTGGAGAGGTGTTGCGGCTCACATTTGTGAATGGAGAGGGGAGGTTCATTTCTGATAAGACATGGCAAGCCAATGTATGCAAATTTTACATTGTCTCAAATTTGGGGTTTGCAGAACCAGGATTGTTCATGTTGCTAGCTTTCCTTCTCAGTGCAGCTTTGCAAAATCAGGAACTGGGTGCCTTAAATCGTAAATGGAACCAGAAGACCATCCGTGCAGTATTTATGCTCTGCTCACCCTCATTCATATGGGAAGCTTGTGTAGTTTTTGTTGGTCCTCATGTTGCTTCAGACGATGGCCAGACATCAAAGGTTGCAAAGTACTGGTATTCAGCCTCTACGGTCCACAATGGCGATGTTGCATGCACATACCCATTGTTGAGCAGCATATTTCTTGGGGTGTTCTACACCGTGTTAACTATTTATGTCATATTTGTTGGGGGGGAGATATTATCTTTTGTGATCAACAAGGGGCTTCGACGGAGGATACATATGCTAATTTTTGCCACCGGAATATTACTTCCCCGAGCTATGTTTCTTGGATTCTCGGTTCTTCCATTGCCAGGAGAGTTGGTCCATGAATTTCTCGTGTTTGTCTCCTTCCTTGTGCTGATGCTTGCTGCTATGCTTGGTATTGTTATTCTGGTGTATTTCCCAGTTGCAGAAACCTTTGAAGTAAGAGACCAAGAGCATATTGAGCTGCAAACAAGACACCCCATTGTCCTGTGATGATTGCTAGCCTTACGATTTGACATATGTTTCAGCATTTTATTGGACAAGCCATTGGGAGATGCCTTAATGGCTTCATATATTTATTCATGTGGTTGTTTCTCTTATCTCCCCAATTTTGTAAACATAGAACAAATTAGATTAGGGATATCATTCTCTTCTCCCCCTCCTTTTCTTCATGCATGCTGCCATGAAGACAAGTCATACCCTGTATAATAGTTTCTATAGGGTAGTGAAATGATGAAGCATACTTTACCTATTGTATATTGTACATCTAGGAAAAAAAATATTTTATGGTTCAGTCTTGGTGTTGTGATGTGCCTATTTTTTAAGCTTTCGTGAAAGTGAAAAGTTTTAATCGTTTTAGTTTGTTTTAAAAATTATGTTTACATAAAATATGTTGAACAATTATCAGCTCTCTCCCAATCTCTATATGGAACACAGTAATATTATGGTTTGCAACATAGATTGAAAGGAGAGTAATATGTCATACTCTGAAATGTCTAACGGCAAGTGCCCTAAAGAAGAAACACCTAGCACTATTCTAGTGATAAAGGTAGTTTTGTTTTAAAATATAGCTACTTTTAGGATTTAAATTTATCTTAAATATAACTATCTAGTATGTGTAAAAGATAAATTTTGGCACTAAGCTTTCTTTTCTATCCCTGTCAACCCATGACACACCAACCAAAGCAAGCACATTTTTGACTTTAATGAGGGTATTTTAGACCTTTTATTCTAATTCTTAATCTCTTCAAAAACTTCAAGGGTAGCTATATTTTGGGACGGAGGGAGTAGTATAGTTGTTTGTGAGCATGTATAACTGTAGATTTAGCCATCGTGGACTCCTTATGTTGATTTATAACTAGGGTATACTTGGCATGTTTTATACTCTAAACCGTAACATAATTTATCTAGCTTAGTGGTCCATTCTGATTTCAAGCTTGTTGAGTTCATGGAGTGATTATTACTTATTAGCATCAAGCCTGTAATTTCGGATTCTAGGTTTTTATGCTTCACATCTTACTTGATTGTGTTGCAACCGTATTGTTGAATTCTGTGGTCCTTGATGTTTATTCGTTATCTATTGTTTACTCATTTACGTTTTCTTTATAAACCGTGCTGCATCTAAACGATCCTGTGAACAAGGGGAAATCGTGCACTGCTTAGACTGGCAGCTCCGCTGAATCCTGGTACTATTCTCGTGCTATGGTGGTTAGCAAATAAGTGAAATAACGTTGCCCATTGAAGATAGATGACACCGTTAACTTTTAGAGATGAGTTTAACCATTTATTTTATTAAAAAATCATATAAATATCAATTATTTTTTTGAGACTTGTTTCATCATTAATACTACTTTAAACATAACTTATATTTTTCATATTTGCACTAAATTTTTGAATAAGATAAGTAGTCAAACTAATATCCAAAAGTCAACAATGTCATCTATTAGAAACTGTGGGAGTATTCAACTGGGGAGCCAACAATGTAATCCTGGCTTGTACTATATAATAATAACTATTGAGTATATGCATTACATTCACAATCCAACACTCTTACAAACATTTGGAAGCACTCACACTGACTCGATTTTATTCACTCCGAACCTCCTGCCATGGAAGGAATTCGCAAGCCATGCCATAAAAAATCACTCATGCTATGCATCAACGCGAGTGGCAACAGAATGGTAAAGGCTAAGATCGCTCGTGCCTATGGCATCCGGAACCTTCTTGCAGCAATTTTTTCTCGTGGAGAATTTAGTAATCCAAATCGAGATAGAAGCCCCATCTTTTTCCTAAAAACTGTCTACATTGGAACGCAAGGTACGTTCTGTCTAATGCTGCCATTTTTTAATCAGTCCCGGAATCTGAGATAAGAAAAGTACCAGGCATTAGGTTGATAGGCAAATGAAAAAAAGAGTAGATATTTGCAAAGTGTAATGCTAAGGCAGTGCTGACCTCAACACCATTAGGACCTATTTTGTTGCGAGCTATGAAATTTAGTATGTGCGATGCAAATTCTTCAGGCACATCTTCCTGAAAGAAAATTTTGGATAGTATGTTAACAATTGGTTAACAATTCATCAGTTAGATAATCGAGTTACCAATCATGCTTACAGAACATAACGAACAACACATTTCATTGTTCATTCCTGTGCTGCCTCTACATAATATTGGTTTTTGCTACTTTTAAAGTAAGCCCTAGAGTTGCTAGGCAAGACGGGCACGATGCTTTAGGAGCAGAGAGAAAAGCAACATGAACTCTACCCAGAAACCAGAATGATGCTAGAGAGAAAAGAGCGCCTTGATATCGTTCGAATAATAATGAGGCTGAAAGCCATATGGTAGGACTGTCAGATGCTAGGAGCTAACCTGTATGGCATGTCCAGTGTGTCGAACCACCACCATTTGAAACTTCCCTTGCATTTGGCCAATTGTTAAAGCTCTGCAAAACATATTAACCAATTCATTACCACTATGTCCTCCATAATGGTTCAGTGTTAAAAAGCGATGCAATTTTCAAATTTCAAATTTCAAAACACAGAGGCGATAAGAAAATGTGTTAAACGAACAGTTTTAATAAGATGAATAGCTTAAATTGAAGTAGCATTTTGTGCGTTCTGAATCATTTCTCATTTCCTTATCTGGTAGCATATCCATACAGGTGGGACAGATTGTAAAGTATAAACTATATACAGTTCTGTTTTGGCAGGATCTATACAAAAAGGAAGTGAAGCATATGTTCTCTGTTTTATTGGGACATATCTTGAGGCATCAACTTGAGCATGCACCAGCTGGTTGATTTAACATACCCAGATGTTCCTTGGAAATAGTATACTACTATAAATCTAATTTGCATTTTGCAGTACAAACAGAAAGTGCAAACAGGCCGGCACAAAACTCAGTACGATTTGATAGCCTGATGACTAGTGCAATTTGGCCTAACAGCACATGAATCAAAACTAAAACGCACTACTGCCTGGCCTTAGAAAACCCTAGGATATATTAGCATGCTGCCAGCTGGTGCAGCTAACAGGCAGCACAAATACTTGTAATCAATTAGACACGAATTACACTGAGATAAGAATGACAGAGGGCCAACAGGGTAATCATCATGAATGAGAAAATTGATCTTATTACACTAGAAGGATACATAACAAACCTGTCCAACCTATCGGTGCCAGCTAATAATAGGACCTTTTGCACTGGACAAGACAAGAACTTTTCAGAAAGACCTTCATACCTAAAACAGAAACATTTCGTATTTCAGTAACAACCAAAAAGAGACAAGAAAATAATGCAAGTATTCCTAAAAATAAACAATGGCTTAGTTTCCCCATATTTACTGCTATTTTGTTTAGCAGTTACGACTTCTGAAACAACTCATTGACTCTATTTTCTGTTTTGTTTGGTCAATTGAAGATAGCTTGTGCTTCCAGACATATAAGAAAATACAGTAGAATTAATATTTTTGTGTAGGAACCGAAAAAGTAGATCCTTGTTAAATCAAGACATGACAGGAATAAGAGAATACAGTAGCATCAATATTGTTATGTAGGAAATGAAGAGGTAGATCCTTGTAATTAAAATATGACAAGTACTTCTATAGTGTATATAATCAAATAGAACAACCCTAGTAAGTAATAGCATGCTTGTAATAATCACAAAAAGGCGTTCAAAACTACCAGAATTTAAATAAAAGCGATAGAAATAACATAAAGAACATCATCAAGCTGAAAGCATACCATCCTTTCCAGTATTTTTCTGTTCCCTCAAGAGGAGTACGATGTGTATAGCTGAAACAAAGTGCAAAAGATCACTTAGGTTTTCAAAGGATGGCTAAAGTTTTGTTGCACAGTTTTGTATGTGCACATTGAACTGCAAAATACAAGCATGTACTATGAAAGCTAGTGTTTACCATTTCTTTGATTCATCATATTTCAAGGTAGATGGAATCGAAACACGAGCAGATTCAATGTTCCTGAGTGGCCCACCTTTGACACTCCATTCAATCTGCATAGTTTCAATAAACAGAAATTAGATGAAAGGATATTACTGAAACAAGGCTGGCTGCTGGAATAGTAAGAATGACCATGATCAGTTGACTTTACTAGCATGCGTATTATTAAAAAATCAAGATCTTGACCATAGTTGCATGTTTGTTTGATTTCCTCCTATTACAGGCCAATGACTTTTAGGAGCTTACAACATGAAATGCATACATTCATACCTTTTTACGTGGGAATGTATCTTTACGGAAACATACGTCAATTTGATGACTAATAAGCTAAACAAGATATCTATTCTAAATAATGAGACTGCTAGCAATAATCAAATTGTCATGGAGGACTACATCAACATACTGCTTTTTCAATGCTAGGGAAGTGCTGCGCTCGGTTTGCTAAGATCTTCTGCATATGAACCAATGAAGCCATTGCTGTTCCCTGTTTTGGAAAAGAAGTGTTTGAAATCAGCAATTAGCAAAATGCTATAATTATAATACAAGCGGTTAAGTAAAGAATAACTAACCTCAACTACATCAACAACAAGAAGTCCATGAAGATTACGAATAACTTTCCTTGCAGCCACATGTACAGCAACTGAACCACCCATGCTAAAAAAGGACCAAGAATTGTTTAATCAACTTTCGATCAGTAGAAGCTATCGGCAAATGCTAGTAACAAAAAAAAAACTAGCCTGCTGAATCTGGAAAAGAAAACAAAGCATTGTATAAAGCACTGAAGTAGCAGCACAGATGAAACTAAAAGTCAAATTGCTTATTGGGTGCACATGGTCAGTAGCATGCTTTTTCAGAGGTGGTTCTAAAAACTATCATAATTAATTCTCCAAGGTTTACCTCCCAGATTATGGTATCTATGAACCATTCAGCCTCCCAGATTATGGTATCTATGAACCATTCAAAGAATTGTTTTCCATTATATTATCCTTCGGAGAGCAATCACATAGGGAAGTATAACTTTCAGTCAATCTTGATATCTTACTTTAGATAAAGAGTACATGCACAATGGGAACCAAAGTCCATGGTGCCAACTCACCTATGTCCAACAAGTATAATGGCTGGTGGTGAATCTCCATAAAGTGTGTGTAAAACAGCTATGACATCACTGCTAAGAGTCTGCAGTTACAAAGAAGGAAATAGTAAAATATTGTATTCATGTGTTCAGCAAAATTTAATAAGTTATTGAGTTGCAGAGTTAATGATATATATAATTATACGAGGAAGAGCAAACATTTATTAAGAAAAATAAATTATGTATATATTGAAGGACATACTTCAATGGACATATCAGAATCATCACTTGTGGTTGATTTTCCATGCCCTCGCAGATCCATAGAAACAACACGAGCCTTTTCCTTTATTTGACTTGCTGCTAGAGCAAACGAAAGCCTAAGGCAGATAGAGGAATAACCAATGCAATGTAAGCACACATATATTCACTAAGATTTATTTCATCATTTCATAAGGAGTAATCAAGTCAATTAAAGTAACTTCCAGATGATTATTTTGAATAAAAAGGAAATGATATATTTCTATGCTCCCTAACCCCAAAACATAATCAGGATTAAACGGCAGTGCTTTCACTTTTCACAATAAAACCAATTTAATACCAGGGTTTCTGCATTTGACATTTGTTTCCCTCTTTTTTCAACAATTTATCGGAACTAAAATTCAACAAAACATTCTACACTGCAACAAAAGTTGGGTTTGGTACATTTTCCATAGTGCGAAAAAAGGTACTATAAGCCCTTTAGAAATTCAGCAAGACACATGGGCAACTCCACATTTTGCAACATAAGCATTTAATCTTTAATAGTGGGTTATTGCGCACAGCCCCAGCGCCTTAGGCCCTGCTTCTTCAGAGTGTTTGTAGAGTTTTTATAGCACACTGGACCATCCTCACCAAGATCATTACCATGTAAACCAGATAGCCACACTACACCAAATCCAGCAAATCATTTCGGTCCCGTGCTACTCCTTTCCAGCAAATGTTAACGGAAATGCCACGAACATCTACGCAATTCGCCAGCAAAACGGATAATTTTGGCATGTTAACCATGGAGGCATGGAGCAGACCTACCCGGAGTAGCCGCCTCCATGCAGGCAGAACACGACAGGCCCCTCCGATCCGGCCATGTACACATTGAAAACCTACACGAAAACCACCCGCCCAAAAGGGAACACAATATTAAGATCGCACCAACAGGATTGATCCGGAGGAGGGAAAAAAACTCGTTTATAGTCCCAGGACGCACGCACGTCTTCGGTGTCGGGGATGGCGACGCGGCGCTCCTCGTCGAAGTAGGCCGACCAGTCCAGCGGCGCGTACTTGTGGAGCGAGTGGCTGCGGAAGCACCGACAACAACAAGGTCAGCTAGGGTTCCGCCGCCTGGGGATAGCATGGGGGGTCTGTAGGGACTAGGGAGTCGCGAAGGGGCGGGAGGGGGTGGCTTACTGCGTGGCGGGGCGAGGCGGCACGGCGGCGGCGGAGAAGGCGGAGGACGGCGACTCGTCGGGCTCCCCCTCACCCTCCTCCTGCAGCGAGGCGAGCGGCGCGGGCTCCATGGGTGGCGCCCCGTGTCGAGGCGGAGGGGCGAAACGGCTGGCGGGTGGAAGTGGCAGGAGAAGGATCTCGAGGGAGACGAAAGTGAAGCGGTGAAACCGTGAAACAGAAGTACAGAAGAGAGGAGCGGAAGGGTAGACCGAAGGCGTCTACCTGGAGAGAAGACGTATTTTTCATTATGCGTCATTTTTCAGGAAAAAAATGCCTTGACATTTTCTGTCTCACATTTTTTTTAAAAAAAAAACACATTTAGGGCCGATTTGAATTACTACCGTATCTAAATTTTGGTAGTGTCAAAACTCGCTAAAATCTGGCCCTATCAAAATCCTAATAGGGCACCAATTCATACCGACTCTTAGCCCTGGCTGCGCTATGAAAACATGGAGAACCTTCTAGGCTCAACACACTTGTAAGGAGTGTGTACATGCGCGATGCAGAAAAGAACTTCCCCGAGTGTTTCCTCGCAAGATGTTGGTAGTCAAGCAAGCAAAATCCGTGGTGTATTTGATGTTTCGCATCAAATTAACAAAGTGATTAACCTCGGCCGCAATGTGGACGTGCCAGAGTGGTTATTGGGCATGACTAGAAATCATGTGGGCTTTGCCCGCGTAGGTTCGAATCCTACCGTCCACGCCTCATCTTTTTTTTCATACAGTTGAGTTATCTTTTACCTTTTTTTCACGGAGGCCGAATTCCCATTCCGGCCCAATAGTATGGGCCCGACCGAGGCCGGATTCCCATCCCAGGCCAATTTACATGGGCCGTACGGAGGCCGCATTTCCCATTTTGGCCCAACAAGAATGGGCCTCTCGGAGTCTGGATTCCCGTTCCGGCCCAACAAGTATGGGCCGCAAGGAGGCCGGATTCCTCTCCTGCGTCTCGCTCTGTCATCCGCTGTGGCTTCGCTGAGCTTATTACCTTGTGTTATTTTGGTTGTAAATTACCCTGTTTCCCTCTTGATTAGCTGGTCGCGATTAGCTTGAGGTAAAGCCATCCTTTCATACTCCGTATTAGTTTTCAGCCACAAGTTTGAGGCCTCGTGACAGCCTGCACTATTTTTCTCCATGGATCACCATGCCCTGGCCTCCTTCAGCTTTAAGTGGCACTCAAGTCACCAGCCTTCAGAAAAAAATCGCATGCTTCGAGGCAGCATTCCGATCTCTCAAGAACCGCAAACCGAGAGGACGTCTTGGTGTACGAGATCAATCGTCAAATACCGCCGCCATCTCGCACCATTCTTCAATTAAGATCCCTGCTAGTAGTAGCAGTGAAGATCCTTTTTTTTCAGAAACAGAGCAAGCTAGCACACTTGCAGTAACAGAGCAGTAGTAACCCAGATGCTAAACCATCCAGATAAGATCATTATATATGGCGAGCAATCTTGGATCTTGTCGAAGCTTCAACCCCATGATCCATCTCTCTGACCTATCGCGGTTTTCGGGGCAAGATCTCGAGAGATGACATAAACTAAAGCGCCACATGCATATTGCACCTTGCTCGTCGATTGATCGCAGCAAGCTCGCCGCAGTATAAATCATCATGCGTGCATGCTCTATGAGAGCTTGTAGTCGCAGGTAGAAGAAGATGATGAGCTGCTCGAGGACGATGTCACCGTTGTCATCATCGCAGGCTCTCGTGCTTATCGCCGCCGTCTTGTCCGTCGTTTCCTTCTCCAGACATGTCCTTGCCGCCGGACAGCCTGATTACGCCGACGCGCTCGCGAAGTCGATACTCTTCTTCCGGGGGCAGAGGTCCGGCCGCCTGCCGCCGGACCAGGCCGTCAAGTGGAGGTCCAACTCCGGCCTCTCCGACGGCTCGGCGGCGAACGTACGTCAGCTTGCATTTGTAATGGCACGTGTGTGTTGACTGTGGTCAACGTGTTGACCTGGGTTTTGACTTTGGGTTTTGGGCGGGAATGGACGTGGCGTGGCAGGTTGACCTCACCGGCGGTTACTACGACGGCGGCGACAACGTCAAGTTCGGCTTCCCGATGGCGTTCACGACGACCATGCTGTCGTGGGGCATCGTGGAGTATGGCGGGCGGATGCAGGGCCGCGTCCACGACGCTCGCGCCGCGGTGCGGTGGGCGGCGGACTACCTCCTCAAGGCGGCGACGGTGACCCCGGGGGTGCTCTACGTCGGCGTCGGCGACCCCGACGCCGACCACCGGTGCTGGGAGCGGCCGGAGGACATGGACACGCCGCGGACCGTGTACTCGGTGTCGGCGTCGAGCCCCGGGTCGGACGTCGCCGCGGAGACCGCGGCCGCGCTCGCCGCCGCCGCGCTGGTGTTCAAGGCCGCCGACCCGGCCTACTCCAGGAGGCTGCTCGCCGCAGCGAGGGACGTGATGGCGTTCGCCGTGAAGCACCAGGGGAAGTACAGCGACCACATCGGCGGCGACGTGGGCGCGTACTACGCCTCCTACTCCGGCTACCAGGACGAGCTCCAGTGGGGATCGGCGTGGCTTCTCTGGGCGACGAAGAACACCTCCTACCTCGACTACCTCACCTCCCTCGGCGCCAACGACGGCGTCGACATGTTCAGCTGGGACAACAAGCTCGCCGGAGCACGCGTCCTCCTCTCACGGGTAACGCGAGCTCTCATCGACCACCTCCTCCATCTGATTATGAGTTTCTCAGATGATCTGTTCGTCCATGCATGGACAACACGAGAGCAGAGGGCTCTAGTGAACGGCGACCGGAGGCTGGACCTGTTCCGGCGGCAGGCGGAGGACTTCGTCTGCAGGATACTGCCGGGGTCGCCGTCGTCGACGACGCAGTACACGCCCGGCGGGCTGATGTACAAGTCAGGCCACGCCAACCTGCAGTACGTCACCTCCGCCGGCTTCCTCCTCACCACCTTCGCCAAGTACATGGCCGTCTCCAACCACACCTTCTCCTGCCAGAGCCTCCCCGTCACCGCCAAGACCCTTCGAGCTCTCGCCAAGAAACAGGTACATGCCACCACCACGTTGTCGTCTTCTTCCTTTCGCGAACTCGTTGACGTGAACGTGTTCGTCGTCGTCTTCTTCTTCAGGTGGACTACATCCTGGGCGCGAACCCGCTGGGGATGTCGTACATGGTGGGCTACGGCGCGCGGTTCCCGCAGAGGATACACCACAGGGCGGCGTCTATGCCGTCGGTGGCGGCGCACCCGGCGCACATCGGCTGCCAGGAGGGGTTCACCAACTACTTCTACGCCGGCGGCGCCAACCCCAACGTGCACACCGGCGCCGTCGTCGGCGGGCCGGACCAGCATGACGCGTTCCCGGACGACCGCGGCGACTACGACCGGTCGGAGCCGACGACGTACACCAACGGGGCCCTCGTCGGCTGCCTCGCCTACTTCGCCGGCAGCTACAAGAGCTGACGCCGTCGATGATCGATCCATGATCATCCACTGACGACGATGCTCCTATGTTTCTCCTCTCTCTGTTTTTTTAATAGATGACGTAATTAACTTTTAATATAATTTTTGATTATTTATTTTATTAAAAAAATTAAACAAATATATTTTATTTTGTTATGATTTGGTTTATTATTAAAGAAACTTTAAATATAACTTATATTTTATGTATTTATACTAATTTTTTTAAATAAGACAAATGATAAAATATCACAATAAAAGTTAACGATGATATTTGTTAAAAAATAGAGGTAGTATATTTCTACTGCCCTGAAGCTGAAGACCTTAAAACTTTATTTTCATTTACCATTAGATGTTTATGATCATGGTGATCCGACACTTCGATAATGTAGCAGCCAAACAATTAGCGTCAAACATTCAAACCTGCGGATGGAATCGTATGGACAGGGCAATTCGGTCTGAATTACTGTTCATTCCGCGCGTCAGTTTGGATTGGATGTTTAGCAAGGTAAGCAAATAGGATCGAGACAAGTGTATAAACTCCTGATCAATGATCAGTAAATATCTGCAGATACAGGAAAGGGTTTCAGGAAACAGAGGTGGACACTTGTCGTGTTCACCAGCCAACTTAAGGAATCAACTGGAATATCCAATTGGTCATCATCACTTAACACCACATCACTCACTGCTGATTGCAGAGCTGAAAGTCATGACCATCAATAGACAAATCGTCACATGCAAGCAGCAATATAAATCAAACACTTGACTGCTCCGACTTATCCTCGTGGTTGAATGAGCAAACCATAAAGGTACAAACAATAGTTACTCCCACATGTAAAGTGTTCAATGGATCAACCATCAACAAAATGGTTCCTGACTGTGTACATCTACTTTAAAGGTAGTAGGGGTGGTAATGGGCTTAATTTTTTGGCATACAAAATTTAAGAGTTAGGTCTAAAAAGGATTTAGCTGACTTTTATATAGACTTTTAACCTAAAAATATAAAAGAACTAAAGTAGGTTGTGAAAGAACTCATGAGCCTTGGCCCATTACCACCCATAGGAGGTAGATGCTGGGTTTTAATCCATTTTCGAAAAAAAAGGGTTCTGCAAATGACTCTCGTATATATACTTAAATTCGCCCATAGATGATCTTGTGAAGAAATAAAGTGCAAAGCATAAGGAACTGACTTTTATACGGTTGCTGTTGTGATTACAAGTGGATACAATATCACATCATAGGATCAGCAAAACGGAGAGTCAAGATTTGCATTGTTCTATAGCAAAAGGGGGTGTCTAATTCACACACATTCGCAAGATAACTTTCTTCCTCATCGGTTTCTCTTCCTCCTCCGTTTCTCTTCCTCCTCCGTTCCAGCATGGCGGCAACAAGACTCCCAAGTCCCAGTGAGGAAAAACGAATCTAGATCATTCTTCTCTTCCTCTCCACTCCCACCCCCTCCCTACCCCTAAGCCACCTATAGACGCTTTACGCCCAATCATTCCAGATAACGCTTGCATCATCTGTCTTACCACGGCTGCTGGCATAGAGTTAGCCAATGTTTATTCCTCAGATACCGTCATTGTTTCTTCTCTAAGAAAATAAGTTGACGACCCGTGGGCCTTCCACCTCCACGCGGCATTGCTCCGTCAGGCTTTTGTCCATTGCGAAAAATTCCCCACTGCTGCCTCCCGTAGGAGTCTAGGCCGTGTCTCAGTCCCAGTGTGGCTGATCGTGAAAAGTGGTAGGTGTCTACTAACGGCTATTCCTGGCTCGGCTCTGATAACGCAATTTCGGGAGAAGTCGGTAGTTGGGCACTGGATCCCTTCAGACCTAGAGAACATGTGACACTGAGTCAGGGTTTGGTGAACCAACAAATCGCTCCTTTAGTTAAAGTATCAGGCCTCTTTTTCCTTCCCTAGGCTACATCTTCGGAATACCCCAGACGGGGATTTCGCTCTATTCCCCCCAATCTTCACTTGTTAGCTGAGGAGGTACGGAGTATTTGGCAAGGGTGTGACCGTTGTTTTTAGGACAATGTTCAAGCAGGAGGCCATGAATCTGTCTAGACTCGCCATGGGGAGAGAGTTTATCCCCCCCCCCCCTCCCCTCCCCTCCCCCTTCGCGACCTCGACGATGGGTGGTCGATTTGGAATGAAACAATGGGGTTAGGAAGTAAAAGATCTCGAGTACAAAGTTTTCTATTTTAGTTAAAAGCTTGTGATTTCAGCTCAAAGTTCACAAATTTCTATAAAGTTTTTGGATTTTTAGTTTAAAGTTTCAGATTCAAATAGAAAGTGTTTCCTTTTGAGTTAAAAGTTTGTGAATTGGGTATAAAATTTTTAATTGAAAGTTTTAGATTTTAAATAGAAAGTCTTTGCTATTTGGATTGAAAGTTTGAAGCCACAAGTATAAAGTTTGGAGATTTTGTATTTGAATTTATAGAAATTGGATTACCCTGAAAGCTTTGCTTTGGGATGGAAAGGAAAGAATCAGAGAGGGAAAATGAATGTGCATCTCGCTCGTAACTGAAAATGCATAAAAGCGCTTGCGGGCAACGAGAGTGGGCGAACTATAGTTAAGAATTGTGGAGAGTTCTATAGCAATAATGAGTAGCAATCACTTTAAGCCATCGAAAAAAAATGGGTGGCTAAGATTCCACATGGCTACAATCGGTAAAAAATAAACAAAACAACGAAAAATAATTCATGGATAGAACTTTATATTTGTGTTATTAGCGGTTTAAAAACAAATACTACAAAACACACTACGATGAAAAAAATTCAAATCAATTCAAAAACTAAGTTTAAAATTTTAAATTTTGACTATGGCTGATAGTAAACAAGCAGACCATGAGAGGCTTAAAACAGGACCGAATTAGTATGGCATCTTGATCGTCTGGTACTTCTCATTCTCCCCCTTTCTTCCATTTTAATCTCTCCTACATATTTTTCATGCATTTTGGACTCTGCACTCTGCTAAACAGGATATCTTAAGATTCCTCAGCCTTTGATCCTCTTGTAGTAGTAAAATAAAAGGAGCTCCTTTGGCCATTTCTCATCTAACCAAAGAACCGACTCCCAGAACAAGCAGCCACCAATCCCCAATGGTCCGCATGGCGCCGTCGGCGGCCGCCTCCACCTTCCTCCTCTTCATCGCCGGCCTCTTCGTCTCTACTGCCTCCGCCGCCGCCGCGCCCTACGATCCCCCGACCGTGCCGGAGCTCATGGACCGGTTCGGCCTCCCGCGCGCGCTGCTCCCGGACACCGCCCGCCGGTACCTCCTCCACGACGATGGCTCCTTCCAGCTCTTCCTCGACGACGGCTGCGTGGTCGAGGCCGGCGGCTACCGCGTTGGCTACGACGTCGAGCTCTCCGGCGCGGTGGCGCCCAGGCGGGTCATGGGGATCGAGGGCGTCCGCGTCCGCGTGCTGTTCGCCTGGGTGCCCGTCACCGCCGTCGAGGTGGGCGGCGGGGAAGTGACTGTCAGCCTCGGCCCGCTCAAGAAGTCGTTCCCGGCCGTCGGGTTCAAGTCCAGCCCCCGGTGCATCGCCGGCGCGGCGACGCCGGCAACGACTGATTCTTAATTAGCCTTGATTTGTAGAGCAGCTAGTTCTTTGTAATTTGCTAGGACAGGTTTGGTGTACTTGTAGTACCTACCTGTATTGCTTTGGGAAGGAGCAGTTGTTTATAATATTATTACACACATGATTACACACTGAATCAGTGCAAGTATTCATTTTTGTTACTGTGCTAGTATTACCGATTGAATGGAATCACTACTAGTATTACCGATTGCCACTGTGCTAGTAAAGATTAATCCGATTGCCACTGTGCTAGTAAAGATTAATTTTAGATGTTTTGGTGATGATTTGCAGTTCTAAGCCACTGTAATAAAAGGAACTTCACAAAAATGAAAAGGCAAAGAGAACGCCGTCTGTGGGAATCGAACCCACGACCACATGGTTAAAAGCCATGCGCTCTACCGGCTGAGCTAAGACGGCTGACACAAATGGTTTAACCACATAAGTTAATAATCATTAACAGCTACTTCCACTGGCGTGATACCACAACATACAGCTTCGCTATTGGGATAACTAGACAATTAGAATGCAGTCAAAATGTGTTCATAGCAAAAGTATGCAGGTGAAAACTGGTTATCCTGTAAAGCTGGGCAGAATTGCATTCTTATCTAAATGGTTGGCCCAAAAAAATCTACCAAAATGTACACAAAAAACCGCATTGCAGCGGCCTCACAGGTTTAGCTACCTCTGCTTGTGAACACCGTCACCTGAAACGTGCACGACAACAGGTTGCTGCCTTATCCGCGACAATAGGACAGTGACCTCCTGCGTTGCGATATCCATCCGCTCGTTGGACTTGGAAGCTTCGGTCACCAGAGCTGACACCATGGACTGCAATGCTTTCACTCTCTCAGGTGACTCGCCACAATGAGCACCATTCAAGGACTTGGAAGGTGATGGCTGGGTGCTGCGCCACCGGGCAGGGAGGTAATGGTCCGGGATCTGAAAGTAGTTGAGAGTTGAGAGCACACGGAGGGCATGCCGGCAGATGATCCCTGAAAACTTAAACATCTGGCAGCTGCAAGAAATTAGCTCCTCTCTTTGGCTCCATGTCACATTGTACCCACCGTCTGTCTTGGTATGATGACGAACAAGAAAGGCATTCCCTTCCAAATGGAATGATGCATATTGAGAAGCCACAACAAGCTCATCTTGTAGCTTAGAAAAGGCATAGGGAGTGAGAACTGCAGCCGCATGCGCTTCCATTGGAGCTGCTGTCTTGAGGGCTATGCTTTGCAAATTTTGTTGCATCATATGTTGCTCCCCAGCTTGGTCTTTATAGTCAGCAACTACTGCGACCTATGCAAAACATGGGCCGTACAAATGCATTACGCCTTTTAATTCACACAAAGTAATGATGAAGAAGCACAGAAAAGGGGGTAAACTGCCTCATGGCAGTAAGAAGGGAGTCGCAGATAAAACTGCATTTTGAACATTCTAAGATCAGAGTCAAACATGCGAAAAATAGTCATTTGTTAATCTTGACAAGCTCACCTGCTCGATGAAATGGGCTAGGCGTGTCTGACTCAAGAATCGCTGAATGAATGCATTTATTGACTTTGAAGCTACTGCAGAAGCAAGCAGTCCTGCAGAAAACTGCCCTCTCAAATATGGCAATGCCCAGAGGGTTCGTGATGCAAACAGTCCAGCAACATGCCTATTTCCATGTAGTCCATAGCAATTCACCATGTCACTCCACCCAAGATCAAAATCTATTGTGCTTTCCATGTTATACAGCCTATAGAACTCATTTTTCCAGTCATTGTACCGCTCGCCAAGAGCTGCATCAAACCAAGATGGAAACCTGGCTGTAATAAGCCATATGCAGAGTGCATGCTTTGTGCCTGGAAGCTCCTTTTCAATTGCTTCCTTGAGATACATATTTTCATCCGTCAATATTGTTTGTGGAGCTTTTCTGTTCATGAAGTTGAGAAATACCTGTCAACAAGAAAGACTTGATAATGTTATACAAAACAAAAAAAGAAAGAGTAGCTAAGACAATGATTAAAAAGAGGATAGTGAGTTTGCACCCAGAATGGTCTGTACCTTCAATGCCCATACAAAGGATTGCAGATTTTCCTCCCTTAGAAGGGCGCAACCAAAGAAGCAAGGCATCCCATGATTGTTCAATCCTACCCAAATCCCAAGCAGCATGTCCAGAGCACTTAACCGATGAGTTGTGTCAAATACAACAGCATCACCAAACATCTCATAAGACTGAACTGACGATGCAAACGACCAGGCAATGTTCTCAAGGCGGTTGTTCGCATCTTTGGTGAATTCATACTTAAAATTGGGATCCTTCTCCTTAAATTTTATGCACATTTTAATCAGATCGATGCTCTCCTCCTGATCAAACTTCCTGCACGACTGAATGAGGTTCCTCACATCCTTCTCTGTAAAGGGCAGATTGCCCGGCTCGAGACACTTCTCTAGCTCCATGATCCTCATCATCTGCTGCACGGAGATCCCAGACTTCGCAAACATCATGATCCGGTCCTTGTCGGCGCCGGAGATGACGCGGTACGCCGGGAGGAGACGCACCTGGTCCTGGCCCAGGAGCTCGTGGTTGTGGTGGTTGGAGAAGCCTGTGACCCGCCATTCCGGGTCCCCCGCGCGGGCGACGGCGCTCCGGCCGATGCGCATGTACGCCTGGCACCCGCAGCGGGAGGACCTCCGGTTCCGCTGCGGCCCAGCGGCGGCGTCGGCGAAGGGCTTCGCCGGCGGGTTCCCCGCGCGGTGGCACACGAAGTACCTCCTGGTCAGCCCCTTGCCCACGCCGTCCTTCCCCTCCGTCCGGTGCCGCCGGATCGAGAACCCACACCGCTTCGCGAACCCGCTGTACAACTCGTACGCCGCGTCGTGCGTCGGGAACCTTTGCCCGACGTACGGCGCCGCCGCCGTCTCCGGCGAGAGCCCCGTCCCGTCCGGGGAGCAGGATCCCCCCTCCTCCTCCTCTTCCTCCTCCCCGCTGCTGGTCCCCTCCATGGAGGACGGCTGCTGCTCTAGAGGGTCGCCGCGTAACAATCCAGTAGGACGGATGCCGATTCCGATTCCGCGGGCATCATCCTGGCATCTGGATTCCGGACTGCGAGCAGCGACGGCAGCAAGAGGTAAATCAGAACCGACGAGGATCAATGAGCGAGAGAGAGAGAGGTGGGGACGAACTTCACGGACGGGGCGTACCGCCGGCGGCCGCCCGTAGCCGGAGAAGGACTCCGCGGTGGCGCTCCGGCGACTGAACCTAGTGGAATCGGAGGTTCTAAAGCACGGGCAGAACTGTAGCGTGGGCCTTTGGCCCAGCATACTACTGCATCCCAGCCTGCCGCAGTACCGAGCATATCAAGTACCAACACCAGCTCCTGTTCTTCTGTTTCACTCTTGACTCTCCAAAGCACTACTTTTCTCTCTCTCTTTTTTTTTGTCATGCTTGTGTGTTACAATAAGATCAGTGATTTTATAGAGGGTTTAGTTGTGAAAATATAATTTTTGGTGAGGTGGTTTTTTAGAGAGTGGCTTTTACATAGAGAAAGTGTATTGGTTAGAGAGAAGAAAGATAACTTTGATTTTATAATAGTAGAAAAATAAATTGTGGAGCAATGCCACTTCAAAGAACCTGTATGATGGAGTAGAGGAATTTATTCGGTACTTATGTCAAATCAAGAAACCTTTTAACTAAAAACATGACACGTCATTTGTGGAAAAAAGATATAGACAATTGTTTTATTTAAAACAGCCGTCGTCCGGCAAGGACGTGGTGGCTAGCCGCACGTGTCCCTCAAATCGTAGTCCACTTACTTATAAACATAAAGAATAATTATTTTTGGCTATACATTTAGATACGTATTTATCGAGGTGCATAGCTAAAAACAGCTATATTTTCAAACATATGTTTTTAAATTATATCATCTTAGCCTGAGACAAATGTAAAAGTAAAATTATAAGTTATATCATCTTAATCGCCGATCAGCCTCAACAGCTGGTTCGTATATTCTAATCGAATTCCATCGTTTCGTCTCGTAATCCTAGGTCGTGCATCCAATAATTGGTAGCAATGTGCACCCAATATTATTGGACGCGACTACGGATCGGGCGCCCGATCTGGCGCAAAAAATCGGGTGGTCAAACTGTTTCAGTTAACCACCTGTGAAACATTTTTTTTTGTATAGCGTGAAACAAAAAATCAAGTTAATAAAACATTAGTTGTTGACGTTGCATAACACCAAAAATAAATAAGAAAAATAAAAAAAACGTAAAATCACAATTAAAAGATATCGCTCTCATACATGAAACATCGAGACTTAACTCTTGAAACATGAAAAGATCCGCAAGAATCAAAAAAAGTAAAACACCATCAAAATCCTCAATGCAACATTTTGATATAGCGCAAGAAACATCAAGATCCATTGACTGAAATATTGAAAAATCATAAAATATACCCATCTGTATCTGTCTTCTTCCTCGTCTCCGTCGGCTGGATTTGGACTCTATGACGACGAGTGGCGACAGTAGCAGAGGAGGAGGCTGAATCGGATAGCTCCGACGCCTCTACCGATGACTGGAGGATGCACGAGCTCTTGGAGTACGTTGGCAATGACGGCACAGAGGGCTGCAGCGATCGACGAGCGCTGTCCCAAACGGAGGTGGCTTTGCCAATGGCGGAGGACGAGGCTGAAAGAAGGGGGGACGTGGGGTTCTCGGCGGTGGTCCTGGTGGAGGTCAAGATGTTACCCTCTTGCATGTCAGCGGCGCGGTGGAGAGAGTCGAACGGGAGAGAGAGGGGGAACAGGGGAGTAAGTGCCTGATTTTTTGGCTTCCGTCAGGTTTTCGATCAAAAGCATTATCCGATATTATTCTATGGGCTCTCTTGATATTATGAAGTATTTGAAACATCTAGACTGTTTTTCTAAAACCGTTATTACATATAGAATTTTGTTAATCATTTATGTGACTATTGCACATGTGAAAAGGAGCTTCTGTAAACCCATGTTGTCGAAGTCCTATGTGTGATCTACTATAGCACAATACGATATACTACTCGTGTATGTAAACAAGAACCTGAATCAAGAGATAAGCACTCGGAGAAGATAAAGGATTGATGACCAAATAGCCTATGATTACATGACAAAGTTGGATACGACCGGGATAGAGTTAGGCAAAGACCAAAATTATCCTTAGGAGACCCTAGAGAATACGGGAACCTACAATATAAATACTAGGGGTGGGGGTGGTGCAAGGCAGCCTTGTCGACCACATCTAGAGACACAGCTCTCTCGTCAAAAATCTTGCTGAGTTAGTTGACTAGTTATTCTAGGCTGTGCGGTTGATAGACAAATTCGGAGTGACTGATAGCACAGGGCCTTCAAAATTTGGGGGCCCCAAAATTTTTATGTTTTAATTGAAAGCAATGCATTCTAATATGTTTCGGAACCTCTTACTCCTTTTTCGAAATTTCTTTTTTCCTTACTCTACTAATTTGGATAGAACAGATATGTTTTATTCAGATTCGACAGGTGTTCGATAATAACCATGGTAACCTGAAAGTATTTATAAATTGTGACAACAATGTGACATGTGTTTTAGGATCTAAAAATTTTATTTTTCCTCTTAGTCAAGGAAACCGAGTCAATGCATCAAGACACCATTCTTCTTCCTATGCAGAGTGTGACCACGATGGTAATCATGCCCAATAGATTGTAATATACATGACATTCAGTGAAACGGTAGGTCTAATTTTTGCGTATCGTATAACTTTGATTAATATATACATCCTAATCCGAAGTGAAATTTACCACTTTAGTTATTAGTATTTTTTAAAATATAAGACTCTATTTTATGTTTAGCACGGGGGTCCTAAATTTTTAGTTATGGCCCCTAAGACTAGGCACGTGCCACTAATACTTCATATAGATTATATATATCATATTAGACTAAGGATAATAGTCCTACGTGCTGACCACGTCGATCGGTAGTGGATGGCTCAAAAATATGAACAAGACACTTGTCATTCATACTAGCCTTCCTAATATCTCTCCTATTTGAAGCACTGGTTGGCTGAACTACTGATGCCGATCAAACTGCTTGAAACCTTTTTCCCCCCTTTTTATACTGGTGGTTCGCATTGGTAAAGAACGTGTGACGTACGTGCATTGCATGACCACGTATGGTCGTGAAATTTTTAGCTTATCCGATGGAGAGGATCAGGGTGCAAGAACATATATATAGCCATGAAAATGCCAGTTGTTATCCGGACGAGTTTGTTTTGTTAACTTATCCTCCAAGCTAGCTACACATATAGCCACGATAGATAGCAAGCCACAAGAAGTATGAAATAAGAGGTGAAGATTATAAAATAAAGGGTGTATGTCTGACTGACATGGTTTAATAATGTTTTAGGCATGGTTCGATAGTGCAAGTTTGGGCAGAACCAGCAGAAAATAGAGTTAATGCGGCGTGAGAGAAACCACACCGGGCGTAACGAACGTTGCGGCCCTGTTTTTGCATTGTGTGCTCCTAGCTCCCTCGTTTGTCCAGCAGTCCATTCTCTCCTCTATCGTCTCGATCCCCTTTCCTCCTTGCGTACTGCTCGCCCGTGAGTTGCCGTCGTCGAGGAGACAGGGCAATCAAAGGCGGCAGTTGATAGCTGTCATCCACCGGGAGCTATCGTTCACCGCTACTCTCTTGGCCCTCGTCGGCTTCCGGCGCGGAGCGAGAATCGTGGTTCTGGTGAGGGTCCGCTCGAAGCGACGGATCAGAGGTCAGCCGGTCAACATCCTTTGGGCTAGGAGAAAGTAGAGTGCAGCGTTGGGTGCTGTGGCCGCACGCCGATAAAGCTGGTCGGTGCCCCTTGAGCTCACTATGTGGCTGGTTTCCAGGCGGGATCATTTGCTGCCTCCTGTGGGCTAGCTGGTCGGTGCCGTGGTGCACAGCAGTGAGAAGATTCCTGGCGCATGTCTATCCAACACGAAGCCATCTACGACGACAGGCCGGGCCAGTGCCTATTTGAAGCCCTCTCCCCCGTCGGTCAATCTTCACGCCGGGGGAAGAAGCAGAAGCGAAGAGCGGCGGTCGTGAAAACCACATCTAGGCCTAGTCGTCTCCAATCCCCATCACCACCTAAAGGGAGTGAAGGCCCGCTGGCCGAGCTAGAGTCTGGGGGTGGTTCGTGCGACTCCTACAAGTTGGACGGCAGCTCCGCCGCAGCTGGGGAAGACAACGTTGTTGTCGCTGCTGTTTGCGCGAAGTCTCCCGAGGCCGTCCGCGCATTTGTAAGGCATGTTGCTCCCGCAACCGTCGTCTGGTCCATAGATTGGGACCTCATTCGCGCCGGCAAATGCACTAATGTACTACCTTCGCTACTTTTGCACCATTCCGTAGCATTTTTCTGTCCTAAACATGTCTGTTAGATGGCGGATGGGCGAGCACGATGGAGCGATTCTGACCTCCGCATCTTTCTTGAGTGTTGCCTAGAAGAGATTGAAGCCCACACCATCACCTCCAATTGCCCCAAAACCCAGGGTTACAAGAATCTGTAGCACAAGATGTTGGTGAAGTGTCAAAAGCGACTAGACAAGTCGCAAATCAAGTATTTTTGGGAGCATTGCCGCACTCGATTCCACATGTGGAATTGGCTGGAATCGCGCACCATCGAACTTGATCGCAACCCCCAAACTCAGGCCATCATCGCCGATGACTCCTAGTGGGACACCGTCGATATGGTACGTCTATTTCGAAATGCATTCAGTTGTTACAACAAGCACCACTGCATTTTATTATTTCTGTGTTGTGCAAAGGTGACAATTGTTCCTAATGTGTTCCGGCCTAACATTATATTTGCTGCCTGATTTGCTATTATTTCCATATATATCTATCGTGTGGTCTGCATAACTTGCACAACTAGTTTACTTGCCTCTGAAACCACTACTTGAGGGCATTGTATATTCAACAGTTCAATTGATTTTACCTAAGTTCATATTACATTTGTGCAATATGTTACCTACATGCAATGTAGCAGTGCAATATTTGGCGTACGGTTGCTCGCTGATTATGCAAATGGGACACAATTATTAAATAAGAGAAGGTTGTAACTTTGAATATGATAATATATGAAAGTAGTTTTGCATGCAGTGAAATTATCAAACTATGTGCTGAGAGTTAGATAGTACTTTCATAATATGCGCTTGACAAAATACTCATGCTGTTTGTATGGAGTTGCAATGTTGTTTGCATTTATGCAATATGTGAACCAACAATGACTGCACTGCTAGCTACCACTCCTTTACTTATCCAATGGTATATCACCTAGTATTGCAGTGCTGTGTGGCTGCTTGTATGCAATCTTTCCGTAGGATCTTCACATAAGCAATAACCAATGGTATATGAACTAGCTAGCAGTGCTTTACTTCTCGAATATTTCTCCTGAGAGATGTTGTGGTTTTTGTAATTTCATTTATTCTACAGGTAAGGAAAGGGGTAAAGGTATTCAAGAAAGCCCCACTTAAATACATCGACTTAAATAATGCGGTTTTCCGCGGTCGGACAGTAGTCGGCGACCGCTCAAGTGTTGCCGGGTCGCAACCAGAACGGCAGCAGCAGCAGCAAGGAGGTATCCAGCAGCAGCCCGGCAGCCAACAGCTGGCGGGTGGACAACAGCTCGACGAGAGGCAGCAGCTGGCCCAGCGGCAGCAGCAAGCCGGGCAACAGCAACCAACCAGGCAGCACCATGCCGAGTAGCACTAGGAGCAGCAGATGCACCATCACATCTACTACATGTAGGGAGTCGATGGACATACAATCAACATCGACGAGCTGACCTAATTGGCATACAGAACGCCAGTTCCTTCACCAGCTGCTACTGCTCGAGGCAAGAGGGTCGCATCGGCTAGTGGTCCTTCCGGGAGTTTGGGGAAAAGGACTAGGACCAACTCCATAGGCAAAACCCTTCATAGGCTTGCCGATTTGCGTGTCGAGTCGATGGAGAGCCGAGCACTAAGGGAGCAGGAGAAGAGGGCTTGCGGTGCAAAGGTTTGCATGCAGTTGGTGGTTGCTGATGGCTATCTTCCAGGGACTCTTGTGTGGTTGCGGGCCATTGAGGTGTTCCGCGACCCGTACTATCACCAGTTCTACATTGAGGACTTGGATACTCTCGAAATGCGGTACCACTTCATCTAGCACGCATGGCTGAACAGGAACACAGGAGGAGGACCAGCGAGCGGGGGTTCAGGAGGCTCTGATGATTTTGGTGGTGGTTTTGGAGGTGCTTCTAGCAGTGGAGGCGGGCCTGATGGGTACTCTGATCCACCCGTTGGCAGTGGGCATGGTTCCATGTTTTGATGTTGTTTACTTAAATTCCTTGCTCTAGCACTGTTGTTGTGTTTGCACTATCGGATATTAGTTTGAACTCTATTTGTACTAACGTTTTAATGCTACGTGATTTGTGTTTAATGATTTCGACGTTTCATTATTATGTTGAGCAGCTAATATTTATTTCCTTCCTATCATTTATATTAGTAAAGACTCATTCCCATGACAAACGGAGGATGGCTTCCAGGCGAAACGGAAGAGCACTTGAGCAATGAGGAGGACGATGCTATCATTGACACGTTGGCAGCGAACGTTTTGTCCAATTCGCGCGCGACACGACGTGTGCCAACACAGACCGGTATAAGTTGGATGCTTGAAACAATTGGGATTCCGGCCCAGTGCCGTGCAATGTTTCGATTGACCGCAAATCAAATACATTGCCTGCACGGACTTCTCACCAACCAATACAACCTTACCGGCACGTATGAGGTATGCACATTGGAAGCACTTGGCATGTTTTTGTATACAATGGCAGGCTATCATCCAAGTAGGAACACAAACAATCGTTGGATCCGGTCAAGCTCTACAGTGTCAAGCTATTTCCACAGAATACTTGATTGCATGGTTGCTTTGGCGGGGAATATCCTCAAGCCGGTAGATCCAAATTTTCAGACTGTCTATCAGCGGTTATTGGAAGATCCACGGTACGATCTGTTCTACTACTCTGTGGGGGCTGTCGACGGTATGCATATTCTAGTAACAGTGTCGACGGAAAGGGCAATTGAATATAAGAGCTATCACGATGAGACCTCCAGAAATGTGCTAGTTGTGGTTGGTTACAACGGCAGAGTGATTTTCTGTGATGTTGGTTGGCCTGGCTCGATGCACGACTAACGAGTTCTATCAGAAGCAATTCAGAACTATCCATATGATTTCCCTAGATTACCATTCGGTATGTAGCCTATTAATTTGTTTTACAAGATACGATACTGCTGTTAATTTAATATGTGTACTCACCCAACATGATATCTTTGTTCTCAGAAAAGTACTTACTAGTGGACTCCGGATATCCGAGTAGAATGGGATTCTTGGCGCCCTATCCACATGTTCGTTACCACAAGGGCGAATTTGGTGGTGACGAGGCTCCGCCTCCGGAAGGAAGGGAAGAGGAGTTCAACTTTCTGCATTCGTCGCTGCACAATATTATTGAGTGGCAATTTGGTATTGTTAAGAAACAATGGAAAATCTTAAATGGCATACTGTACTACCCTGACCCTGATGTGCAAAGCAACATAATACATGCTGCATTCGTGCTACACAACTTTAGGTTGGACAGTCAAGATCCTCAGTACCTCGTCAATAACCCGCTGTACAACGGGTTTTCTGTGGTACCATTGACGCCCCCCCTTCAGAGACATGTACTATGCACTCAATATCCAGGAGGTGATGAGTATGTACCATGACCATATTGTAGATAGGGCGTTCTATGCGTTGACTGGTCACGATGTTGCTTCCAGTTGGACTGCGTGTTTAGAGTAATATACGCAATGTACATGTGATTAATTTAATTAAGTATGTTTGTACCATTCTGTTATTTCACCATTTGTACTAACCGATATGAGTATTAGAGATAAACACTACTGTCGGCGAAACGGGATTGGGGGTCCCACATACCCCAGGGTCGCGTGGGTCTTCGGCCACGCGGCTCCTCCGGGGCCACATTCTGCATCAGCGACGGCCGACTACGGCCTCTTCCCTCTAAGAACTTGGAGTTCGGGCACCGTCCGGTCCCGGGTGCCCCTTCCCCGGGTACGCCCCCCGGGCCCGGGAACCACAGACTCGGCCCCCGGTCCTGGGTGCCGAGGCCGGTTGCCGATTGCCCGGTCTCGAGGCCGATTGTCCGGGTGCCGATTGCCGTGCTCCCGGGTGCCGATTGCCCCGGTCCCGGGTGCCGATTGGCTCGAGGAACTCAGCGGACCAACTCTCCAGCTACCTTCATTAATGACGAGGTGACAGGGCGTGTCGCCCCTGTCGCCTGCTTGGCCACGCGTGGGTCTCCTATGCGTGGCCCCCCGCGGATCAGCTCTGCCACGTGTGGACGTCTCGTGACGGCCTTCCGTGGGCCCCCTCACAGTGCCGTCAGGGAACTTTCGGCTGTGTCAAGGCCTCGATTCTTCACACTCAGGTAACGGAGGCGCATGCTGTCACATCTCCAAACTCCAGCCGCCTACAGCAGCCCGGCAACGAGCCGACCAGACATGCAGCGCCTGCTCCGGCGCGGCAACAGCAGACCTACTCCAGCCGCCCTCAGCAGCCGAGCTAGGCGGCGATTAGACGTCCCTCCGGCGCGGCGCAGCAGGCGGCCGCGTGCGTGCGACAAGACAAATCGAAGCTAGCATTCTCCCAGCTTGGATACCGGGCACTGTGGACTCCCCTTACACGATAAAAGGAGGATCCATGCCCAACAGCATCTGAACTAAGCTGAGCTACGGAACTAAGCTGAGCTACGGAACTGAACCAAGCAGAGCTCGACGGCTAGATAGACTCCGAACAGAGGGGCTTTTTCCCGGCCTCTGACTCTCTGGCTCTCGCTCTCTAGCTGGCTCTCTCGCTACTGTTCTTCTTCTTCAGCTCCGGCAAGTGGGCTGAGTTCACCTTGTAACAAGCATACCACATTCATCTCCACATAGCGAAACACATACAGGAGTAGGGTATTACGCCTCCGCGCGGCCCGAACCTGTCTACTTCCTCCTGTCTCCTTGTGTGCCATCCATCGTTCCATCGATCCATCGGACGCCGCATTCGCCTGAGAACAACTCCCCCGGCCGAACCTCAAAGGGGGTCCTTCCGACTTCCCGCTGTCGGAGTTTCATCCTTCGACAATTACCCATAACAAATATAGTGTAGCTGCATACATAACTATGGGCGTCGCTGCTGACACCTGGTCGGACTCGGCACAGGCCCACCACCACAAGCCGCTATGTGCACGCAGAGGACAACAGACAGGCACGCAGTAGGAGCCTGGACGACCGAGATTCTCCATCGCTCGGGCCTCTGCGTGCTCACACCGTTGCTAACGGCAACTGACGCCGTTGCTAGCCACTAGGCTTGAAAACGGTTCGGATATTATCCGCTAACCGTCCGAAATTTCGAATACGGATAGGATCGGTCAGATAATTTTCGGATAATCTCGAATTCGAAAACGAAAACGGATAATTTTTTTCGGATACGGATACGGATATGGTAAAGGCATTATCCGGCGGATTTCGGAATCGGTCGGAAACTATCCGGATAAATTTTCGGATATCCGCATCAAAAGGCCCAGTACTATGTATTACGTGGCCTAGCCCAATAGCCATTTACTCCTAACCTAACCCTAACTTTCCATATACATTCTCCACACACATAGTCACACACACAGCCACAGCCTGTCGGCCGTCGCCCCCGTCGCTGGTCTCCCCCATCGTGCCGCCGGCGGTCGGGCGTCGCCCCACCGTAGCGCCGTCGCGCCGCCGCCGATTGGCCGTCGCTCCACCGTCGCGCCGTCTCCCCCGTCGCGGTCGCGACGTCGCGCCGCTGCCGTTCGACCATCGCCCCACCGTCGCGCCGCCGTCCCCGTCGCCGGTCTCGCTCGCCGTCACCGCCAGGCCCTGAGCCCCCGCAGCCGTCTCCCCCGTCGGGCCGCGCGCCCCCATCGGCCTCTGGCGCCGCCCGGCCTTGCGCCCCCCGCGGCCAGCGCCGGCGCCGGCCCTGCGCCCGTGCCCGCTGCCGCCACACTCTGCCATCAGTTTGAGGGGTTTTTATATTTGAATAAATATTCGTTACCGTATTCGTTCTGATTCGTATTCGCTCCGTATCTGTATCCGGTAATATTCGATTCCGTTTTTATATCCGAGGTTTCCGATTCCAAATCTAATTCTAAAAAAAATATAAAAACAAATATAGTATAGCTAGTTTCCGACCGTTTCTGATCCATTTTTATCCCTACTAAGCCACTGCCTAGCTCCCAACTACCCAAGCTGCACCATTTCTGCCGAAACATCCACTAGCGAACGCTGCCTTAGAAGTATGTGTTCCTAAAAAAAACCTAAAAGACTGGAAAATAGGATGCCGTCAGACACACACAAAGTACATTTTATGAATCATCTGCACTGTGTCTCCCTTCCATCATACCACACGGGACCTATGCACTCCCTTCGATCTTTTGCATGCCAAAGGAAGTGCGTCTTCCCATCCTCTTCTGCAGGAACCCCTTTCGGACTGGGCCACAGTTCGAACGTTCATGTTCTTTCCCTAGCTAGGTGTGACCATAGCCCAGCTAGTAAGCAGCCATGGGCTAGGCTAGGCTAGCGTGTGTTGGCTAGCAGCCTAGCATGCAAGGGAAATTAATGAGTTTGAAAAAAGCTAGTACTCCTAGCTACCAATTGATAAAGGTAGTATCAGATTATCACTTGGTACCAAGCACCTATAGCATGAAGCATGATACACTATTTATATCAGATATGATATCTAGCTACCTGATATGATATATATGGGTATAAGTTCTCATACACATGGATATTAAGTTCTGATACACATGTACCAAGTCTAATACATACCACATCTGATGCCCAAATACCAAGCCTGGATATCAACTTTGATGTGTGTAGGTACCAAACTACTAGATTTGATATATGTGGGTATCAGGTTTGATACATATGAGTATCGCCATCTAAGGAGTATTTAAAGGCGAAAAAAAAGAAAGAAAAAAAAGATCACACAAAACGAGATAAGTTATTAGCGTATGATTAATTATGTATTAGCTGTTATAAACTTAGAAAATAGATTAATATGATTTTTTAAAACAACTTTTAGATATAAATTTTTTTAAAAAATATATCGTTTAGTAGTTTGGGAAACGTGCTTACGAGAAAAAAAAAAAGAGAGTTTTCATCTCCAAATCTTACCTGATCTGTGCCTTAGGCCCTGTTCGCCAAAGCTTCTTGCTGTGGCTTATTTCCCGCACGCAAAACGAGAAATATCATTAGCACGTGATTAATTAAGTATTTACTATTAAAAAGTTGAAAAATTGATCTATTTACTTTTTTAAGCTACTTTCATATAGAAAATTTTTGCAAAAAATGTACCGTTGATCGTTTTGGAAAGCGTGCGCGCGAAAAACGAGGAGTTAAGCCAACGTCCAACGTGCTGCCGAACAGCGCCTTAATCACTAATCACACGTGGGTCACCTGTTGCTTTTTTTTCAAGTCTAGATCGAGCAATCGGCCTCGTGCTGAAGAGGCATAGGGCTCTTGCATGCACACGCATAGGGCCTATATACAAGAGCGAGGTGTTGTGCCTCACGGTGGACCCGGGGTGCTCGCGGAACTCCTCACACGGGCATAGGAGCCGCACGCGTGAAGACCCGAAGCGGTGTAGAAGTGGGCAACTAGGGATGCAGGTGCTAATTAATATGATCGTCATGCATTTAACTAGACCATTGATTGAATGGGACGTCGTTCTCTAGTCTCCCTCCTTAAAAAAACGTCTTATGTGTTCGTTAAGGATCAATCTGTACCTATGGATTAACATATATGTGAGCAGGTTTAACAATGCATACATGCAACCAATTAGCCAACCACAACCAAATAAAACCTGGCTTAGTTGCGTACATATGTATACGCGCATACGGAGTAACGCATAGCAGACCAGATCCACCTTACATGGAACGGCCTTGCCCATGTATATCTGCAGGTGCTGACATGGACGATGATGTAAGTTTATCAGCATCCCAATAACAGTATCTTATGTTACTATGAGCTTATTAAGCCGATATGATATCAATTCCATTTAGTATTTTAATTTTTATATTTTTTTATCTATTATTTAGGGCGTGTTTGGTAGGGATTCTCAAGGGTGATTCTCAATCAGATCAATTGGAGCTGAGCCAAACAGACAAAAAATCCTCCCAATTCTTAGCCGAATCGATCCGCTGTGATTCTCAATTTTACACATGAATGGGGAATCAGACAAAAGGTGACTTCTCGTGGGAATCCAATGAACGAAAATTGAAAATCCCTATAAAAATTCACAAAATCCCCATAAGAATCAGAATCGTAAGATCAGAATCATAAAATCTGAAGCTCTACCAAACAGACCCTTAGTTTCATATGATTCTACGAGTTCTTAGCTAGTATCCGAATCCTATGGTCCTATAAAAGCATTTTTTAAAAAATAACGTAGATTGAAAATAATATTAATAAGTCCAGTCAAATTTAAAAGAAGTCATTAAATTTATCAAAATTAATATTATAGACTTTAACTTATACAACATATTACAAATATTGTAGAAAAAAACATAGCCCTTAAAATCTAACAGGATTCTTATCTTACGATACTATCGGAAGAAAAAATCTTACGGAATATTGATTACCTTGCCACGACGTCCAAGGCCACTGGCCAGAAACATAGGTAACAGTTGGGCTCGATTACTGGCTGGTCGCATCGTCCGTTGCCACATGTGCGGGTGAGCTAGCCTCCACGAGTCCATGTGCGCTGATGGGGATACATCGCCTGGCCCGGCGGCGAGGCTGCAGCGCGGGCCCATGTGCATGCGCAGGAGGCAAAAACCAGCCCGGTGGTATCTGCACTCGTCGTCTGGTCTTGCATTGCAGGTGCACATGCGAGCATGACATGGAAGCAGCTAGGGATGATAACTCATCGGATCGTCCGACCTATGCACATGTGTTTGTATTGGCTCTCCACATTGCTCCTATATAGCGAGTGGTTTCTACTCATCACGTAGGAGCCACAGCTTTAGCTTGGCCTCTAGCGTATCCCCGTAGAGCTTCTCGAGCCTTGCAGAGTACATAGGAGCCCCGGCTATGCGGAACCAGTCAGGCGCTGAGGAACGGTTTGCTATCCGCGTTGCGCGAGCGTGCGTCCCCGCGAGTGGCTTCGTCCCACGTGCGCAGCCCATCCATTCCCCGAAACATCTCGCCCTCGCCTCGCAGGTGCGGCTGGAGAGGAGGACCGGAGCAGGAGGAGCGCTACAAGGAACGTACTACGAAGGAGGAGGACATCGACCACGTCGCTGGCTTGATCTACGCCGCCTGGAGCTCGTTGGCCTGATCTGCGCCGCCTGGACTGCGCTGCCCCGATCTCCTGCTCGAAGACGGGTCAACAGCGTTGGATCGAGGCGTAGCCGCGCCAAATCGAGGAGTGGATGGTGGTGGCGGAGGAAGGGGAGAGGACGGCGACGGTGAGGGGGAACATGGGGAGGGGTGACCAGCGGAGGTAGATAGGAGAGGAGACTGTTGGTGCCTCGGTGGATGGGTCAAAGTTATATTAGTTTTTAGATTATAATGTGTTCTGTGTAAAATTTTGCACTACCACATAATAGAAAGAATGTAAGGACTAAATTGAAAAAATATTAGAGGCTGAAATAAAAAATAAAAAAAACTACTTGAAGCTACTTGCATTGGGAAGAAAAATTGTTTAAATAGGTGGCTTTAGTCTATTGTCAGCTGAGGTCACTCAATTTAAATGGTTTGTATTGTGAATGCCCTGAAGTCATTCTCGTTGAACAGCAGATGGTCTGCTGAGGTATGAAGCATCGAGACTTGATGATTTATTCGATGATAGTGATAGGACAAGAAATTTAAGCATGCTATCTTATATCAGAAAAAAGGCTCAAGCTCACACGCAAATAGGATGAGCTTGGAATGTATTTTTATTTTACAATTTATAAAGCGAAGATACATGATCAAATAACGAAAAATAATTCAGGACCTGGCTTTTATTAGGGTGAGTTCAAATCAAGGGGTTGCAAAAAAAACACCTTGTTTTTTATGAATACGCTTCTTGAACCGCTAAACGGTGTGTTTTTTATAAAAAATTATATATATATAAAAGTTGCTTTAAAAAATTATATTAATTTGTTTTTTAAGTTTAAAATAATTAATACTCAATTAATCATGCGCTAATGACAGCTCGTTTTACGTGATCTTCTTTCTTTTTTCTCTTCTCTTATCTTCAAACTATTTCTTAGTCGTCCACTCTTATCTCTTCTCAGTAAAGAAAAAAGTTAAGACTGAGTGCGAAAGTGATGAAAAAAAGGTCATATTTTAAAATTAAATTCTATAATTCAAAACAAGATGCATCCTATAAATCGCACCTCAAACAAGCATGTCCCATGGTTATACAATCGCATGCAACCTTCGTAATACTGTCGACATTCTATCCCAACCATCTACCATTGGAATCGTCATACTTATTCAAACGTGACCATACTACGACCACAATTGGCGCATTTAATTAGGATTACCTCAGAACACTGGCAAATATGCTACTTTCTCTGTTTTAAATTACTTATTATTTTAAATTTTTGTTAAATCAAATATTTCTATATTTGACTATCAATTTCTAGAAATTCGTATAGTTTAACGACATGCAAAATATATATTACAAAAGTATTTGTTATGATGAATCTAAGAATATAAATCCTATGATATTAAACTATCGAATTACTTAGAAATTAATAATAAAAAATAGAACTGTTTGATATAATATAGAGCTAAAACGACTAATATTTTAAAACGGAGTAAGTGCTATCGGTCCGTTAGATTTCTCTGCTTGTCTTGCATCATTATTTGTTAACCCCGCATATTTATTTTGCTTTAATTTCAGAACCCGTCCCTGTCAAAGCTTTATGAGATAGATAAGGAGGTCTCCCCGTGATCGATGCATACCATCGGGGTCACATGATGCACGTAGCATGATGCCTCGAGCGGTCGGCAAGCACAGGAGCCAACCGACCGATCCATTCCAGCCACACCCACCAGGATAAAAATAAAGAATTAATGGCCGTTTAGTTTGTAATATGAAAAATTGTAGGATTCCTACAAAAAATTTACTATTTAATCCTTTAAAACAAAAGATTGGGACTCCAACAATCCTATAAAACTCCTAGGGTGTGTTTGGTTCCAGGGATTGTGTGGGTTGGGTTGGGTTCATTCCATTTTTATGGGTGTTTGGTTTGTGGATTGGGAGGGATGGGTTGGACCTGGTGGGGAATATTCCCCTTATATCCGGGTTGCAACGATCCGGCCAAAACGGCCGGACCAATCCAACCCACCTCGGGCACGTCGACGCGGCGACGGCGCAGGGAGCGGCGCAGGCCAGGGAGCGGGGCGGCGACGGCGACGGCGCTGGGAGCAGGGTGGCAACGGCGCAGGGAGCGGGGCGGCGGGAAACGCGAACGGCAACGGCGCAGCGGGGTGGCGGGAAACGCGGACGAGGACGGAGGTGGCAGGGTTGGAGGCGAGGCGGAAGGGGCGAACCAGCGCCGTGGCTGCACACCGCTGCCTCCAGGTCGAACGGCGCGGCGCCCCCGCCAGCGCCGACAACGCCTCCCCCGGCCTCGGCCTCCACCACCGCCGCCGCCCTCGGCCTCGTCCGCCCCCGCCAGCGCCAACGACGCCTCTCCCGCCAGCGCCGACGCCTCGTCCGCCAGCCAGCGCCGACGCCTCCCCCGGCCTCGGCCTCCATCACCGTCGCCGCCCTCGGCCTCGTCCGCCCCCGCCAGCGCCAACGACGCCTCCCCCGGCCTCGGGCTCCACCATCGCCGCGGCCCTCGGCCTCCCCCGCCAGCACCGACGCCTCGTCTGCCTCCCCCGGCCTTGGCCTCCACCACCGCCGCGGCCCTCGGCCTCCCCCGCCAGCGCCGACGCCGACACCTCCCTCGGCCTCAGTCTCCACCGCCGCCGCTGCCCTCGGCCTCGCTGACACCACCCTTCCATGCATCCCATCCCACTCTAATTACTTCTACCAAACAAAAAACTAGGACCATCCTATTTCTCAAACCAAACAAACAACTAGAGCCATCCCATCCAAAAAAAGAGGGATGAGTCTAACCCATCCTATCTCATCCCCAAACCAAACACACCCCTATGGAATGACTCAATAGTAAAAAATTTTAGAGAAAAGTTAGCATGCGGTACAACCTCATAGAAACTATCATTCAAGTCATTATCTCTACTCTGATTCCTATATTTTTCATGTGATCCATTCAAACAGTTTTTACTGTATTTTTTGTGTTTTGCAATCTTCTATTTTACACATGTATTCCTGTTAAAATTCTACATTTTTTTCATTACTATGTTTTCACAATTCTGTATTTTAAAGAGACCCAGTCTCGGTCATAAGTTAGAAAATAATGTTGTGGAAATAACAGATAAGATGCATAAGAAAAGTTCGTTCAAAAACCGATTCATAAGAAAAACACAAGCAGTTAAAAATAATAACTTACTATAATGATGAAAATGGGCAATTAACTTGTACTTTAACACTGTGCTTATACTTCAAATGTGGAAGATAAGCGTGCGGTCATTTGTTTTAATTTTATCTAATTGAGCCAGTCATGAGTTAAACTTGGAACCTCTTGCTCGATCGGACACTGCATTGAATTGAACACACCAATCAGTTCGTAAAAAAAACCAAAACATTAGACTAATGAGAAAGAGCCACTAGTAGAGCCAAGAGTTATCAAACCACTAGCGAAGATTATTGGTTGTCAGCCATTTCTACGACGATTTTGTCAACTTGTTAGGCATCTGTAAGACGATTTTTCCAAAACACAGTATAAACACACACACATATATATACATACACACATACACACGTGTACAACATGGACGTTCATATACACACATGTATACTTACTCCTTCAAACATATGTATGCCATATATTTATGAGCAAATCTAAGAGATTAGACTGATATATCTTGATATTAATAAATTCATTATATATGGCTCATTGTGAGGGCATATCTACCACGAGTTCAGGTGATGTGACCATGACACGTGTGGATATAACCATTGCTCATATCATATATCAACAAGGAAAGAGTGGAGATCAACAAGAAAATGTTAGAGATCAGCAAGGAAAGGGATTCGCGCAGGCTGAATTCGGACTGCAGGACAGCACCAACTTGTGACGGCCGTCACGACTTCATACGAACTTCGATTTGGGAGTTCTAGTACTTTATGGAAAGCTTATCAAGTCTGCTTTCTAATGGATCCAAATTTATACTCATATCTGCTCGGAATCGTCTGCAATCATCGTTTTAATGACAAGAGGTTTTCTACTAAGGTGCTGTGTCACCGTTTTTGGGCCGAAGGCCTATGTATCAAGTTGGGTCCATTAGGGACGCGTCCTAGGGTTGGAGAACGACCCCAATACCTCTGTGGTCGTCCTCCCATCCTATTAATAATTTTAGAGCCGCTACAAATAGATTGGGTTTTGTTAGATTAAAGTTAGCGTCGCTAGTTTACCGTGTAATCCTGTGATCGGTTAGATCGCCAGTTTGCTCGTCTTCGGAACCCCACCGTTTGTTCTCTTTGAGTTAAACATTCATCTTTATTCACAAACTGAGTTGCTTGTTCATCTTGTTCTTGCTATTCTCGATTGCTTACAGGAACAATTACCTTCGTGGTTGGGCTGATCGTGCATCCGTCGAGATTGCGAACAGCATCTGGAGTTGGTGTAACGATTACTAAGACGCAATGTCTCTGGATGGTTGTAGTCGGATCGCCAACGTCGCTCCATCCAATCAACTTACCCTCTCATCGAAAGATCGAGACACCCACATCACCAGGCAACCGCCCCAAGGCCAAAAGGTGGTATGCTTCACCAATGTTACGAGTGTTGTTTTTGCTTGCGTGTCAATTGAGTATCATCGACTTTGTTTATCATGATATAGACAGTCTCTCAATCGTGAAATCTAACTTTACTAGTAAGTAATGTACTCCATCGTTCTAAAATATAACAATTTTTAGTCATTAGCATAGCTATTAAGCAGAGAGGTAAAAAAATTTGTTTACCTTATCGGGTGGATGGAGTGTGGGACTGGGCTGATTAGGGTGATAATAAAACTAATAGGTAGTATTGCTAAATTTGTTATATTAATGACAAAATTTAAACTCTATAAATTGCTACTTCCTTAGTTTCTTAATAATTGACACCGGACAATATTCACTTTCTTAAAATGGGGTGTGTTCTAAATATAAGCATGACATCACTTTAATATTTACAAACACTAGACATGATATCACTTTATTAAAATGGGGTATATCCTAAATATAATATAAGCATCAAGCTTTTGTTCACTTTATTCTAACAATTTAAAAGCAATTAATAGTAAAGTTTAAATAAAAAATTAAAATTATCAGTTTTTGGAGGAAGTATGTTTTATATTTTAAAAAACGAGAGAGTAATAAGCATTTAGCAGTGCTGGAGTCGTATGCAGCATGATCCATATTTATCCACATCATGATGGGGAAGGGAAGGACGGGCCTAGACGAGGCGAGGTCGAGTGCACCCAACGGAAGGCGTTTGCCCCGTCCCCGTGGATATAAAGCCTTCGACCGATCGAGTCTTCTCTCTCCATCTCGTCTCTCCCCGGCCAACCTGCTTCCGCCACAAGCTTCCCCACCGCCTCGCCCCACACACCGTGCCTCGCAGGCCTCCTGCCTCCCGTGCGCCTGCGTCTCCGCGGCCGGCCGCGTCCCGATCGAGCGGCAGAGAGGTCGGCGTCGCCGCTTCGGGTGGTTCGATCGGCGAAGGGGACAGGATCTCTCCCCTGATCGACGACGGCCGCGGCACGGGAGATCGCTTGCCGGTGATCGCCGCCTCTATGCTCTTGCGTGGGTTAGCCCGCCGCCGCTCATCGCGTCGGGATTGATAGGTACGCGTTCCTCCCCCTACCGCGCCCCCTCGGTTCTCGCTGCTTTTCTCTTCGCTGCGCTGTTCATTTGCTGCTCTGTTCGTGCGCGTTCCTCCCATTACTGCGCGTGTGATCCATGGCGATTACTGGTCTGTATGACTTGCGCCTGTGATCCATGTCGATTACTGGTCTGTGTAACTTGGGACGATGCATTGATTCATTGTTCTATAGATAATAAGGTTCATTTGCAATGTGTTCTAGCGAATTGGGTTACCTAGGCACACCAGAATCCGAAGCTGGATCCAACGTGTCTACAGCCTATTGGCAGCCGTGAAGTGGCCCCCCTTCCCTTCCTCTCTCCAATCTAACTCAATTATTACTCTTATTATTATCTACCTTATGAATATGGAGTAGCAATGCACAGGCACATGGGGAAAATTTTCACTAGCATGATCTGATTGTAGCAGTAAGCCCTTTTCCTTTTTGAGGTGATGTGATGTTAAATCATATGGAGCGGGAAAATTGGGGAAACAGTAGTATAGCTTTACGAAACTGTTTGGATCACCGTGATTTGCATGTTCAAAGGCCACTTCTGCTCTATCCAGCCAATATTTTTTTATAAAAATGGAACAAGTCGTTTCTGGTAGATTCTACTCCCAAAACCGACTAATCCGGTCGGTGTTGGTTGCAAACACTCGGGAGATCCCCAATTTGTTCTACCAACTCCTTGTCCTCTAGTCCACTTGTAGAAAGAAGAGAACTAGTACTAGTAGTCAATAAACCAATGGATTAAATTAATCGGGAAAAGCTAATTAGGATCAGGTTAACAATGATGAGCCGTGAGGGGAATGGCAAGCTTTAGCTGTTCGGGATGCTGCTCTTGCGCCATGTGGAGGATTAATTGACTTGGATTTTATCCTCGTCGCAGCGGGCATCTCCGCCCCCTTACACGTGGTGATTTCTTGTGGTGGCGAACCTTTTCAGAGGGGATGGTTCCAAATTTGACTCGTATTTACTACGCGACAGCGCATTTGTGTGATCCATGAGCTACATCCAAGGAGTACTGATGCTTTGTGCAAGAACCTATTTTGGTCCACTTGTTTGTCAGGGTGAAGGAAGAGCAAAGAGCATGTTCAAAATGAACTTGTGCCGTCAAGAAATGGACATATATCTATCCAAGCAGTAATTCTCTGAAACCATTTTGTCAGAGATTCTTTAGGGAGAGGAGAAGGAACAAATGAAGTGTGGGTTTCTGTTTCCTCACGTTTGGAACACTTTACAAAGGAAATGGAGAGAAACCGGCCATCTGGAATTCTTCCTAGGAATGACTGCCGTCGTGGCAACGCAAGACTTCAATTGCAGGGCATGTGTGATTATTCCAACCAATAACCGAGTTGCATGGTCCACGATTCTGCAGATGTGATCTAAAATTTGCTCCTGTCTGTCCTACTCTGACACAATCTACACGCTCACATCTGCTCTACTAGGTTGGTGGACAGGTGGCGCTCTTTACTCACTTACCCTACCAAATTCAAGCAGCATTTCCAGCTTAAATTCCTACATATTCAGTTCTTTTACCTTTTTCTTTCTTATATATGCGCTATTATCTTCCTGTTTCTCAACCTTGATCCTGCGCCTGATGAAATTGGGGGAAAGATTTACTGCAAGTGCTGTTTAGACTAATCTGTCGAGGGTATTACTCTTAGTTTCTTTTTCTAGAGAGCACCTGGCGAATGGGATCGGGGTGAGTAGTTAGAGCGACAGGGACAGACGGGCTGCAAACTTTGTAGTATAAAGATCATATGGAGCATGTGAATAGGCTCTGGATTTTCTTCTTGCGAGCATTGGAAGCAAAAATGCCACGATGGTTGCTGTCACAAGTAGGCCGGGGGCAGCCGCCCATAGTGCGCTGCAGATCATGTATCGAGCCGTCCATTTCGGTACGATTGCTCGGTATCTAAATTTGTTTTTCCCAAAAGAAATGTGTGTTTTGGTGGGATTGTGCAGAAGTAAGCAAACCTCTAGCAAGTATGGTAGTCAGATTTGCCATCAAAATAATTTTTTGCCAATAATAATTTATACTGCTATATTTTTCAAGAAAAACTTACCTGGATAATTTGTAGCCAATCAATAATATCGGAGGGGATAATTTTTTGAAACCAAGAATGACGGAAGAGTTAGTGACGCCCAATGTCTCAAAAGTTTGATAGAAGGGGCCAAGATTTTAAATGTACTACTAGTAAGCAACAAATTTGTCTGTATGTTGTTAGTATACCCGATGTATTTACACTTTTTCCCCCAACGGGAGTAGTTGCGGATACAATTCAACATCATTTTGTTGTCCATTTCCCTTCTCCTAATTTCGTCTCCCCTCACGCCACATAAAGTGCAGGCAGAGGACGAAGAAGCAGGATCAGCGAGGCCACCCCACGCGGACGAAAAAAATGGACGGCCACCCCTCGCCGCGTTCCCACCACCAGTCCCCTCCACCGGAGCGGGACGGCAGCTTCGGCTACGACATAGAGAGCATGGACGGCGGCGGCGCGTGGCGAGGCGCCGCGGCTGGGCGGTACGAGTCGTCGGAGGCGCTGCTGCGGTACGACGACGAGGGCGCTGGCGGCGGCCCGCGAGAGCCGCTGCTGCGGAAGCGCACCATGAACACCACTTCCCAGATCGCCATCGTCGGTGCCAACGTATGCCCCATCGAAAGCCTCGACTACGAGTAAGCAACCCCCACCTCTCCATTCCGTCAATTCCTTGGTTGAGGAAAATTTTGATCTTATTATTTGGCGGTGACGATCTTGATTCTTGATGGGTGATCCTTATTACTAGTTTGTTGTTTGACTTGGGCACGAGGAAGTTAGGATCCTGCCGTGCATTTAGAAGATGAACACATGGTCCTTGATGATATTTTAAAAAGGGGAAAACGAGTGATCTTGATGCGCCTTTTTGTTGAAGTTCGTAAAGAATCAGATAATATAATTCTTAGCGAACACTTGCTGTTAAATAATAACCATGGAATAGATTGTACGATGCTGGTATTGAAAAAGAATACATGAAACTTTTGGACTCTGCTCCGGCAATGTGTCAATCACTTTCTTAAGTTTATTTCTCAAAATATTTAATTTATCTCTATAATCAAGTAGATAATCCGCGGCAAAAATCCGCTCAATAATCTAAATCAAAGGGGGCTTAGTGCAAATGAACAACATAAATAAGCAGGACTGTGTTTTTATTTTTGTTGCAATTTTTTTTGCAAGAACTGTTGCAAAAATTTTAGATGAATTAAGTCATTAAAATATTTCTTTAACAGACTGCAACATACAAAAGTAATATATATCAAGAAAGTGAGAATAAACCAACTGCAAAAGTTCCTGCAATGAATTTCTAAGGAAATTGGGAATTGGATTCTGAAGAGAAAAAATAGCATTATGTTCAAGAATGCACATTGCTTCACCGTTTACTATGCCCATTTAATTAGTCACATTCTTTAACTTTTATATGTATATTTCAGAATTGTGGAAAATGACCTTTTCAAGCAAGATTGGCGATCAAGAAAGAAGAAGCAGATATTTCAGTATATTGTTCTTAAATGGGCTTTAGTTCTGCTTATTGGCATGTTGACTGGAATTGTTGGCTTCTTTAACAATCTTGCAGTCGAAAATATTGCAGGATTCAAACTATTGCTCACAGGTGATCTCATGCTCAAGCAGAGGTAAAGCTTCACTCTGGTGCTTTTGCTATTCAACCATAAGCTGCAGATTAATACCTCCTGCAGTCCTGCTGATTCTCCATATGGTTTGTTGATTTAATTCGATGGAGCAATTTAAATTTATTGACGTTGTGCTGCTTCCAGTGCAGGTACTTCACAGCATTTTTGGCATATGGTGGTTGTAATCTAGTCTTGGCAGCCACTGCTGCAGCAATCTGTGCTTACATAGCACCTGCTGCTGCTGGGTCTGGTATTCCTGAAGTTAAAGCGTATCTTAATGGAGTTGATGCTTATTCCATATTAGCTCCCAGTACATTATTTGTGAAGGTAAGGTTTAACCTAGAATAACATACAAACACAGTCTAGTAAGATTTTTCATATTTCAAGTATATTTACATTGTATTCATTTTTCCTGCCAGCTTATATTGCTAGCTTAATTAGATCATTTCCAACATTGGCATGCTGTGTTATGAAATTCTCTTGATATTTATCACAGAACCTTCTAAAAAGGTTTTTCAGTCATGTTGGCTCAACCCTGCTGCTGTTTCCTTTTCCAGGCATGGTGATTTGCACAAACTGTTGACTACAATCTACAATAACTAAATTATTATAAAACATGGCTAACAAGAAATTAATCTAACTGATATAGATGGAAACTAACTTTGTAAGCAAGGATCAATCTAGATGAGTTTGGCCGGGTGCCAAACTGCTAGTTTGGGTTGTAGAATCTTTCTGCAACAACAAAAAACGAAGCAGGCCTAACAGTAGTTTAGGCAGAATTCTAAAAAGGGGAATGGAGCAACTTTTGGCAGTACCTATTTTGCTTTCTACAAAATACATCTGTTACATTAGGACAGTCATCTTCATTTTATTATCATCAATTAGTAAATATGAAAGAGTGTCATTGTTAATATATTTTTCAGATTGGTAATGCCAAAGCCAACATGATACTTTGGAAAACTTATCAGTTGTGAAAGTTAGCAAAGATTTTTCTAATTGTTGGTCAGAATAAAATCACCTTGTTCTGAAAATTTTGCTTTGTAACTTTGCAGATATTTGGTTCAATACTTGGAGTTTCAGCTGGATTTGTACTTGGAAAGGAAGGCCCCATGGTACATACAGGAGCATGCATAGCCAACTTGCTTGGTCAGGGGGGTTCACGCAAATACCATCTTACATGGAATTGGCTGAGATATTTTAAGAACGACAGGGATAGGCGAGATTTGATTACTTGTGGATCAGCAGCTGGAGTGGCAGCAGCATTCCGTGCACCAGTTGGCGGTGTGCTCTTTGCTCTTGAGGAAGCAGCATCATGGTATCACCTCTTTCCTTTCTCAAGCTGTTTTTGTTTTTCATATATTACTTTTTTATGATAATATCGCCATTGCTTCAAAATTATTGTGTGCCTGTTACTACTCTGAAACTGGATCTTTTTTCTAAAGAAGTAGCCATTATCAGGGGATATATAACTTCCTTAATTTAAAATAGGCTGGAAATGTTGTAGACTACTAGTACAATAATAGTCTAGGTTAGACCAGTACACAATAGGATAACTGGTTGAAAATGGACAGATAATGCAATTATATGTAAGCCTTTTGCATATTCACGAACAAAAAGAAAACGGACAGTCTCGTTGCAAGTGTAGTTGGTGTATAACTGGGTATAGGAACGAAACAACAACCATATAGCGATCACAGTAATCATATCCATGTTTGAAGTAATACAAAAGCAAATTAAATCTCTCTCTTACCTGGTTGAATTTGTATGCATCCATATTGGTCAGATATGAACACCTTGGTCCAAGCACAATTAATCATCATAGTTAACCTAATGAAATATCTGTTTCACTCTAAATTAGAAAATTGTCCAATTATTAGACATGAGGCAACGGAAATACATATATTGCTTTATCATTCAAACTTTTGCATGGATTTTTTCGGACAACAACATTTCATATGGAAATACCTAAATTCATTGCTAACTTGAATGGGAGAGGAGCAATTAACTGGATGGGATCCTACAAGATTCATGTCCTAATGAATACTATAGTTTAATAATATGGATTATCTCTTATCTTTGCATCCCTAGGGTAGGTAATACGATTTTGTGGGCATTTGCATTTGACTGCATATGCTTTCATCTATTCCCACGAAGATAAAGTTCTGTATACAATTTTTCAGGTGGCGAAGTGCTCTTCTATGGAGAACATTCTTTACGACTGCTGTTGTCGCTGTTGTGTTGAGGGCCCTGATCGAGTTCTGTCGTAGTGGAAGATGTGGTCTCTTTGGGAAAGGAGGGTTGATTATGTTTGATCTAAGCTCAACCATCCCAACATACACTGCCCAAGATGTTGTGGCAATAATAGTCCTTGGAATAATTGGCGGCATCTTTGGAGGCCTTTTCAATTTTCTCTTGGATAGGATTCTCCGCGCCTACAGTATTATTAATGAGTATGGGCCAATAATATACATTGATTTCTTACACTGGAAGTTTTATCTGGTATTTCAATATGAATCTCATGTACATTGTTATGCTTACCTGCAGGAGAGGTCCTCCATTCAAGATCCTTCTCACCATGGCAATATCAGTTATCACTTCAGCATGCTCGTATGGGCTCCCATGGCTTGCTCCATGCACACCGTGCCCTGTTGACGCTGTGGAGGAATGCCCCACCATTGGCCGGTCTGGGAATTTTAAGAACTTTCAGTGCCCACCGGGTTATTACAATGGTCTTGCATCACTCTTCTTTAACACAAATGATGATGCCATCCGCAATCTGTTCAGCAGTGGCACTGAGAAAGAGTTCCACATGTCCACTCTGTTCACTTTCTTCACTGCTATCTACTGCCTTGGCCTAGTGACTTATGGTATAGCTGTACCATCTGGTCTCTTTATCCCCGTTATACTTGCTGGGGCTACTTATGGGCGCATAGTGGGGACACTTCTTGGTCCTATATCTGATCTTGATCCTGGGCTCTTTGCACTACTTGGTGCGGCTTCTTTCCTTGGAGGAACAATGAGAATGACTGTATCAGTCTGTGTGATCCTTCTGGAGCTCACAAATGACCTCCATATGCTTCCTTTGGTCATGCTCGTCCTTCTGATATCGAAGACCATAGCCGATTGCTTCAACAAAGGGGTCTATGATCAGATTGTAGTGATGAAAGGTTTGCCATTCATGGAGGCACATGCTGAGCCGTACATGAGGCACTTGGTTGCTGGTGACGTTGTGTCTGGGCCACTTATCTCCTTTTCTGGCGTTGAGAAGGTGGGGAACATTGTTCATGCCTTAAGGATCACGGGCCACAATGGGTTCCCAGTGGTTGATGAGCCACCTGTATCAGAAGCTCCAGAGCTGGTTGGGTTGGTGCTCAGGTCCCATCTGCTGGTTCTGCTTAAAGGCAAGACGTTCATGAAAGAGAAGGTGAAAACCAGCGGTAGCTTCGTGCTGCGGAGATTTGGTGCCTTTGACTTTGCCAAGCCCGGTTCTGGGAAAGGTCTCAAGATCGAAGACCTGGATTTCACTGATGAGGAACTGGATATGTATGTCGATCTCCATCCGATCACAAACACCTCACCCTACACGGTGGTTGAAACAATGTCACTTGCAAAGGCTGCAGTGCTCTTCAGGGCACTAGGATTAAGACACCTACTGGTAGTGCCAAAGACCCCAGGGGTAAGCACACTTCATCTTAAAAATTATTGCTTCCCACTTTTTTTCAGTGTAAACAGAAGCTCACAACATAGTGTAATTGTGATTGGGTTAACAAATACATTTTATTAACGATTTCTTTCTCTCTTTGCAATGCAGAGGCCCCCTATTGTTGGAATTCTCACAAGGCACGATTTCATGCCGGAGCATATTCATGGGTTGTTCCCAAACATCGGCAAGTCACACTGATAAGGGCCAAATAGGTAGCGCATTCAGCAGATCATGTATTGTTTTTGTTTGCCGTCTCCTTGTGGCTACCGTTATCGAAGGAAGCGGCTTTGTGCAATATTCGCTGCTCCTATCTTGCATTTTTGTTTGTCTATATTCATTTCTTTGAGAGGTACTTAAATCATCATTGAATAATAGCATAATCATCAACAGAATGGAATTTTGTAGTTTGTATTCCTGTTGAAAATAATATATTTTTCAATGTATATTCTGGGATGTCCTGTTGTCTCTCAGTCGTCTTGCTGCTAGGAATGCAATTGGACTGGCCTGTAAACTTAGATATAAGTTATTTTTACAGACCGATTTATGGGTTGACATGTTTAAATGACTTATAAGCTAGTTTGCGGATCAGCCCACTTGCTACTTGCTGATGTGTGTTTCTCATGTGCCTCCGCCCTGACCTCGCTGTTACTTCAAATCTTCGATGGTAACACTTTTTGTCGGGATTAACCTCTTTACTTCTGGACAAACAGATGGAAACTAGACGTAGATGATAATAATGCAGACAGGGAATGCATTGCTTGCAAACAAACCGTCCGTCCGTCCACATGTCGACGGAGAGATCCTATTTGTTGCTGTCACATGCCGATGTTATTGCAAAGATTCATAGGAAATTCGCCAGGATCCTTCTACAGCGACTCCGACGTTGGCACGGGCATCGACTAATCCAACCACCGTGCGTCGGTGGGCCCACATGCCAGTGACAGGGCACCCAGGACAAGAACAGAAAAGGAGGGAACCGTGACAGGCACGACACTATGATTCTGCCTCTGTAGATTCCAGCATGTGGTCATTGCCTGCTGGCACTAGTAGCCTAGTACAATCTCTCATCTCCCAAACAAACATAATAGTAGTATTAAAAGAATATACTCCAAAGAAACCTATCAGGAGTTTATAGGCAGCATAGCCTTTTCATTTTTCTGCGTGAGGCATGCATGCCAATTGCAACGAACAGCTTTCTTCACAAACTTCTCAAAGCTAGTTGTCCCTTCGAAAAATAATACATAAAGAATTCAAAGCATTTCGACTTTTATCTAATCTGTATTACTTTAGAAGGGTGATGGTGAGCGTTCAATCTACCATCACCATCAATTTTCTATTTTTTATGAGAAAAAAATGATGGTATGGGATTAGAGGAACCCACATGTCAACCATCTCACAAAACTTTCTATTTTTTTAAAAAAAAGAAAAAAATAATAGTATGGAGCCACAGAGCTCATATATGTAACATATGTATACAAAAATTAAAAGATAATATATACATAAAGTTATGATAAAGACGGATTAGTTATAATTTTCTTTAATTAAAATCTCATTGTAACATGCGTGCAATATGCTAGTAATATAAACATTTCTATACTATACTATACTAGTATTATTTATCCGTCAATTACCTTCCATTTAAATTTATTTTTATTTTATCCCAATTACTCTCTCATACCTATTTATCCCTTAATTAATAAGGAGCGCTAAAGTTTCTTCTTAATCTTAATCTCTACTAAATAATTAAAAAATACTTATATTGTTACGCGAAGGAAGTAAATAAATTAAGTTATGGTATTTAGAAACCTTTCTAGGAGTACTGGTTGATCTCCCAACTAGGCATCACGTGTACAGCAACAGTGTACGTTGAGAGGGAAAAAGGGGAAGATTTTTGATTCGTGATATGTGAAGCTGGCAGTTGCTTAACCTTGCCTTACAAGCAAGACAATCAAGCAATAGATTCGCTGTAGTTTCCTGTTTTTGTCATGGAGCCGGCTCTCTTCCTTTGTTTATTCAGGTTAGGGCCCGATTGGATACGACGAAAAGCATAGAAAAAGCAGAGGTTTTGATTCCGAGGGAATATAGTACTGTTCATGGTTTGGATCATACGAAAATCTCATGGAGATTGAATAGTATCCTAAAGAAAAATTACCAATACAGATGGTTAGTGGTTTTCACATAAGAAGAACAGGTCCATTTTACATGATTTGACAGAAAACTCAGGGTTAGATCTCACAACTTTCTAACCAAAAATTGGTTAGCTTCGTGATTCGTGTGACGATGGTCTCATCCTCCATTTTCGGTAGCGTCCATGAACTCTAGTGACCTTGAGTGATTAGGTTTTGGATTTAAGGAGAGTGATGATTTAGTGGAAGACCAAGATGGCGGAGGACCGACCATGAATGCTAATAAACGAAAAGAGGCGAGGCAACACTTATACCGCATAAGCCTCCTAGTAGGGAGGAGGGGTAGCGTGCGTCAAGAAGGAAGTGGGGTTAGACAGTGGGTGGTGACAATTGATCTAATTTTGGAAGTTGCTAGAGACAGAGAAAGATGGTGACGCGAGGCCATCGGAAGTAAGGAAGATGAAGCAAAAATGAAGAAACTAGTGAGGTAGAGTGATGACTTTAGAGAAAAGTAGCATTCTCCGGCAAGCCTCGTCGGTGCTAGAGGTAAGGGGTGGACAGGTGGTGGGAGTATGTATGGGACGCCGTAGGGTAGCAGTGGGGATGTGGGCAAAGATGCATAGACACAACAGAGGACATGGACTAAGACATTGGTATAACTACATATACGCTCATACATGTTACAAGAGATTGAATATGGAGGAAGTGGATGAGACACAGGCCATTCGATCATAGATCCGACGGCTAGAAAATTAAATACGCAAGAAATTATATAGATAGTTCATAAGAAGAAATCAGTACGCAATAAATGGCTACGCATACGGTGATAAAATTGTGAATGTTTTTTGAAATGTGGAAATTAGCTAGTGTTCGATCGGTAAAGCAATTAATTGATGGTTTTCACTGCAAAACTCTCTTGCTCTAACCAAACACCATCTCTGCATATATTTCTTCCTTTGTATTTCTTTTTCAGGCGGTGGTGAAGTTATACAGTAGATGTATAATTCGACCCATTAAAGCTAGTGAAAAGCCAGCGAAATACACCGTCAATCCATGCACAATCCATTAACGGTAAATGTTCGCTCCTATTTACGCCGGGGCGTACAAGTACGTACAGTACGTACGTATCCTGTTCCGTTCCTTTTGCGATCGATGCCTCTCGCCCGTGCTAACTACTATACATCCACGAACCCTTTTCCTCCTCTCGATCGGGCGAGATTCGCCTCGTAGATTTACTTCTCGAACACCGTCGCAGCGCATGACGCCGTGACGTACCGGCCGAGCAGAGAATAATACGAGGATTTTGTCGCCCTGCCTCGTCAAAACCGGGATGGGCGAGCGAACGTTGGTCGATGCGATGGCTGGACCGATCCGCCCCGAGACAAATACACGTAACTAATTAAATATTAAATATTATAAACTTAACAAAATAATTTTATTTACTCTCTTTGTTTTAAATTATTTATCATTCTAGCAAATCTCACACTACCCAAATAGCTATGATACATTATAGTTGTTTGTCTAAAGCAACTATTAACTCTAATTACTTAAGATGAATCAATGACACCCATGAGAGTATTGATATATAGCTATATTGATGAAAGATAGAAAGAGAGTTCACATCTAAAAATACTTTAGAACATGAGAATAAAAAGTATTTTAATAAAAAATTTAAATCCTAAAACGACAAGTAATTTAAAACAGAGAGAATATTTTTTTAAAGAAATCTCTGTATATGGAAAGTTTTTTTTTAAAAAAAACATGCCATTTAGCAAATCAAAAAATATATTCAAAAAAAATAATAATAATAAAAAGCTTAAGCCGAAACGCAGCCTAAGCCAAGCGACGCGACGGCATAATCCTGGTCGGCCGGCAGGTGCAGCATGCACCCACCCAGACCGCGATGACGATCCATCCAACCGGCCGCGCGGTGAAGCGAGCGACCAGACGGCCGTCTCGTGTGTCGATCGGCACGTAAGTACGTACGGCACCGCGAGGTGACGTACCGACGTACGTTTGCTGCCTGCCCACCGTCGGCAGGCCAGGTGACTGGCCAGCCCCGACGTAATACTGCATACCGCTTCGGTATCCACCATTAACGTACCACAAACTTTATTTACCGCAAGTTTTTCGTGGTAAAAGAACGGAATCCCTAAAAAAATTTTACAGTTTCTCAAAAAAACCCTTTTGAATTTATGACCGTTCGATCATCTTGATATTCATGCAGAAAGGGTAAAAAGTTCTCAAAAACTTTTGAATTTGTGACTGATGGATCGTCTCCTCTAAGAGAGGAGTTAATCTCACAACCTGTGATTTACATGTCCACGTCACTTGCTTGCAGACCGTAGGCTTGTTTCAATTAACTACTTATAAGTTATATATAAATAACATTATAATTACACTTAAATTATACTATAGTTACATCTAAAAAATTTTCACCTAAAAAACTATCAAATGTTATATAAATACTCACGTAAAAGAAACAGTACCGATAGAAATATCAACATAAAAAAGGCGTGTGTCAATAAAAAGAAAAGCAGAGCGTCAATAAAAAGCACTTCGATAACATGCAATGCATACTATATTTTAATGTGTGTCCAAAGTTCGTTTCAATACCTTTTATGTTATTATGCATACATATGTCTTGGTGTGTGCATCTCTGATAGATAGAGAGGCCGGTTGTAGTTTTATTATTAATGATATTTTTCCATTATCTTACAAAATATATACACACGTCTTGTAACAGCAGTAGTTAGGGGTTAAGACACGGATCAGAGAATCATGCCGTTTATTCGATTATCATCCTTCATCATCCGATCATGCATGTTGCGCTGCGCCGCACCCGTTTGCTACGCCACCTACTAGTAATCTACCTCAGCAATGACACCGCGCGCACCGAAATCGATCACGTCAGCACCATGTACGCCACCCCATTGATCACCACAGAATCCACCGCGCGATCCATCAAAAGATCCTCAAAAGGCAAAATCATGCAAGTTACTCCTCCTGACTCCTCCGAAGGAGAAAAGCACATCAAGTACAAGAAAACAAAGCTGGCAGCTACTAGTACCAGATCACGGTGGACCGTATATATAGAACCGGACCGGCCGAAGTACGATGCCGAGGATAGATAGATAAACATACGCACACCGACACGTACATACTTCCATCTTTTTTAATAAATGACACTGTTATTTTTGACATTTATTTTATTTAAAAAAATTTTAAAAATTAAGTATGATTTATTTTGTTGTGACCTAGTTTATCATTAAACAAACTTTAAACGTGACTTATATTTTTATAATTGGGACTCCGCCACCCCCGATTTGTGGAGCCACTGAGAAGTTCGTCGACCCACCGTCCCGATCCATGTCGCGCCGTCTTGATCTGTGCCCTCGCATGCCTCAATCCACCGAGCTCGCCAGCTGAGCCGCCCTCTGTCCTTCCGCAGCAGAGCTCAGCTGGCCACTGGTGGCCTCCTAACCGTGTCCTACAGGACGTGTCCCGACGCGTCATGCCACCCGACGCTCGCCGCAGTGCCGAGCAACTACGCCACGCCATGCCTAGCCATGGGCATACGCACTGGCCACCTTCCACATAGCATGCGCCACCGCATCGTGCCGGTCCAACGCCTTGGCAAAACCGCGCATGGCACCACACCGCGCTGGGCGGCAAATGCTTGGCCGCAAGACGCTGCGTCGGGGGTCAGCTGCGCAGAGCGTCAACGGCGCCGCGCCTGCCGGAGACCTCCCCGGTAGGAAAGGGGGAGAAAGAAAGAAAAGAGAAGAAGAAAGAAAAGGAAAGAAAATAGGAAAAAAAGGACTTGGTGATTTTGCAAAAAGAACCTCGGATATTCCAAAATTTACGAGCGCAGCCCTTCCCTGCATGGGATTTGTGTGCAGTTTCAAAAAACCCATTCCAGCCCTCCATTGCATTGAATCTCTATTATTATAAAAATTAGTAGTAATTCCATTCGTCCATCTTTTTCCCGTCATCGCGTGTCGTCTCCAGACTCCGATTTCCGCTCATCAAAAACAGAGAAGAAGAGGAAAAATCAAGAGATAAGGGCATAAACCTTCTTGGCATACTTATAGAGTATTCCACTGGCGCCTCCTCTTTCGATCCGCCATCAAAGAATAGAGAAGAAGGGGAAAAAATCATGAGATCATTTTTCCCGTCGTCACATGTCGTCTTTGGACTCCAATTCCCGTGCGTCAAAGAACAGAGAAGAAGGGGAAAAAATCAAGAGATAAAGGTACAAACCTTCTTGGCATACTTATAGAGTGTTCCACTAGCGCCTCCTCTTCTGATCCGCCACATCTCACTCTCATCCCCACCACCAATAAGAGACTGGAGGCTAGAAAGCTGTCGGATTTGGCCGGTGGCTAAGGTTCAACCTAGCCCGAGCGCGAGGGAGCTCGAGGCACCGATTTCTGTAGGCGGCAGCTGCAGAGGAGCTATTGAGGCGGAACCGTTGGGACGAGACATCCAGGTGCAGCAACACCGCCAAGACGACCAGGGAGCAGAAGCAGTGGTCTCACGACGACTTGGCGAGAAAAGGGGATCAGGCACAGAGGCTGAGCTCATGTCTCATGTTGGTGTCTCAAATAGGCTTAATGGACTGGCTTGGCCGATTAGGCGTAATAGTTTATTTGGACAAGATGGTCCATCAATATAAATTTAAAAAAAATAAAAAAGGAAAAAAATATTATTTTGCATATGTGATATAAAACTTTCAGACAATACACATGCGTTGTATCAGATAATTTAATTTCTACAATTAAAATTTTCTTTTTTCAATGTACGGATATTTTCTTAGTTTATACTAATTTTTAAATAAGTCAAGTAATCAATGTAGAGGTAGTCTGACTGTACCCTACGCTAGATCGTAACTGCGCCTGGCTATATCTAGGGTCCAGAACCCCCGAACAAACGAACGGCACGCATACATATCCCGCGCCGTACGCAGTTACGCACGGGCGGTTCCGGTCACCCGCGCGCATTTGCCGTAACGCGCCGCCGTGCAGCCCACCGGCCGCGCGCGAGGGAGACGCAGCCAGAGACGAGAGATCCCCGCGCACCAAGGCAGATTCTGCTCGGCTCCGGACTCCGGAGCGAGTAAATACGGAGGGAGTAGTACTAATACTCGTTTCTGTTTCGGCGCGTTTGCCTGAATCGGCGGACGCGCGGGCTCTGCTGCGTGGCATCGCGGGTACACGCCGGGACGCACGCGGGAGGGAGGCGAGCGGGCGGAACACACCGCACGGCACGCGGGCGTACGTGACGTGCGTCGGTGCGTGCCGCTTTCAGCGCTCGGCCACATGTTCAGGTCGGGACTTTGGAAGTTGGAACTGCTGCTGCTCCGGTCCGGTCAGCAGCATGTCCCTCCCAAAATAAAATACTAGAGTAGCACTACACCCTAGTACTAGCTGCTTAACCTCTCATCAACTCATAACACGGTCAGAAAAGCTCAACCAAATACTGTTCCCTCCGTTTGAATAGTAATCTATCCGTTTAAAAATATAAAACGTATTAGATTTATACACGGTCTTTAACATCATACTTTGATAATTATTTTCTTTATAATATATCATTAACAACCACAAAATTAACAATACATGAAAATATTCTTAAATACAAATACAGTGATACTACATGCACGACATTAAACGTATATAATTTTAGTTTGATTATGAGTTAAAATTTTAAAATATTGATTTTATGGAAAATAAAGATGCGTTATATTTTTAAATGGAGGGAGTACAATACTCCATTAGTTCTAAAATATATTGACTTTTAGTCTTTTATCCTTAACTACTGCTCCCTAAAAGAGTATAATTTTAGCTAGTCAAATAGATATTAAGCATAAAGTTTAAAGACTACTATGGACTTAATTAATACGGAGAGAAATAATGATTGAGAAAATGAGAAAGATGAGAGAATATAAATGGTTGGATGGTTAAAACGATAAAGTAATATTAAGAGCGAGTATAATAAGTTGATATAAGCGGTCTATAAGAGTTGTTACATCAGATTTGTGCTTAGGTGGAGGAGAAGAGAAGAGAGAAAAAACTGGCTGCACACGGACTTCAACAAGCTATGTGTGAGAGAGAGAATGTGCCATGTATTAATGATGTAGTATGTATCAATAGCTAATTATTGTATGATTGTGTTATTAGATTAGGTTATAGATGATATATCAATTTGTGTAGATAGCAGTTGGCTACTATTACCTCCATTCCAAAAATAGTTGTCTCTCTGAGATTTAAAATTTGTTTCAAAATAGTTATCATTCTAGAGTAATATTTATCACATCAATCATCTTCCATTTAAATTTCTCTTCATTCTATCCCTAACCATTCTCTCACTCCTAAATATATATTATTTAATAAAAGACAATATAGTCTTTTCTTCTCAAACCTTAATTTGTGCTAAATAACATAGAACGATAATTATTTTGGGACAGAGGAAGTATTAGTCTAGTGGACTCTACTCTGAAAAAATAGTTTTTGTGAGATATATTCTTAGGCTAAAATTACATGCTTTTAGGGACAGTGGAGTAAGTTATTTTTTTGATGGGTGGAGGTGGTTTATTTAGAGGTGGAGGGAGTATTTCAACCGTAGGATTCAAATTTTGTTTTGGAATAACTATAATCTTAGAGTGTCGATTGTCTCATTAACCACATCATATTTAAAACTTTTTTTTGTTATCCTCGACTATCATTTATTTAGTCTAGGATATCAGATCATTTTTTTCATCATATTTGTCATTTAAAACTTAAAATAACAGTTATTTTGGGATTTAGCTGGAGTAAGCCGCGAGAGCTTCAGCAACATTATCCCATCCTCCCGGTAACTACAAGTACTACTCCAAGCCTGGAACTGACGCTGTCACATCACATGACAGCCACAGACAACCAAAGCTGGCAGGCTGGATGGCCGGCTAGCCTGGTTGGTGAGAACACAAGTCGAGACACCCACACCCATGACGCGTGCACTGCACACAGTGGCAGCCTCGGAGGGATCACGTGGGTCCCACCAAGGATCTCCCCCGAGATCTCCTTAGGGTTTACTCCAGCTTAGCCCCACCTTAATGATACATCCCTGCCACATCATCATCATCTCCAGGGATTTGGATTTTGTTCTCTTCCTCTGATCGATCTTCTCTCCTCGCCTCGCTGCTCAAACTTCCAGCTCGATCCATCCATGGATCGACAGCTCCCGTTCGTCCCCTCCTAGCTCTGCTCCTGCGAGATCTAACTCATCAGCCGACCACGTCGCGAGGTATTGTAACAGGGGAGCCTCCCATTTAATCTGTCCCCTCCTGGGCCGGATTCTGGCTACTAAAGCAGATGATTTGATAGGTACTACGTCTTGTCAAGGATAATCTAGCCCTGATTTTGTGGAACTGGCTCACAAAAGGAAAACTATTTCGCTGGATTTTCTGAGAAGACAGAAAATATAGAAAAACCAATGGATTTTGTAGTCGAATTGCTGTTAAAATATATCACGTATTCCTTTTATCTCAAAATAAGTTCTGATTCCTAGAGCTTAAAGTTTATCCTAAAATAAATTGATTTTTGAGTAAACTACAGTTTATGCCACCGCCAAAGTTTCTCTTTGGACACCCCTAAACTAATTATTTCACTTTGGATCGGGTGATTTTATTATTTTTATAGTTTGAACACCCAACTCTCTTTTCTAGACATTTCTAAACTACCATCTGGTAATGATATAGCCTGTACATATATGGGAGAGTTTATCGGTGTGTTAGAGTTAATGTGTTAGAAGTCATTGATGTGTACTAAAGAATTTGTTTATGGTGGTCCAAACTACAATAATAACAAAATTACATAGCCTAAAGTGAAAATATTGGTTTAAGTGTAATCGAAAGTTTACCAGTGTGTCAGAGCTGATATGCTCAAGGTCGTTGACATGTATTGAAGAAGTTATTCGGGGGTGGTCCAAACTGCAAAATTAGCAAAATCACCTAGTATAAAGTAAAAAGGTTGGTTTAAGAGTAATTCAAAATAAAACTTTGGCAACAAAAGGTTACTCAAATTGTAATTCACTCTTGAATTTTGCTCTCTTACCTACCTTCGGTACACGAATGAAGAAATATTATTTTTTTTATATCTCTTATCTATTTAATCAATACTATTTTTATATTAAGAAGTGATACTTTGGTCTTTTACCCTCTCTACTATTTTTTGGAGATTTTAAAAATCCATTTATTCTGGGATGGAAGAAGTATTTTATTAGCACTAGCCAGCTTAAGCTTTGGAGAACGAAATTACAATATGGGATCAAGGTGAAGGTCGTGCAGCCTAGGCTATCTTAGAAAAAAACAATCATAATCTGTCTGAAAGGACTAATGAGTAATGTTGAATATTAAATATTGAATTGATTGACCATGAAACTCAATAGCTACGGCAAAGATTCTCTGAAATGTGGTGTCATTTTCATGCGGATTTTCTGAAATGTGGCTCCCTTGGAAAATGAAAAATTAATTGAAGAACAGAGAAAGAAGAGGTGTACTGCAGGTCAATTCAACTAGATCCTGGTCCTATGAATTATTATTGCTGCTACTATTCTGTGCTCCATCCGAGAGACTTTATTTATAGTCCTTCAACTTTATAAAAAAATTTATTTCTAGCACCGCCTGAGCTATCCTTGGTTTCGTAAATTAAAAATTTTTATTCTTTAAATATCTTAACTATAACTTCATAGTATTATTATATTTTTATTAATGAAAGACACTTCAATCTTTACCCTCACCACTAAATTGTTAACTTTTTCAAAAAAAATAAAATCTTTGTAGGGCAAAGGGAGTACTACTGCAAGATGCATATCATTTCTATATATATATATATATATTTTTTTTCCTTCTGGCGTGCCCCTTTCACACTGAAAGAATCTTTCTGGGCATGGCTGGATACTCCTCAATTTTCTTGGGATTTCTGATGGAAATGGCCAGTCCCTGCCTGGGTGATCATCAGATAAAATGATTATTGGCCAGGTAATAGCTAAGCTAGGGGCCATGCATGTTTTGGCGATGCCTTTTTGTTTGGGGAATCTGTACCACCAATCTTGGTGTAATCTGGGGGTGGCCCTCCTGTGGGGTGTCTCAAATCTTGGCAGGGCCGGCCACTCCTAACTCCAAATCCATCACTGTGTGTTATCCCCTTTTAATTGAGTTGGTAGGCCATGGATTGATGTATCCAGTTTTCAACTCCATTGTAGCCTTCCCTTTCTAATAAAGCCACAAGATTTAGGGTGATTTGCAAGCAACACATATGAGTGAGAGAGAGAGGAGGGGGAGCATAATAATCTGTGTGTAGTAGCACACTATGACAGACAGATTCACAATCAATTGGTCAAAAAGAGGGCCAGTCGGAAATCTTTAAAGTAATGTTTTAGGTCAAATGGTGAGAAGAGAGGAGAGGAGAGGAGGCATTAAAGCATGGCTTGATGATGCATCTTTGCCATGGGTCGTGTCATTATTTCTCCGCTTTTTTTAGTTCATTCTTCCTCTCTCTGTCTGGCTGTTCATTATTCTGCTCTGATGCAGGCTTGACATGTGCCATCAGTGACCTTTTAAGGAACAGAATCAATAGAAAGGTCTAAAGTGAGCTCTCTCCTTTGCACGCATCATTTAGTTACCTCCGACGCTCCCCAGAAAAGCGTGCATGCTGATCTTCCAAGTTTTTATGACATGCATGCGTACATCCAGACTTGGGTGAGGAAAAGTGGGATGCTTCAATGTTCCCGTCTCGTTTAGAATGTATGGTTTTCAGAGATTTTTTTATGTAAATTAAACAACTCAGTGAAATCGTAGGTACATAATTTTATCAATCAGTATTAAAATCCTAATATCTATAATAATACAGACACATGGATGGGGATGATGCTAGCCTCTGGCTATTTGAGCGGATGTTAACATATTCTCTTCATTTTAAAATATATATTGAATTTAACATAGTTTAGTAGTATGAATCTGAACAGATATAAATATAGGTTTATATTTTAGAACAGAAAGAGTACATATATGGTATGAGGTGAGAGATTTGATATTTTGACACTCTATAATATAAGTTTCGATTATTTGATATCCTAAGCCACTGTTATGACTCAGATGGTCTCAAGTATCATTTTGACGGGTGTCAACGTAATCAAATTTTACCCGCGGGGACGAGTCGGCTCTGCGCGATCGTATCAGCGTGCAGTGCCAGTACGTGCAGGCCTCGCTAGCCATCAGCCATGCATGCACGGATGATGCTATCTTACTACCCCCTGTGCGCTAACTCGCTATCTAGCTATATAGCTCTCGAATTGAAGGCAACAGGTCAGTGGCAGATTTTGTCTGGTGCGCCGTCTAGTGCTCTCTGCCGCCGCTGCTCAGCTCAGCTGCACAGATTTTGTGAGAAACCGTGCGTGTGGCCGCCACTGCACACACACACACATGGAACGGGCATTATTCCGCCTCTCGCAACGCAACACGCACAAATCGCCAAGCCGTGAGGCCGCGAGCTAGCTACGGGCACGCACACGTACACCGGTCGAATTGAATCGCCTGGAGTTCGCCGGCCAATAGATCGATCGACGGCCTGAACCGATCAATTACTTCCTCCATTTTTTAATAATTAACACTGAATACTATTTCTTGACTACTCATTTTTTAATATTTATAAACACTAGAAATAATAATGATACGTTATTAAAGTAGGGTACGCTCTAGATATAAGAATTAAATTTTTGTTCACTTAATCTAATAATTAAAGAGTAATTAATGATTAAAGTTTAAACAAGAAAGTTAAAATTATCCGTTATTAAAAAATAAAGGAAGTAATTTCGTTTTCCGGGGTTCGACCAGGCACGTACGCGATCCATCGCTGCACGCAAATCTCAGCAGCGTACAGCGCTTAATTTATACTACACGTAACGTACGTGTGAGTGGTCTGGATATCGATATGATGACCGTCTCGATCGATCGATCGATCTCCATTATACCTTTAGATTTCTGTAGGATTGCGAGTGTTTAATTACTGACCGAATTTTTCGATCAGGGGATCTTGCAAAGTTTGTCCCGTTACAGAGATTCAGTACTGTAGAGGTTTATGGCCCGTGCCAGTGAGGCAGTCGATGTAATAGTACATCGAAAACACTGTAGATAGAGACCAGTCAGCCTACGACGACCCGTGTTAATGCCGGTTGGAGCGGTGTTCCATTTTTTGTTCTTGTTCGTCCAGATTCACGTGTGCCGGCAACCTATGGTTTGTCTGCTACTAATAAATTAGTGAGCACGACGTACGCACGATAAATACATGTATATTACTGCCTCTCTCTAAAAATATGACTATTTTTAAGCTATAAATCTAAATAATTTGTTGTTTAGATTTATAGCCAGAAATAACTTTATTTTGTGTTGAGGCAATAACTAATAGGCCTGTTCTAAAATATAACAACTTCTGGCATTTAAAATTTATCCCAAAATATAATAATTTCTCTACCTACATTTTTTTCTTAACCAATCATAACTTTCTCCTATTTAATTTCTCCACATGCGTTCTCTTCTTAACCAATCACAACTTTCTCCACATGCGTTCTCTTCTTAACCAATCACAACCTTTACTCATTTAAATTCATCTACTTTCTTAATACTCATGTCTAATCATTCTTATATTTTAGGATGAAGGTAAGTAATACACAAAAGAAAGAGAGTTTTTTTACTCTTTTTAGGATATATTATCATGCATAATATTTATGCAATGTTTTGTACCTGATCTCTAGTATGAGTTCAACATGATATGCATGTCTACATACGTATATAAAAAATGTTAGCCACGGGAAAATGCACATTTGAAAGTAAACAATCTACTACCTCCGTTTGCAAATACTTCTACTTGGCATTGGATACTATTCATATATAAACTTTGACCACCGTCTTTTCTAAAAAATATAAATACCTAGAAAAGATATTATATTGTATTAAAATATGTTGCATCCCAAACATGAAACTTTTGATCATCTTAGCTTAATCTCTTCAAAATCCCTAGTGGTCAAAGAGAAAACAGTAAAAGATAATAGTGCATGCCACATAATTAAATACAAACTAAGGTAGTATCAGTATGTATGGTCACGTTAGTCAGTTACACTAATATGGCAAGGATTCTACTATATCGGCTAATCTGGCATAACAGAAAATACTGTCATGCCTATTACTTATGGTAAGATAGTATTGTTTGGTCACACTAGATACCGCGGTGTGACTAAAAGGTTTAAATTTAGAAATAAATTTTTAGAGGGTTTAATTTTAAAATTAAAAAAATAAAAAGGTTCAAAAAAATAAAATAAAAATCACGCAGAGGCAGGTTGGCGCCAATAGCTAGTAGAGTGCTCGATGATCTCTCTCCTGCGCATGACGCAGCGGGCCGAGAGATGGATCTGATGACCAATCTGCACAGTGCACAGAGACACAATTGCTCAGAGCATCACCAACGGAAGTTTAAAAATCTATTCCCAAAAATCTTTTTTATCCCTAATAAGATTTAAATAAATTACTCACTTTAACTATAACTAAAACTTAATTTTTAATAATAAAAAATAAATCCACCCAAAAATAAAAACAATCAACACCTATCCTCCCCACGCGATCCCTCCCTCTCTCCCACACATGACTCTCTCCTTGCCCCACATGGAGATTAGAGCGAGAGCTTTTCTCGACTTATGGAGAATGAGAAAGGTGGTTAGGAGGATTTCAATTTTTTGAAATACATTGGAGGCTACTTTTTTTCTCCAAGATCTAAAATTTTAGAATTAAAATATGTTTTAGGTTGGTGTTGGATATGCTCTCAGCTGTGAGGAGAGGAGGATCTCACGGACAATCGGTGCGATCAGGCGTTTAGGCGGCCCGTGTCCGTCGGATCCTGCGTACGGATGGCTAAGATTTTTTCGTACAAGTTGACGCCCTGCCCACGCAGACCGAGCCCTCCATGTTGTGGTCTTGTTTTTTCAGGACTCATGGAATTTCAGTTTCTCTATTTTTAAACTGCTTTCAGAATGAAGGGAAAAAAAATGGTCCTTCGGGAGATTGGATTGGGTGATATTTGTAGTTTTTGGTGCGACGCCCTCGCAACTGCACTGTCACAATTTACTTTTAGCGAACCATAGAAATAAGTCTTTGTTACAAGTCTCACAACATGATGCATCTCACCCTTTTTACAGCGATAATTTTGTCCCACAAATTAGCAAATTTTGGCAAGAAATCCTAATTAATGTGAAAATATGCTACACAACTGTTAAGGGAAATGTGGCGACAGATTACTAAAGGAAGAAAAAAATACACATATTGGTTATTGCGGCTTGTTTCAATAGCTTTATAGCAATGAACTTAACACCTGCATATATATACCAGCATATTTCGTACCTATCGTATGAAAAAATAAAGGTAGCCTTTAAACGAGCGTCGTACCCTTAAGCTATTTTTTCTCTATCAAGAAAAACCTGGTTAAATTGCGGTAGAAAGGACCACTCTTGCAAAAAGGAAAAAAGAACATTCGTCGAACATGCATGATCAAATTAAGGATCAAAGATTTGCACAGCTCAATCGACTTGACGACTGAACAGATTCAAAGATTCGTACTGAGATTGAGATAAGCTTTAGGTACAGACACGACACATCGCCTTTTTATGTGTGTGTGTGTATGTACTGCTTATCTCAAATCCTCGTTTAACGTACAGTACAAGTGTACAGAGTACATCATATCTCACAGATGCTGCGTGCAACAGTAGCGGTCAGCTGGAGGACAAGCAAGAAAAACAACCGCAACAGCGGCAGCACGGGGGACATACCAAAATGGTTTAATTCACTCCCATTAACTAACTCCGCTAAGCTACAGTAGCAACAAAAAACGCATCCTATGAAAAAACGTCCTTCTAAAAAGTACCCTTCGTTCTACTTAGAATTAGAATATAAGGTGTATTAGCTTTTTACACGTTGGATCATTAATTTCTTTCGCTATATATTAACAATTACAAAATTAATATCATATAAAAATAATTTCAAATACTAATATAATAATATTGCATGCATGATAATAAACATATATTTTTAGTTCAACTATTAGTCAAAATTTTTAAATATTGATTTTACAGATAATAAAAATACCTTATATTTTCGAGTGGACAGAGTATATGCTTTCGAGATGGTCTCCAGTAATTAATGTGATCCTAGATTTTTGCGAGGAAATACTACCCTTCGAAGTTCTATTAAGCAAAGAAATGATACAAGTACCATGATTTTTTTAATCGACAAAATTATTTGATAAGCACTTTGCGTACCATAAAATAATAATTAACCAATACAAGTATATGTGCTGAGTGAGAGACTCAAACCTGAACAAACAGGTTTCACCATAATGAACGTAACCAATTAACCTATGCTCCGTTTGCCAAGTACCATGAATTTAGAAGAGTCCATATAGATAGGATCTGATTGGAGACATTTCTATAACGCCGCTAATAAGCCAACTAGATTTTAATAATGCAACGATTTTTTTTAATATTATCACACTATGTAGTACACGATATATTTTAAGATCTATGCAACGAAAAAAAATAGAATAAGATTTTTACATTTTTATTCTTAATGTTCCAAAAGTCAAAGCCAGGTGAAAAAACAATGCAAAAAAGACAAATTCTAAAATTCAAAATTGGCTAGAGTTTATAAGTCCTATTTCCTCTGTCTCAAAATAATAAAATCTAGTACTCGATGTGACATGTTCTCATCATAATATTACAAATTTAGACAAAGAATTTATCCAGATTCATAGACCTAGCATATTCCCTGTTCAGATTGTTCAGATTGATAGTTCTGTGTCGTGTCATATTTTAGTATTAGTTTTTATTATTTTAAGACTGAGAATGTAGCTCATATAAGTAGTCCACTGGGGAAGAGTAATCCAAATGGCATGTATCCGGATCTACTTCGCCAGATTAATCCCACGAGACAGAACGTATCAGGTCCGAATCCACGTGCAGACTTTTATAATTTCTCTACGACCCACCGATTAACAACCGCGACGCCCACTAAAAACCAGACGAGATCGAGCGCCGCCCGCAGGTCAAACTGTTTTTAATTCCCCAACCAAACCCCCCGGCGGTTAAAGGTTAATTAACACTAGTAATTCATACTACGAGCAATCGAGCAATCGGTTCTGATGCGCGATGCGAGACCACGGACGCGCGCATCGCCGTCGCCAAAAATTTTCTCGGCGAGAAAAAGTGCACTACTCCCTCAGTCCAAAAGAAGAAAGCTCGCGTCCCAAGATAAGATTTGTGTTAAATAAAATAAACTACAGTATTTTTTATTAATACGAATATAACATTGATGGATGATAAATAATGAGTATTAAAGAGATAAAATTTCTCGATTTATAAAACAGAATAAGTAGAAAGGTATGAATATTATTTTATGATAAAATTTAAACCTTTAAAGTTGATTTCTCTACTACTTAAAATAACATCCTTCTTCTCCCCATTAAGTTAAAAAAATCATTCAGCCTAAAAAACATGTTCCTACACAAAAATATACCTTAAAAAACGGATAAAAAAACTAAACCGTAAAATCAATCGTCCGTCTTCATTTATATCTCGGTCGTCTTCAGATTCCGTTGTAAGTATGGATGTGATACTGGTATTCTGGAAGCAGGGAGTACTGCCGGAAGAAGAGAGAGAAAGGGGGTTTGTGTGGGAGGAGGAGAGAGTTTGTGTGTGTGTGTGGAGAGATTCCCCGACAGCAAAATCTAGAGGAAAAGCATTCTCCTCCCCCGTGCCCCACGAGCTACCACCTCCCCACAACCCCCGGCGGGGCCCACGCCACCCGGGCCCACCCGCACCTCCCCCTCTCTTCTCCTCCTCCTTCCCGAGTCCTCACGGTCTCGGTCTCCTCGCAGTCACGACTCACCACGACCCTCTCTCTCCCCTGAAGAGGTCGCCTCCACCTGCTTAAAAAGCCATTCTTGGTGACCTCACTTGGCTAGAGCGGTAGAGCTGGGGCCTGGGGCTTAGCGCTGTGCTTAATTCTCTTCTTCGTCTTCGTCTCCGGCGGCGTCGCTGCTGCTGCTTCCGCGGCTACTCCTGGTCAGCAGCTGGTGCACTGGTTCTTGGCTGTGGTGAAGCAGATGGAGATAGAAGGGGGAGGAAGGGTGGAGGAGGAGGTGACGAGGGTGCTGCTGGTGGACGACTCGCCGGTGGACAGGAGGGTGGTGCAGCTGCTGCTCAGCAGCAACGCCTGCGCCGGCTCCTTCCATGGTCAGCTCGATCTCACTCCTCCTTCCTCTTGGCTAACCCATTTCTTCGTCTCGGCTCTAGAGTCTAGCCTGCTGGTTTGCTTTGCTGCTTGTGTTCGTCTCTCTGTTTCCATTCGCTTTCTGAAGCGCTCTGCTTCTTGGTGTCCATGGCTAGCTCCTCTGCCTTTTCCCTCGTTGTTCCAAACGCAATTCTGGACGCTCGACGTCTGTGCATGTGGAGTGGACTCTTTTCTTTTTCTTTTTTCTTCTTTTGTTTACTCCATTGTGCTCGACGTCTTTAGTTTCCATCACAAAGTGATGCTTGTTACCTCTAATGAGTATGCATGCTTTGCAAGCTATGACAACTGTAATCTCTCCTCGGCTCTGTTTTTTCCTTCCCTTTTTTCGCTTGCCGTGGCGTTCAGTTCTGGACTTATCCTGCTGCTCGATCTCTTTTTGATCATTTGACCTCAAGACGTGTCACTACTCGCTACTATAATCTGAAAATCAGCTCAATTCCGTGCAGTTATCGCCGTCGACAGCGCGAAGAAAGCTATGGAGTTCCTCGGCCTCAAGGAAGAAGGCAAGGTAAACAAACAATAGTTTCTACTAATCCCCCCTAGTTAATTCACGCCATTACCATCCATAATCCGCCACCGATGCCCTGCTGCAAGCCTGCAACGAGAATCAAATTAGCCCATGGCGCGCGTGCACGAACAGCAATCACCGGCTGCGGCAAGACGCCATTTTTTTTACCCTCCTCGCCGCGGCGCCTGCACCGCCTGTCGGGCGGTGGCGCGCCGGCCGTACGGCGTACGGCGCCTCTACGCGCGAGCTCGCACGCGTGCGCGCGTGAGGGTTTCTGTTCCTTCCTCCGCCTTTTGGGAGGAAAAGGTGGCCGCTTTTCATGGGGAGAGGCAGTCAGGCAGAGTAGGAAAAAAAAAGGAACTAAAAAAAAAAGAGCTCGCTGTCTTACAGCGGCCTGACAGCTGTCTGGCGACTTGATGACATGAGGCTTGGGTTAATGAATTGGTTAATGGGATGGTTTGGTTCTTGGTGCCCTGTGAGCTCAACACAGGAGTAGGGAGTGATTGTTAACTGCTAACAAGGCTAGTAGGCTGTGATTGGATGACTAAGAACTCTTTTAACATGTGCAGGAGCAGGAGCAGGCCATCGATATGGTACTCACTGACTACTGCATGCCTGAGATGACTGGTTATGAGCTTCTCAAAGCCATCAAGGTAAATAAATACTGTTACTGCAGAAATTCAGAGTTGTGCTAGTTCTCCAGTACCATAATGATTAATTAGCAGTAGTTATTAGTTGCAGTAATAACCTGATGTGTGATGGCTTCCATGGATGTTTGCAGGCGCTGAGCCCTCTGAAGCCGATCCCGGTGATTGTCATGTCGTCGGAAAACGAGCCCCAGAGGATCAGCAGGTGAGAGGCGGCTTTCACCCTTTTTCTTTTTCTTCAGCATCTGTTCCTGTGCAAAGTCGATGCAGTTATACGGGGTTAAAAAAAAGGAGCTGCCTTAATTTGGCCCCAATGCCTGCCTGCTGCACAGTAGGAGTACAAGTGTATAACTGAGCAGCAGGCTGTAGTCTGTAGATAGACATGGCTATATCCATTTAAAAAGCTTCATAGATTTGTAGTTGTAGTAGTGGTGCTTCAGTAAATACTCCTGTCTTGGCCAGTGCATGTAGGGTACTTGCCTTCCATTATGATGCACACTTTTGAATGGGAGTCATCCTCTGAAGATGCTGTAACAGAGATCCACGACATTTGTGTGGTTCATTGAATGCTATCTCGAAATCCCATATCCTGTAGTACTGTACTACTGTTGGAATCCTGCAGCATAAGATCTTTTTTAAGCTTTTGCTCTGAACACAGATGCATGAATGCTGGTGCTGAAGATTTCATCGTAAAGCCTCTTCAAAGCAAGGACGTACAGCGGCTTAGGAACTGCTCGTCGGCGAACACGCAATGCTGCAACGCCGGGAGCGATGGAAAGCTGCTGCTGCCGTCGGACCACGTCGTCGTGGATGCCACTGCCGCGGCTGCCTCGCCACCTTCGTACCGGCGACGGGCGCACTTCGCTGGAGTTGCCATGGCACGTCACTCCTGCATGCACAGCCACCTGCATTTTCGTCTGTCCTCGTCAGAGAGTTTTGAAAAGAAACCGTCGCTGATTTTGCTGCTGTTCCTTTTATTTTTCTTTCAGGTCCTGCACTCGTCGAGCGTCGAGCTGTCGCATTACTTCCCTTTCCTCTTCAAGTTCATCCTGTTGGTGTACGCCATCCTGTGCCTGGGTGAGCTCCTGCACAGATGGTCAAACGGCTGCTTCCTCAACCTGTGGTGTGCTTGACAAATGACAACCGGTGCAGTCCACGGCAAAAGGCAGGGGCTGCAAGGCTGCAACTGGCAAGCTCTTCTTTGCAATAGCTTCTGCACTGAAAGAGCAGCATGGAGAGGAGGTTAATGTTACAACAGATGATGGAAGTTTTAGGTAGATTGTTTGCTTTGAGATTCTAACCTGGAGTTTGGTTCTTCTTGGCCTTTGGTTGATGAGAGGGAGGAAGAACCACCCTTGTATCCTTGTACAAAAAGCATAATGAGGCAATATCTGATGTCCTTTTTGGCTGGGATCTTTGGCTGATATGTCGATGTGACATCCAGAGAACTTTTTCCTTGCCCTTTCCTTGTGCTGATGGCAACTGCTCACCTGTATTGTAGTTCAGATCCCATTAGAAAAGAACTACACAAGTTGACTAATGCAGCATCAGATTCTTCTGATGGGAAAAGAAACAAAATGCAGATATCATAGTACACTTTCGCCTCAACCGTTGTAAACTTGTTATCACATTCAGACAGGCGAAACCGCGACATAGAGTGTTGCTTTTTCAGTTGTGACATTTCAAGCCAATGACTTGGGATTTAATTGACAGCTATTTACACGCCTAGCAATGTACAAATGTAAGGTTCTATATCTTCACGGTATCATCTCCTTGTGGAGGCATGGGATCACCCGTATTTTTGTGCTACTTCTGGATCTTCCAGTCATGAACATATGCATAGCATAGTTGCAAGTTCCGTCGATGTTCTACACTTCATCGCCTAGTTTAAGTAAAAATTCGTTCATTATGTCTTCCTTGTAGGGGCCCGAATCATGCAGGACCTTAATAACACGCTTAACCTGACATTTCACCAAAAGAGAATATTTAGCTCCAAGGATTAAGGCTAATAAAGGACAATGACTACAACAAATACATCAGTCGTCTCCAGAATTCATAGTAATAGGGCACAATGTGAACAGGGACTGAATACAAAAATGACAGTCAAAAAATTAGTATATGGGTTTAAGGGTGATGAATGCTGTACATATTGCAAAACTGGAGAACATCCAAATCTGCACAGCAGATGCATATCAGCCATCATAATATGAGGCCATCACATTGAAACCGTTTAACAGAAAATAGGACAAGATTGCACATTTAAGTGTGCCAGATGTAGTACAAATCTGCAATGAGTTTGGCTTTTGGATGGCAGTAGTATACTGAATAACTGCAGATACTATGCATTCAGATGGTTGAATAATAACTGGACACAGTGTATTGTATTTAAGACTTTATAAATTGCAAAAGATCCTTATCCGACATACATAGGACTGAGCATAAAAGGATGGCTTAGTCTCATATAAGAATTAACAGCTCAAAAAAATCTTACTGAAAATATTCAAATGAAATACCTGAGCTGTCTCATGTGCAAGAAAGTCTCCTATAGCTGTCCCAAAACCAGGATCTAAGAAGTAGTGGCAGCTGTATGTTGTCACTGGGAGGTAACCACGCTGGATCTTGTGCTCTCCTTGAGCACCTGCCTCCACCTTACTTAGGTTCAATTCTATAGCTGCTTCAATTGCCTGAGTAAGTGAGTAGTATGTATATTCTATAAGCAAAGCCATATGATTGTCACATCGTTCATACTACCACTCATATAAAATAGTACCCATATATATACATGATATTTTGAAGTTCAAACTGGTACAAAAATTCAAAATCATATGTAAACCAAGAAACATCAAACATATGTGGATTTAGTTACCTTCATTTGAAATGGTTTAAACACAAATTCAGGTGTACTGCAATACATATTATTAATTTCCATTATGAAGTTAACATTCTGGAAGCTCTGAGAGATGCATAAATTACCTGATAATAGCAAGCTTCAAAATGCAAATTGGGGAAATAAGCATTTGGCAGACATCCCCATAAGCGACCAAACAATGTGTCGCCTCCAATAAGGTTAAGAGCCCCAGCGACAAGTTTATCATCATGTTCAGCAACAATAAGCATCACCTTGTCACCCATCTTTTCTCCCAAGCGGTGAAAGAATTCCCTTGTCAGGTATGGTCTACCCCAGCTGAAAGCACATGCAAGAAAAAATCCTATAAGGGAAGAGCTACATAAGATAAATATTTCTACAAGGGTACAAAAAATATACCAGGCCATATAAAATGTGAAGGTGAGGGATAACACGAAGATAATTCTTAAAAAAGCTTTGTGCTTCCTATCCAAGTAAAGGGAAACACATTGTAAATTACATGCATTTTACTAACTAGTATTAGCCACACATGTTTCAATATTTTATTTTCACTTTGATTAGTTTGTGTTCTCATTGTTGAGTAGCATGTGTATTGGATTTAGTGAAACTAGATTATTAGTTTAGCAGAGTCATTAGCCTAATACAATGCCCACATTTTATGGCAACAATTTCAATTTGCATATAGGAAATAATAATTTTTTAAAAAAATACAAGGAAATGCAATATAGGACCAAACTGATTATCGGTTGTGTTACGGTAGAACTTATAGAAGGTGTCCCAATGGTTGCTCTGCAATGCAAAGAAAAACCATGCTAAGTTAATGGAGTATGTAAGTGTCTTGTCAAAATGTAAAGCAAAATTGCAAAGAAAAGAGGCTATGCTGATGTCAGTGAAAGAATTCAATGATATAAAGAAAACAAATATACTGCAGCTAAAAAATCATCCATAAAACAAGCACCTTTATCTCATCTCCACGAAGTCGCTTCATTTTCAAATTTTGAGCAGGAATCTGGGAAATGAAAAAAGACAATAGTTACTTTACAGGCATTATATCTTTTTTAGAAACTCATAGACATTTTTGGGTTCCCCTTTGCGTTCATGCCTGATATGTATCAAGGTAATCCAAAATAAGGCAAACCTTTTTGCGTTCCTGTCTAATGTTCTTCCGTTTGGGCTGCTTCAAATCCATTAAAAACTCGTCAAAACTGGAAAAAAAAAGAATGAACAGAAAGAGATCGGTAAATATGGCTGTACTATAGGCAGTTAAATATGTAAGCTTACAAAAATTTTAGATAAATAACACCTGAGAGTAATGTCTCATAGAGTCTATAAGGTAGAAAGCTCAAAATTTTATCTTGGAATTCGCAACTCTTGCTAAGCTCAACAGCATAAAGCTTAAACAGGTTATGTTCTCTAAAATTTATTTGCTCTCAGCAATTATTCTATTGGTATGCTCGACCAGGGAGAATTAAACAGAAATAGACAGGCCCCATAGTGTAAGTTCTATCTGGTTGCATGTAATCACAAACTGGTTTCCATTATATAAACCCAAGCGGTTCCTCTTTTCTGGCTCAAAAAAACAAAAAGAAATGGAAGCGACAAAAAATTGGTATCAGTATATCATTGCAATTTTTCCAATCAGCAAAATGGCACAAGGATACCATCTCCTCACAATTATTAGTAGGACAGGTTGGACTTAAGAGTTACATGTGATGAGAACTGTAGTTGCCTAGGTGTACCCAAGCAGTGGGCGTGTTGCCACATTAGTGCTTCAAGGTATGTTCACCAGTCCGTCTTATTACTTAATGGTTGGCTCTGACTATGACCTAATATGGTCATGAAGTCCACGCCGAAACATTTCTACTCAGAAGTCCTATAAATTCCACGCTAGCATACCTTCTGTAACTTCGATTTCTCCAGTGATATTGCATCCCGATTCTCTGCAAGAACCCGCTATCCTTCAACTTACTGAATTCACCTTCAGAAGGAAATGTTATATGTAATGATGACACCTTCAGCTGAAATGCAGCAGAAACCAAAGATTGTCACTTGGTTCAGTACATCCAAAGATTGTCTTCCTATTTAGAATTTATATAGAAGTGGGTTAAAAACCAACAAGAAATAGATAACTTTAATAAACTTTTGCAACATCACACATCTGGAAATCTCCATGAGAAAAACACCATGAAGAAACATAAGGTGTGATGAGGGCCATGACTTAAAATCTTTTCTTTTTATTATTTTCACATTGACTAGTTGCTGATAGGTCACATTCCAGCTCCAAGTGGACTACAGACTTCTTATAATTCAATGACAGGAAGTTTGCTTTCTTGAATATTTGTTGTAAATGCCAGGAAACAAGAGACAACTTATACATTAAGGATCAACGACCAATCAAGCAAAGAATCAAAGAAGCAATAGCATTTTGTTGTAATTCTTCAATAGTCAAGAAAGTTGGTAAAACAATACTTCAAAGCAATAACTGCAAGAATTCTAATTTCAAATTTTCAATACCTTGGTGGTCAAACTCTTCAAAGCTTTCACTAAAGCTTCAAAAACTTGATCCTGGTATGGTGTATCTCGAACTAATATTCTTTGACCAGTTACTGGAGTAAACGGCACACAAGACTGCAACTTGGGGTAGTATTCGAGTCCATAGCTATAGTAAGCTTCTGCCCATGAATGATCAAATACAAACTCTCCCCTTGAATGGCTGCAAATTCATGTGGTGTTCAGCTAATGAAGAAATAGGGAGTGTACAGCAAGCAGCAAAACATAATATGGTAGTCGGTTAATGATGTTAAACCTTTTCAGGTAAAGCGGGACAACACCTATGACAGTTTCATTCTCATCCCGTGCAACAACATGCAGAGGTAACCACCCTGTTTCCTAAAATAAGTCAAGTACATTAAGGTTTTAATGAGGATTAAAACATAGTAAAGTGTAGCACTATGCTTGTTGGGACAATATAAAGATTAGAGCATATAGATATTCAGAATTTTGCTCTAGAAGTGCATTGTTATGAAGACAAATCTTATGTATTTAAGCATCAAATCTAATCATGTCGAGGTGTAAATAAATGAAAAATACAACAGAAAGCCATAGCCTCATAGAGAACACGTATGGGAAAAAAATGACACACACCAAAACACAGTAATGTTGAACAATCAATCTCATGTCGTGCTGTTGTAAATTAAACATGAAAAGTTTATTGTCAGTACTCAACAACAATCTACAAAACATATTAATACTTGGAATTGAGCTTGTGCGTGTGGTAAGCAAAACTGGAATGCCTGTATGATTCAATAAGCGAAAGTAACCACTCAAAACAAATAGACATATGTATACCGATGACCCTGTTGTGTGTATACAAAAGGATAACAAAAAAAATGATGTAATGGCAAAATATCCATTGGGATTTGTTCTTTATTAAGAAACCAACAAGTGACGCTTCAATGCTTCAGGCACTTACCTTCACTGCAGAACCTGATTCCTCTAAGCTTGAGAGGAATGCGTGGGTAAGAAAAGGATTAAACTTGTCAGGATCAACTGAATCAACTGCACAGGCATCCCATTCTGCTGAAGGAATGTCCATAATAGAAGAAACAACAGCAACAGAAACCTCACGTGGCTTGGTGTCTACCTGAAACCAATGAACGGTTAGGAAAATCATGAATCGGGTGCATGCATACTTGAAAAGGAGTTCACCCAAGAAACACCTCTGAGGCTGACCCTGTGAGTGTATATGATTCAGCAGATGGGTTCAATTCACGTGTTCTTGTGTCTCCCCTAATCCACCCAAAAATTGCAGTAACCTTTAACTGCAATCCCGATCTTCGGAAACCTAGCTTGGAAGGTGAATGCCCCTGGAAAGCGCAGATGCATGAAAGCATGAGTTTCGGAAAAGAATCCAGCAGAGAAATACAACATGGAAGAAAATAGATTATATGAAAGTTATTGCCAGTATAGGTTGTAAATCCTGTGGTCAGCTTACAAAACATGATCTTCTATCAATAGAAAAAGAACTTACACAGTGTGATCATTATAGAGCCCAACTTGTTCAAGGAGAAAATGCATGGGAGTTATTTAGATAAGAGAGTTAAACTACTTCCTCCGTCCCAAAATATAGCTACAGGAGTGTTTTTGGGGGGATTAAGGATTGGGGTGAAAGATCTAAAATGTCCTCATTAATAGATAGCGGGTGATGAGAATTAAGAATAGTATAGGTGGGGTGTAGGTCTCGAGATGATGGGACCCACTAGAGGTAGCATGAGAAGTATTGTGGTAAAAGTCACATTTTACATGTCCAAGGTAGTTATATTTAGGACAAAATTTAAATCTAAAATAGTTATATTTTGGGACGGATGGAGTAAAGAGCGATTGCAGCGGGTAGTACTGTAGCGACTAATCCATCATTTCTCTCATGTTTAACAAAAATCCGTATTCCATGAGAGCCCTGATATCAAAACACTATGAATTAGCGATCAAGACACATGTATTACATCATCGGTATCTGCTATATGCAAAGCCATATCAGGCATACTTTGATCGAAACCATTTCCTATCGATGTCCAGATCTATAATGGCTCACTAATTTGCACAGGCTGTAGTAATCTGAGAACGAGGTGCAGCCTGCAGCGCTCAATCCCCACGGAACTGGATCGTTGCAGTAGAAAGCTTCCACCATCAAAATACAGAACTCTACCATCGAAGTGCAGAGAACTATCATCGCAAGCACATAAATACACCACAAAAACAACGAAATCACACGGGGCGCGCGGTCGAATCGGATCAGGTCACGCAGCACGGAGCAGGCGATACGGGGGCTAAGGCAGCTACCGGACACAACAACGGAGGGAGAGCGGGAACTCACTCGGCGGCGGAGGAGTCGGCGGCAAGGGTCTGGGCTGAAGACGGAGGGGGTAAGGTGCCGCGTAGCCACCGCCGGCGAGGTCATCGCGGGCGCGACTCACTGCCTCCGCGGAGAAAGACGGTGGGAGAGGAGAGTAGGGTCGGAGACGAGCAGCGGTGGTGGAACCGACTCTGACACCTGGGGCCCGTAGGCCGGAGCACCACGACCACCAAAGCCAACGCCGCGAGGCCAGCCACAAAGACGCGCACGCAGCGTGCGCGGCAGCCACAAGTCAGGAATGCCTGCCACGTGGCAAGCTCCTCAACGACGATCTCTGTTGTTACTTTTTTATCTTCTCTTTGCCTCGTCTTCTCTTTGCCTCGATCTTTCATGCTCTCTGATTTTACTCAACGACTAGTCATTTCTCTTTTGAATTTTACTCAACGACTAGTCATTTCTCTTTTGATCTTTTGATTCAACGAGTACTAATTTCCCTCTTGATTCTGCACGATGAGAAGCTTATGCCCCATGGGCTTTTCGTTTAGCAGCACACACGCCATCGGCCATACAGAGCAACCACAAAGTTTCTTTTTTCTGTGTTGTCAATACTATCACATTACACTCATTGACGTTTTGTAGAGTTGCATGATTTTGAATTGGGCTTTCAGTTTTCAAAGAACTTAGGAGGGTAAATAACATGTGCATCCCCACAAATTTGCTACATTCAACATACATCAACTATTACTGCCCCTAAATCATGTACTACTTTGTTCTCGTCACGGTCAATCTCACAAACATGGCTTACAAACTTTCACAGGTTCACCGGTGACGGAATTTGGGACGGACAGAGAAGACACCTGGCCTCAGCTCATCAAAACGGTACCCATTTTCAATGAGGAAGCCCCTGACTGCAACAGGTAGTGAAGCCTGTCCTTTGCTGTGCTTGCCAATCCCTGCAAAGTGCAAACAGAAATCAAGACTATATCGCATTCATCCACATCCACTAAACGGAAAATTTGCAGTTCACAATTCCGAACACATTAGTTAGTAGTAGTAACATCTTACGAAAAAAACTGAAGGATTCATATCGCATGGAGAAACAATATATTACCTGTGATCACCTCTAAGATAGCCTGTCTAGGACGAACAAGCACCACCTTCCCTGGGCCAGGCTCAATGCTTGAACCAGCCATTGAGGGTTCAGACTTTGCTAATTCATCAGTTGAAGCTGCATTATTTCCTGGTGGCTGGAGTTCTATCCTGCGCAGATGCCGCTCCAATACTTCTACAGCCTCTGATGCATGTAGACCGTGCATGTCTACTTTCCAAATGCTATTATTGTTGTTCCTGAGGCGAAATATTTCTTCTGCTGCCTTCTTGTTCAGCTTTTCAGCAGCAGATCGCTCTTCTTGTGCTCTGAGCGAAAGTTCCTTCGCAGCAGCATGGTCACCTCTCAAGAAAGCATTACTGGCAGCCTGAGAATGCTTTGTGGCAGCCCTACGACCAAAAAGAAATAAAATGTCTCATGTATTCACCCAAAAGGACAGGTGCATGAACAACAGCTATAAAATCACAGCACATAATTTAGCATATCCCCATTCTTCCAATATCAATATGGCCTTATGTTCATCTGAATGGTCCATCGGTAAGTTGCAACATGTTTGTACAATTGTCAGCAGTTATTCATGGTTCACAAATTCTACTGCAGTGTTTTCGGCATCAACGACAGTTATCAGAATCATGCAACTAATTTTATAAGTAACAAAATAGGATCTTAATGTACGCAAAGTCCATATGCTCGACCAACCAACTTTTTGACACAACATGAGCTTGGGTTTCTATTTACTATAAGAAAACAGTTTCAGCCTTTCACCGTGTTAATTATAACATAACACAGTGCATGCAGAAAAAATAGATATTCACATCCTATGTAGAATACAGAAAGTCGCAATATGTGTCTGCTATACATAACATAGTCAAATATTATGCTAATATCAGAGAATTTGAGAACCTAACATAAAAAATGATTGCAAGTACTACCTCATCATCTTTAATGCATCTTTCCGGTGGTTCAAATAATTGTCATTGAGCTCTTCCAATTCTGGTTCTATGGGCATAAATGACATATTCATCAGCAGAGGCAGCTGTGAGCCATTTACATGATTATTGTCTTCTGTACTATTTCCTGATGATAAACCAGGTGTTTTATTAATCTCAGAAGAAAGCTGATCAGGTAGTCCGTCCTCCCTTGTCGGAAAATTAGGAGAGGCCATAGCTTTCAACAAAGCAGATGCTTGACCAACATCATTATTCACAGAGGCCAGTACATCCTCAATTAAATTACTGTCCGCCCAACTATGAGCACCGCTCAGCAGCTTAATTTTATTTTCAGATGCAGATTTTACACCACAATTTGCATTCTCCATGTGACCAGTGAAATGCTTATTTCCGTTTTCATTACCATAGGCTGCAAAATCAACAGAAGGACAAAGCACTGATGCAAAAGGCTTTGCTTTTGGCCTACTGTTTTCTGCAACTGAGTTGCTACCAGAACTGGGGGCAATAGAATTTGAGAGAGCTGGAAATGAATTGACATCGGCACCGTCAGCTCTTCCATCTTTGCTGCGCCACTTACGATCAAAAGCAGCCCACCCAGAGTTGGGTATGTTCTGCCTATACATATTTACAGGTGGCACAGCTTTCTTGAAAAAGTCTTATTATCAGCCTAAATATAAATAAGCCCCCAATTACTGCTAAAAGGATGCCCTCCCTTTGCCTAATTGGATCAAATCAGCAAATTAAAAAATCCACCAATGCCGTCCTATCATGTAGGCAAAAAGGTCAGTCAATCAGATACAACCGTATCATAAGAAGACACCTAAAAGCGTTTAAAAAATGAAACACAACAAACTGTTCCTTGCACTTTTTAGTGATAAAAATATAGCCTTAAAGTCATTTTTGTGCAACAGTTGCTACTAATGTTTGTTTCCAGCGCTGTAATGAATAAAAATTCTACTTTTCTCCTGTAACTTTTAACTACCGGAGCACTGCAGAAACACCTCTGTTCAGACATTAATAAACGATATGCGCAGTTACTGATTACTGACATAGCAGTTTTTTTTTTCTCACAAAAATTGACGACCAAGTAGAGTCAGGGCGAAACAATCAAACAGGCAATGCACAAGATACACAGAATTCGCTCTTCTAGCAACGAATACTTAGGCTCCTCTAACCCCTCGTCCCCAATACCCGCCCCTATCTACAAAATCTAATACTAGCAATCAAGGCGCCTCAGACGAAGACAGCCAATCTAACCCCCAGAAGCACCAACACCAACGGCACACAGATCACAACGTCCAATCTCCTCTCGCGACTCTTACTTACCTCGGCGACGGCTGCTATTTGTCGGCGTTGACCCACAGCTCCCGGAACCACGGCGTGAAAGGGGGCAGATCGGACGTGCGGGAGGAGGATGCCTTGCTCGCTTCGGACGTCTGTGCTGCGCCGGCGGTTCCCCTGAAATCCATCAACTGCTCACGGCGGATTCCGGCGAGCAAACAACTTTCTTCGCGCGGTTGGTGGAAGGGGATTTGCTTCGCTGGGCGGCGCGCGGGCGGAGAGGAGGCGGCGGGGACCGAATAGTCCGAGCGTGGAAGGTTACGGAGACGCCCTTCCTTTCTTGGTTGGTGGCTGCTGACTCCGATTCGATTCGGATGGGGTGGACCCCGCGTGCCGCGTGCGCACGGTTCGCGCGGAGTGGATCGGTGTCCGTTTCGTCCACGCGCATCCGAGTTCACCCCGCGCGGCCCGAGCCCGCGCTGCTGCCACCTGAACCCGCCGCGCGTCGCCACCTCAGCCTAAGCACATCCTTCCGGAGCCGACACATTTTTTAAAACAATGGATTAACACCCGGGCTCTATATCTAACAGGATATACATAACTAAAAGTCAGAATAAAAACACTAAAGCTTACTTCCATTATAAGAAAAACACACAACAAATCATACTAAAGAAGAAGAGTTTGAAAGCAAGAAAAAAAGAAAAAGTAAGAGAATCACGTAAAACCATTAGCATAATTAATTGAGTATTAATTATTTTAAATTTAAAAAATAGATTAATATAATTTTTAAAGCAAATTTTATATAGAAAATTTTTAAAAAAACATCCTCCGAAAATATGCTCACCAAAAACAAAAGAAACTTTTCCTCTTCTTCCCTTCTAAACTCAACCTAAAGTAGACCTCGTTACAAGAGCCATGCTTCCAAAAAAAAATAGCCATTCAAAACCAACCAAAGCACTACTAAATCCCAATCCTCCTTCTAAAGTTCTATCCATAATTTAAAAAGAACTCTAAAAGTCTCATTTCCAACACTTAAAAGCCAACACTTGAGTTGCTAGGTGCGAGAGTCGCAGACACCAGTGAACTCACCGTGTTGTGATAGGTCCGCCGTGCCGGTGAGCACAGAGCACATCACGAGCAAGCCCAAAATTGTATTACTACCTTCCTTCAGGAGCTTCATCGCCTTCAAATTTCATCTTTTAACAACCACATTCCAACAGACAAGTTCTGCTTTTAGCTTCAACCACATGCAAAGCCACATCAGGCATACTTTGATCGAAACCATTCCCTATCGACGTCCAGATCTATAATGGATCACTAATTTGCACAGGCTGTAGTAATCTGAGAACGAGGTGCAGCCTGCAGCGCTCAATCCCCACGGAACCGGATCGTTGCAGTAGAAAGCTTCCACCATGCAGAGAACTATCATCGCAAGCACATAAATACACCACAAAAACAATGAAATCACACGGGGCGCGCGGTCGAATCGGATCAGGTCACGCAGCACGGAGCAGGCGCTACGGGGGCTAAGGCCGCCACCGGACACAACAACGGAGGGAGAGCGGGAACTCACTCGGCGGCGGAGGAGTCGGCGGCAAGGGTCTGGGCCGAAGACGGTGGGGTTAAGGTGCCGCGTCGCCACCGCCGGCGAGGCCATCGTGGGCGCGACTCACTGCCTCCGCGGAGAGAGACAGGGGGAGAAGAGAGGAGGGTCGGAGACGAGCAGCGGTGGGGGAACCGACTCTGACACCTGGGGCCCGTAGGCCGGAGCAGCAGCACCACCAAAGCCAACGCCGCGAGGCCACCCACAGAGGCGCGCACGCGCGGCAGCCACAAGTCAGGAAATGCCGCAGAAACCACTGCCACGTGGCAAGATCCACAACGACGAACCGCTGCTGCTTCTTTTATCTTCTCCTCGCCTCTATTCCTTTGTGATTTTCTTTTATCTTCTCCTCGCCTCGATTCCTTTGTGATTTTACTCAACGAGCATGCATTTCTCTTTTGACTTTTACTCAACTAGCAGTACTACAAATTTCTCTCTTGATTCAACGACTACAAATTTCTCTCTTCATTCTGCACGATGAGAAGCTTGTGTCCTATGGGCTTTTCGTTTAGCAGCACACACGCCATCGGCCATACAGAGCAACCACAAATAGAGATGTCCAAATGGCCCGTGTCCCGTCGGGCTGGCCCGGACATGGTGCTACAGTCTGTGTCCGGGCCAGTCCGGCACGGTTGTCCGTGGGCTGTGTCGGCACGGACCGAGTAGCCGTGCTGTGCCTGAGCCGGTGGTGCGGCACGGGCCGGCACGGCCCGCCCAGAGGGCGGCGGTGGAGGCTGCGCAGCCGCGGCAGGTGTCTGCGGCCGGCGGAGGCCGAGGCAGGGGTCAGTGGCCGGGACGCTGCCGGCGCGGGAGGTGGCCGAGGCCGAGGAGGCGCCCGGGCGCTGGCGGAGGCTGAGGCAGCAGCCGGGAGGAGGCGGGCGTCGAGGAGGAGGCGGCGGGAAGAGACGGGCGGGAGGAGGTGTTGAGGAGGAGGTGGAGGAGCTGAGGAGGTTGAGGCGGCGGGAGGAGGCGGCGACGGCGCGCAGGTGGGGAGGCGACGGCCGAAGGCCGCGACAAGCGGTGGAGGCTGGGAAGACGCGCGCGGGAGGCGGCGGCGACAGAGGGGGCGGCACGCAGGCGGGGAGGCGGCGAAGGCCGGGGACACCGGACGCGCGGCGGCAAGCATCGGCGGACCGGATCGGCCCGGGCACAGTGGGCTGCCGACGGGCCGTGCCGACACAGCCCACGACTTCGGCGTGCCATGCCTGAGCCGGGGGGAAGCACGCGGGCCAGCACGGCATGGCCCACTACAGGAACCATGCCTACACGGGCCGTGCCGTAGCAGGCCGTGCCGGACCGTGCCTCGGGCCGTGCCGGCCCGGTCCGCCCGTTTGGCCACCTATAACCACAAAGTTTTTTTTTCCTGTGTGGTCAATACTATCACACTACACTCATTGCCGTTTTGTAGAGTTGCATGATTTTGAATTGGGCTTTCTGTTTTCAAAGAACTTAGGAGGGCAAATAACATGTGCATCCCCACAAATTTGCTACATTCAACATACATCAACTACTTTGTTCTCGTGACAGTCTATCTCACCAACATGGCTTACAAACTTTCACAGGTTCACCGGCGACGGAATTTGGGACGGACAGAGAAGACACCTGGCCTCAGCTCATCAAAATGGTACCCATTTTCAATGAGGAAGCCCCTGACTGCAACAGGTAGTGAAGCCTGTCCTTTGCTGTGCTTGCCAATCCCTGCAAAGTGCAAACAGAAATCAAGATTATATCCCATTCATCCACATCCACTAAACGGAAAATTTGCAGTTCATAATTCCGAACACATTAGTTAGTAGTAGTAACATCTTACGAAAAAAACTGAAGGATTCATATCGCATGGAGAAACAATATATTACCTGTGATCACCTCTAAGATAGCCTGTCTAGGACGAACAAGCACCACCTTCCCTGGGCCAGGCTCAATGCTTGAACCAGCCATTGAGGGTTCAGACTTTGCTAATTCATCAGTTGAAGCTGCATTATTTCCTGGTGGCTGGAGTTCTATCCTGCGCAGATGCCGCTCCAATACTTCTACAGCCTCTGATGCATGTAGACCATGCATGTCTACTTTCCAAATGCTATTATTGCTGTTCCTGAGGCGAAATATTTCTTCTGCTGCCTTCTTGTTCAGCTTTTCAGCAGCAGATCGCTCTTCTTGTGCTCTGAGCGAAAGTTCCTTCGCAGAAGCATGGTCACCTCTCAAGAAAGCATTACTGGCAGCCTGAGAATGCTTTGTGGCAGCCCTATGACCAAAAAGAAATAAAACGTCTCATGTATTCACCCAAAAGGACAGGTGCATGAACAACAGCTATAAAAACACAGCACATAATTTAGCGTATCCCCATTCTTCCAATATCAATATGGTCTTCCGTTCATCTGAATGGCCATCGTTAAGTTGCAACATGTTTGTACAATTGTCAGCATGGTTCACAAATTCTACTGCAGTGTTTTCGGTATCAACGACAATAATCAGAATCGTGCAACTAATTTTATAAGTAACAAAATATGATCTTAATGTACGCAAAGTCCATATGCTCGACCAACCAACTTTTTGGCACAACATGAGCTTGGATTTCTATTTACTATAAGAAAACAGTTTCAACCTTTCACCGTGTTCATTATAACATAACACAGTGCATGCAGAAAGAATAGATATTCCCATCCTATGTAGAATACAGAAAGTCGCAATATGCGTCTGCTATACACAACAGAGTCAAATATTATGCTAATATCAGAGAATTCGAGAACCTAACATAAAAAATGATTGCAAATTACCTCATCATCTTCAATGCATCTTTCTGGTGGTTCAAATAATCGTCACTGAGCTCTTCCAATTCTGGTTCTGTGGGCACAAATGACATTCATCGGCAGAGGCAGCTGTGAGCCATTTACATGATTATTGTCTTTTGTACTATTTCCTGATGATAAACCATGTGTTATTAATCTCAGAAGAAACCCAATCAGGTGGTCCGTCCTCCCTTGTCGGAAAATTAGGAGAGGCCATAGCTTTCAACAAAGCAGATGCTTGACTAACATCATTATTCACAGAGGCCAGTACATCCTCAATTAAATTACTGTCTGCCCAACTATGAGCACCACTCAGCAGCTTAATTTTATTTTCAGATGTAGATTTTACACCACAATTTGCATTCTCCATGTGGCCAGTAAAATGCTTATTTCCGTTTTCATTACCATAGGCTGCAAAATCAAAAGGACGCAGCACTGATGCAAAAGGCATTGCTTTTGGCCGACTGTTTTCTGCAAATGAGTTGCTACCAGAACTGGGGGCAATAGAATTTGAGAGAGCTGGAAATGAATTGACATCGGTGTCATCCGCTCTTCCATCTTTGCTGCGCCACTTGCGATCTTAAGCAGCCCACCCAGAATTGGGTATGTTCTGCCTATACATATTTACAGGTGGCACAGCTTTCTGAAAGTCTTATTATCAGCCTAAATATAAATAAGCCTCAATTACTGCCAAAAGGACGCCCTCCCTTTGCCTAATTGGCTCAAATCAGCAAATTGAGAAATCCACCAATGCCGTCCTATAATGTGGGCAAAAAGGTCAGTCAATCAGATACAACCGTATCATAAGAAGACACCTAAAAGTGTTTAAAAAATGAAACACAACAAACTGTTCGTTGCAATTTGTAGTGATAAAAATATAGCCTTAAAGTCATTTTTGTGCAACAGTTGCTACTAATGGTTGTTTCCAGCGCTGCAATGAATAAAAATTGTACTTTTCTCCTGTAACTTTTAACTACCGGAGCACTGCAGAAAGCTGTTCAGACATTACTAAACGATATGCGCAGTTACTGATTACTGACATAACAGCTTTTTCGGCTCACAAAAATTGACGAGCAAGTAAAGTCAGGGCGAAAAATTCAAACAAAGCCATGCAATGCACAAGATACACAGAATTCACTCCTCTAGCAACGAATACTTCTTAGGCTCCTCCAACCCCTCGTCCCCAATACCCGCCCCTATCTAACAAAATCTAATACTAGCAATCAAGGGCGCCTCAGATGAAGACAGCCAATCTGCCCCAGAAACACCAACGGCACACAGATCACAGCGTCCAAAGTGCTCTTGCGATTTTACTTACCTCAGTGATGGTTGCTATTTGTCGGCGTTGACCCACAGCTCCAGGAACCACGGCGTGAAAGGGGGCAGATCAGACGTGCAGGAGGAGGATGCCTTGCTCGCTTCGGACGTCTGTGCTGCGCCGGTGGTTCTCCTGAAATCCATCAACTGCTCACGGCGGATTCCAGCAAGCAAATAACTTTCTTGGCGCGGTTCATTGAAGGGGATTTGCTTCGCTGGGCGGCGCACGGGTGAAGAGAAGGCGGCCATCGTTATTATATGGGGACCTAATAGTCCGAGCGTGGAAGCTTACGGAGATGCCCTTCTTTCCTTGGTTGGTGGCCGACTCCGATTCGGGTGGACCACGCGTGCGGTTTGCGTTTGGGGGTGGAGTGGAACACGTTTCGTCCACGCGCATCCGGATTCACCCCGCGCGGCCCGCGCCTGCGCTGCTGCCAGCCTGCCACCCGAACCCCCGCGCATCGCCACCTGAGACCCCGCGCCACAGCCGTCAGCCGCCAAACTCAGTCCGGCTTGCTCTGGGAACAGAATAGAAGATGTAGATTACGTTCAGTTTGCAAGATTATGTCAAGGAAATAAAATTGGCACATCATAATGCTCATTAGAATAAGCCTACAGTTACTCCAATCTATAGCTCACCGTTTTCTCCCCTGCCAATTAGTGAATGATATTTGGCTCATGGAATTAGTAGCTGAGCCATGAGAGACCTGCAAATGCACCTAATGCCTCCGCCTAGTATTGTGTACCTCAGGAAGATAAATGCATTGTGAGCAACGAATATTTTTGAGCTGACAAAGACACTCCAACCGGTTGTAACTTGTAAGCAGATGCCTCCTAGGTTGTCCTGAAAAATAACGAAAAGATATTAGATTGCAATCCTGCAAGTTATATGTAGCATAAATATTCCGAGCAAAACAACATCAGTAGTTGTTGCATGTTAGTACTGCACAATGGAAAGCACAAGTAGTTGTGAAATAAAGTGTTACACCGAAATAATAATGACAGCATAATGACAAGAAGGTTCAAACAGAATCAATCGGAATGATGAGATTGCAAGCTCACCACGAAAGATGTGATGGAGAAAGGTCACTCAGTTCAATGGAGATCATTGGTAAGCCCACGAAAGATGTAGGCAAAACAACAATGGGGCCAGAACAACACGGAATTTAATTAATGTTTTATGTCACAGCTCATAAGTCATACTAAATGTTCTGTCCCTGTGTACTTCTGATTTGCTGATACAAACTTTCCAACACATTGTAGATAGAAAATCTATCTTGATGCTGAACATCGCTGGCTATGAACAAATGCCGTGTCTTCTCAACCTCAATCCAGCTGCATCCTGCAGGTTTTTTCATATCCTTGGATTTCATCAGTTTCCTGACATGCTCAACACCGTCCCATTTATCATCAGCTGCATAGATGTTTGACATGATCACATAGTTCCCAATGTCCTCAGACTCCATGGAGAACAAGCGATCAGCTGCAAGTTGACCAATTTTGACCTCTCCATGAACCTTGCATGCACCTAGCAAGGAGCCCCATGCACTGGCATTGACAACGTGACGGGGCATTGACAACGCAAAACTGTATGCATCCTGGAGACGTCCACCACGGGCAAGAAGGTCAACCATGCAGGCACAGTGGTCTTCTGTTGGTTCAACTCCATAGATCCCTCTGATGGACTCGAAAATCTTAATTCCAGCATCGACAAGCCCTGCATGACTGCAGGCTGACAGTAGAGTGGTCAGAACTACATGGTCTGGCTTAATGTCAAGTGTAAGCATTTTGGAGAACAGTTCTACTGCCTTTTCTGCCATTCCATGCATTGCATAAGCTCCTATCATGGCTGTGAATATGACAAGGTCCTTATGCAGGCTACCTTGAAAGAGGTTGTATGCATTGGTTATGTTCCCACACTTAGAGTAGGCATCAAGAAGTGCTCCTTCTAGATGAATGTCTTCTAGGGATGCTCTGAGCATGTAACCATGGCATTGTTTCACAAGTTGTACTGAACTCAAATTGATGCAAGCCAGAAGAATGTTTGTAATGCTTATAGTATCAGGTTTTAGTCCTTCAGATTGCAACTGATGGAACAGGCTAAAAGCTTGATCACACATATCATTCTGTGCATACAACCGGATCATCAGATTCCATGTAGTTACATCTTTCTCAGCCATCTGGTTAAAGGTCATCTCAGCATCTTCCACACAGTTGTTTTTTAGATAGCAAGAAATCATTGTATTGTCTGTTACAATGTTCCGTCCTGCAAGGTTTCTGAAGAGTGTTTCTGCATCATGTGGGTAGCCACACTTTGCATATGCATCCAGAATAGCATTTGCAACTGAAGTTTCGCTAGTATAACCGACTCTCAAGGAATATCCATGAGCTTCTTGAACCATCTTAATCCCACAGAAAGTGCTCACACGGATAACATTCAAGATTGTGACAGAGTCCCACTGAGTTACATCATGCCACATTTCACCGAGTCTGAAGAACTGTTCAATATGTTGTTCACTGTTTGTGCAAGCAGAGAGAATTGCATTCCAGGATATTGAGTCTTTTTTCTGATTAGTTATAAAAGCTCGAAAAGCAGCATCAAACCTATCACACTGGCTGTAAAAGCTGACAAGAGCATTCATTAAGGATGTTTCTTGAAGAAGTTCAGGACGTCGAAAAATATAGCCATGAACCCTCACGCCCACTCTGACATTGCCTACTTGGGCACAAGCAGTAAGTAGGTTGATAAGAGAGACAGAATCAGGAGCCATTCCCGTAAACAAAAGGCCCTGAAACAGTTCCAGCGCCCTTGAGGGATACCCATTCATCACATATCCCGCAATTATAGTGTTCCATGTGACAATATCTCCCATTTTCAAACTTCTAAATATGGATTCTACGGACCTCATCTCACAAACCTTGGAATAATGTGCCATCAGCGCATTGCTAACAAATATATTCATTTCTAAACCATGTCGGACCACAAAACCATGAATTTCTTTCCCATAGTGACTCCCGTACTCCACAAGTGAACAGAAGGGAAGAACATTAGCCAATGTTGAATAGTTTGGAAGGCATTCCTCTGAGACCATCTTACCAAACAGTGAAAGTGCTTCTTCAAACAACCCATTCTCGGAGTATCCCGCAATGATTGAGTTCCATGAAACAACATCCTTACAACAAATTGTAGAAAATGCTATATTCGCATCATCCATAGCTGTGCTCCCACCACATTTTGAATACATCGATATCAACGCATTTCCACACAAAGTGTCAAACTCCAAACCAGTCTTGGTGACATAGCCGTGGATACTCCTTCCAATCCTCAGCATCCTCAACTGTGCGCACACCGGAAGGACGACAGCCACCGTGACCGCAGTTGGCACGCTCTCGTCTACACCACTCACAAGCATTGCGCGGAACAAATGAAACACATCGTCAAAAAGCCCAACGCGTGAGGAGGCGGTGATCAGGATGTTCCAACATACCGCATCAGAGCAGCTCATCTCATCAAACACCTGGCGGGCGTCCGAGAGAGCCCCGATCCTCCCGTACATGTCCATGACCGCCTTCCCCACCGCCGCGCCACCTGCGTACCCGGCCCTGACAGCCAGCCCGTGGAGGGACCTCCCGAGTGCTGCCCCGCCACCGCTGCCACCATCGGGGAGCGCGGACGCCGACTTGACCGCCGTGGCGAGCGTGAGCCTGTCCAGGCGGAGGCCCCGGCCGAGCATCCACCGGAGAAGGGAGGCGCACCCGTAGTGGTCCCCGCCCGCGGCCCGCGCCCTGAGCAGCGAGCTGCACCGCCAGTGGTCGTCTGGGGCAGGCACCGCGTCGAACACGTCGCGCGCACCACCACTGCCCGCGGCAGCGGCGCAGAGGTGGAGGAGCCGCCGCTGCCCCCCGCGGAGCGTGGCGTCCACGAGACGGCGTGGGCTCCAGGGAGAGCTGCAGCGCCCCGTCCTCGTCAAGAGGAGGAGCATGGCATAGCCCGAACGGTCGCGGACAGCGCGGGTGGCATGTGAGACGAGCCCTCTCCCGTCGGAAATTTTGGGGGGAAACGCTTCGGGTTATCTCATAGCAAACTGGAGCATAGGGAGGAAGAGGGCGACAAACTGAGTCTCACCGGCGTCTATGACGGCGTCCCAGTCGACGGCGCCGCCCTTCTCGAACTGGCTGAGGTCCCACGTCCCGTTGATCCACCTCGAGTCCCGGAACCTGGGCAGCGGCGGCTCCGGAGCCGGCTTCTCGGCCTTGACGGCGGCCCCGTTGGACGCGGCGGGGGACGGCTCCACGACTGGCTTGCTCGGCGGCGGCGCGCGCGAGGCGGAGGCGGAGGCGGGGGGTGGAGGCAAGCCCCAGATCGGCAGATCCAGACGGCGGCGGGCGCGGAGGGCGGCGGCGGAGGCCGCGGCAGGCGTCGGCAGCCGGGAGGAGCTACGGGGAGGAGAAGCAGCAGGCGGCGGCGTCGGCGGAAGGCCTCCAGGCTCGCAGGAGGGGAGCTGCTGCGATTTGGGACGGATGGGGGTAGGGTTTGTTCACGTGGGTCCAACAGATGGCAGGTGGATTTGGCTGGCCAGATTTGGCTCCCGCGGTGGACGCGGCACGAGACGCTCGTCCTGCTCCAGGCGAAGCGCGCCATGGAGCAGCGCGGCCGGCGGTCGTCGCCGCAGCCGGTGAGGCTCAAGTGGGCAGTGGTGTCGGCCTACTGTCGCCGCCACGGCGTGGAGCGCGGGCCCATGCAGTGCCGCAAGCGCTGGGGCAACCTCTCCTGGGACCTCAAGAAGATCGTCGCCTGGGAGAAGAACCTCGCCACCGCCGCCATCTCCGTCGCTGGCGCGCCGGAGGAGGAGGCATAGCCGCGGCTCGAGTCGTTCTGGGACATGCGCGGCGAGCAGCGGCGCGCGAGGCAGCTGCCGTCGTCGTTCGACCGGGAGGTCTACGACGCGCTCGTCGGCGGTGACGACGCCGCGCCGCCGTTCGACCTCGGTGAGGACCTCGCCGAGGGCGACGACGTGGACGCCGACGAGCCGCCGCACATGAGCCCATATCAGGTCAGAACACCATTCCCACTTGTCCATTTGTATTTTATACTAACAGAATACGTATATTTATACAAGTTACCTATTGTACGTACCTGCTGCGTATAGTACTGTACTTAATACGCTTGGCTTGCACTTCTTGTACGCAGCGAGAAAATACGAGCCACCTGCTGCCTCTTCTCAACAGGAGTGCTCTGATCCAGGTGTCATTTCGCACACAATTTTTCCACCAATTTTATCTTGTCAATTCATATTCTAACCCTGTATTTTTCGAACTAAAATCAAATATCATTCAGATGGCCAATCATAGAACTCCTTTCATCAGTCAGATAACTTGGCAAGTGACATAATAAGTCTTTTAAAAGCTTTTTTTTTATAAACTTGTTAAATTCTGATTTGGCAACTCAAATAGGTAATCTTTCAAATAGATAATCTTTTAGAGTTACTCTCAGAACGGCGCGTGGGTTTTGCGTGAGGTGTTGCAGTGTTGTGGGGCGGCGACCAGCGACCGCCTGAGGGCCGGCGAACCGAGGTCCCCGAGCCACGCGTGGATAGGAGGCGGCGCGCTGCGCACGCGCGGAGAGGAGCCTGCCGGCCGGAGAGCTCGCGCGGCGTGGCGGAGGCGGTGGCTCCGCGGCTCGGTGCAGTGCGTCGCTTGGGAATTTTTTTTATTTTTATATTTATTTAATAAAATATTTACAAAACTACATTTTCATTTCAAAAATTTACAAAAATATACTCCCGCCGCCCTTTGGGAGGGCGATATGTCTGAAATCGCCCTCCCAGAGGGCGATATGATGACGTGGCTGACGGCCGTCAGCCATTTTGCAGGCGGCCCCCTTGCCGCCCTCTCAGAGGGCGTTTTTTGTGTGGCCGGGGGGCCGCCTGCAAATGGCCGACCCACGGGCCGGCCATTTTGCAGGCGGCCCCCTTGCCGCCCTCTGAGAGGGCGGTTTTTGGGTCACCGAGGGGCCGCCTGCAAAGTCGGTCCGGACGGTCCGCACTGTATACGGACGGTCCGGACTGGCTACTTTGCAGGCGGCCCCAGAGTACTGTCCGGACGGTTTGCACTATATACGGACGATCCGAACTGTACAAATTGCCATTTCACAGTATATAGTCCAGACCATCGTCACCCTGTTCGGACGGTCCGTACTGTACAAATTGTTGTTTTGCACTATATAGTCCGGACCATCGTCATCCTGTCCGGACGGTCCGGACAGGCATATCTGTGGCGGCAAGAAAGAGGAAGTAACCACGCTGCACACAGTAGTTACATCTCTACTTGGTTATCTGTGTAAAATTCCCTAAGGCATGTAATAACGATAACTAGAAACGTTTGATGTGCCGTTTGTACTCTTTGTATGGATAATTTCATTATGTTCGTATGCAATTAACGTGTATTCGGTTGTCACCGCTCGGAATGTACTTTCGCCGTAAAATTGAAACTGAAAAATTCATGTTTTTGATCAGTTTCGTCACAAACATAGATCGTAAACGATCGACGAGCGTAAATAAAGTAAAGAGGTTTCTTCAGTATACGTAGAATTAATAAAACATGATATACAACAGACAAACTATCACTGATGCAACGTACTACGGGCCTTGACCGTAACCTCTAGCCCTCTTTGTCTTCCTACCCTGCGCTCGCACCTGCCCCTGGGTGTACGTCAGCTGGTTTGGTGGTACGGCACGGCCAGCGCGGGTCGTTTGCACGGGTGTGGCAGCTGGTGGGTCCTGTGTCTGTGGTGGCGGAGCTCCTTCGAGCTGCGAGGCTGGTAGTATCTCCTGGATCTCCTCGCCCGAGTCCTCCAAGTCGTCCCCCTCGAAATGATCCGGTGCCCAACCGCTGCCGCGTGCGGCCTGCGTGGAGGAGCCAGCGTCAGCAAACATCCCCGGTGCTGTAGAGTGGAACCATGTACACCAAAATATTGATAATTGCAAATCAAAATTTGGTAAGGCAAAAATAAAGTTTGATATAACCTGAAGGACCTCCTGTGGTGGCCCGAGGGGCAGTTGTCACGCCCACGCCCTGCGTGGAGGAGCCAGCGCCAGCAAACATCCCCGGCGCTGTAGAGTAGAACCATGTAGACCAAAATATTGATAATTGCAAACCAAAATTTTGCAAGGCAAAAATAAACTTTGATATAACCTAAAGGACCTCCTGTGGTGGCCCGAGGGGCAGTTGTCATGCCCAGCTGCGCGTGTGGTCGTCTGTGGTACACTCCATGCGTCGATGTGCTAGCTCCAGAGGGATGTAGATACGGTGTAGCGAAAGCTGCAGGGAAGCATGTTGATGTACAACAGTACATGTCATAGAAGGAAACATGTTATGAACCGATGGTTAGTCCAATTTACCACTGGAGGGGCCAGATGGCTGACTGGAACCCTGCGGTCGCACTCCTGCTCCTGCTCCTGTTCCTGCTGGCCGTGGCTGTTGCTGCTGTACAACTAGGGAGGTACCGCATCGACCGCACGACAAGTGAGCGCACGAATCACCGTGAGCATCGCCTGACGAATCCTCCCGAAGGTCGTCCTCTGCTCATCGGCATTCAGCACAATCCCACTGTCCAATCGTCCGAACGCCACGTTTACATCAGCCTGAACCTGTCGCGCTGCGTCGGCCTATTTCAGATGTGATGTGAACATGTGTTAGAACTGTGGACACCTACAAAGGAATTCGGGATGCAAAGATAATGTGACGTACCGCGCGGAAGTAGTCCTGGTCACGGTGTCTAGGATACGTGTCCGTCGTAGCGGCGACGTGTGGCTGTGGATCATCTGGGGTGAACGTTACGCGTGTGCGGGTACGGGCCTGGTACCACGTGAGGTATGCTAGGTAGGCCTCCTCAGTGTGTGCATGTATCTCGTCGACCACCTTCTCCGTCGCCAACAACCAGTCGTCCACGTACTTCTGCAGTCAAGGATACCACTGAACACCGGCTGCATGTCCCCTACGATTATATCTATTTACAGAGAGTGCATTAGACTACATTAAATAGTTATAGTAGTAAACAAAGATCGCAGTTGTACTAACCGGTGCACATTGCGCAGCACATCGATCTGCACAGGCACAGGGGAGTGCTGACGTAGTCCGAACTGTCGCATCACGCGCTGCGGAGAGTGGGGCTCGACGAAGATGTCGAACACCAACGGCACTGTCGTCATCCAGTACGCCTGGTCGCGCATGCAAAGAGTAGAGTCCGAGCGGTGCACGGGCCGCGATGGCCTGCGGACTGTACGGCTCCCAGACGACGTCGCTGGGCAGCAGGCGGTCGAACTCCAAAACGAATTTGGGGTAGGCCCTCCTAACCTGCGTGTGGGCGTAATGACGCTGCAAAATAGGAAAAGGTTAAACGTCAGTGTTTGCGCATAACTGCTAAACATAGAATTTCACATTTTGTACCTCACGTCGACACCATACGGTCCCCATAGTCGGACGGTCCTTGGGCCACTGGCCGTACAAGCCTCCAGGGCCGCCCTCGTAGGAAGAGTGCTGAATCAGAGGATGGCCTATCGCGAACCGCTCGGCCGCCCATAGCTGCAGAAGGAGAGGGCAGTCGGCGATAATCGCACCTGGATCGGTCTTTGTGCACGCGTCACAAAGAGCACGGTACGTCGCCGCTAGCACAGCAGATCCCCAACTCCACTGTGGTACGCGGCCGTCCTCGCTGTCGGCGATCGCACGAGCGCAGTGGATTAGTCCCTTGTCCACCGCGTGCCCGTGAGTGTTGGTGAACATCACCCACCCGAACAGCCACAACAGGTACGCCTCCATGCTCCGCCGCACCGAGTAATCGTCGGCGTCATCGGCTAGCTTATCAGGCTGTAAAGGAAGATTATAGTCAGCAGCTCTGTTGCTTTGTAGATCAGATGATTGTGAATGAAAGGAATCCACGACTTACGGTGAACTGTAAGAGCCAAGCTTGCGAGGGGCCGATCGTGGTGTAAGTCGGTAGCGAACCCGGGTGTCCAAGTTCAGGTCGACGATGCACGGGCGCAAACCGAGTAGTGATGTCCTGCGACCAACCGTGCGCCCCGTCGATCGGGCCGACTGCGTCTCCTGCGAGGGGAAGTCCTAGCAGGTATGACACGTCTTGGAGTGTGGGAGTCATCTCGCCGCACGGTAGGTGGAACGTGTGGGTCTCCGGTCTCCAGCGATCCACCAGTGCGGCCATAAGTGACCGATCAGCGTCCCATCGCTTGGCGGGGTCTCTCTCGTCCGGTGCGGGCTCGACTAGCCTACACAGCGGAAGAAGTCCAGCCTCACACAACCTGCGAATATAGCACTGTAATCAATATTGGGGAACATACATATGCACAAACGATGTGAAAGAATATTCGTACAGCTCTTACCTCTGACGGAACCGAGGATCTATCCGCAGGAGGTGACGTGAAGGCCGTGGACGGAAGGTGGGTAAGTGGGCACCCTCCACGGTTGACAGGTAAGACCGGTGGGACCGGTCGACACCTCGGTCCAACAGCTCCGGTGTATCGTACGCCATACCTGCATGCAAATAGAGAGTTAGCGTTAATTATTGTTATAGTTTATAGCATTGTTACATGATAATAAAAAACAACAGTACGGTACATATCCTTCTATAACAAAGAACTAGTATAGACTTACGCTACACCGTAGCACCACTAATTGTTCGAGAACGCCTAAGACGGGGTCGTCTTGAAGTTGTGCCTTCACCCGTAGGACGCCTGTCATCATCGGCTGAACCCGACGGTCCAGCTTCCGTCGTACTTGGACCGGTTGCATCCTTTGGACAGTTCTTATATGTATGACCTATTTGGTCACACTTTGAACAACGTTTATGTCTTCCACCGGCTTCTGAGTCATCCATGTCATTACGGATGCGTCTTGTCTTGCGGCGACCTACTTTATCTCTCAATTTTGTTGGATCAGGAATGTACATAGCTTGAGGATGCTCCATAGTAAATGTACCCGCAATACCGAAACCGTATATCTCTCCGCTCCAGGTATTATAGATTGCTTCTTTCCTGAAATAAGGTGAGACAAAATAGCGTGCATCTATCCTGCACTCACCGCTCACGGCAATAACGTGAGAGCATGGCTTGTGGAGCAGAGTAGGTTTTCGGCACGAGCACTTGCAGGTCCCGTCTTCCTTCAGTACACACTTCTGCACAACTCTTTTACGGAAGATTCCACGCATGCCCTTGTCGACACATAATATTTCAAATCTGTGTTCTTGTGTGCCTTGAGGTAGAGCACGATGTCTTCGGGCCTTTTTACTTTTATCTTGCAGATACTTCGTCAGTAGTGTGCCAAAGAAAAGATTATTGTCCGTCATTGAGGGCCTAGCTGCTCTGAACCGATCTCTAAAGTACTTGCATGTGCCATGCAAGATAAATTCAACTATGCCAACAAGTGGGAGCCCTCGAACACCACGCATCACCCAGTTATAAACCTCTGCCAAATTTGTGGTCATTATGCCAAATCGAGAACCATCCTTGTCATACAACAATGCCCATTTCTCCTTTGGCTCATTCTCAATCCAATCTGAAAATTTTCTAACTGAGGATGCAGACCTTCTTCTCATATGAGGTCCGTCAGTTGATAGAGGTTCAAGAGCTTGTGGAGCCTCATCCCCTCCAATGGTAGCCCTTCTGAACTGCTCATCTGTTTGTTTAGAGGTCAGCTCATCCAACCTCCTCCAAAGCTCATTGAATTTCTTCTCTTGATTCTGGGTGCAAAGCCTCTTAAAAAGATCCATAAGGTGCTTATTCTTAAATTGTCTATAGAAATTAGCACCCATATGACGCATGCACCATCTGCTTTGGACATCAGACCACCTTGGTGGGTATCCCTTCTCAACACATCCATATCTCAATTCCTCAATTGCACGCAGCAAGCCGGCGTAACGGTCATGTATAAGGCATACGTCTGGTCTCATCCGTACAACTGCAGACTTAACCCTTTCTAGAAACCAATACCAGCTATTAGTGTTCTCACTCTCAACAAAAGCAAAAGCAACTGGTAGAACTTGGTTGTTTCCATCAACTCCAATTGCTGTTAAGATCTGCCCTCTGTACTTTCCGGTCAGAAATGTCCCATCGATGCAGAGGATGGGACGACAATGGACAAATGCCTGAATGCAAGCACCTAATGCAAAGAATACTCGTTGCAACACACTTTTATTACCATGGTGAATTGATGGAAAGGCTTTTAGGTCGTAGCATGTCTCCGGATTCCTCTGAAGAATACAGCCTAACAGACGAGGCAAATTATCATAGGATGTTTCAAATGTGCCAAATCTCATCTCTACAACCTTCTGTTTTGCCCTCCAAGCCTTAGCATAGCTAATTGTGTATTTAAATTTCTCTTCAATATGTCTAACAATTGACCTTGGTTCGTACCCCATATTGTTAATAATATGGGAGTACATCTCTGTCGCAATAAATGCAGATGTCATGTTTCTATGATATTTTTCAACACCTGGTAAGTAACATGAATGCTCGGTCAAGATTGAAACTTGTCAATAATCTTTCCATTTACCCTTGAATGCGTGCACCCACCATGGACATCCATCCTTCATGCATTTCACTTCATACACTAATTTGCTTGACTTCACGACCGAGAACTCCCTCTGAAGTGACACCGCCCATTGTTTTACTGCCTCCTTTAAATCCTCTACATATGCATACTTAGCCCCTGGATGACCTTATTCTCCTTGTACTACCATGGCACATGATACCGCTCGGAGATAGCAAGCCTAGAGAAGTCCTCGTTGCTCTATTCTGCAGGCATCACGTTGTCCTCATTAGATGAATCATCATGCTCTGCATGCTCGTTTTCAGAATCTTCCCTATCCATTGCTTTGACGATGGTCTCGATTAGTTCTCCCTCATCAGCCACACCTGTTGTCTGTCTATCTTCTTCATTCCCTCCTTTATTTTCTTCCATTGTTTCGCTATCACCTCCCGCCGTACTTGAACCCTCATCATCTTACACAGGCATTGCACCAGCAGTGTTATCTTTCTCATACATCGACACAAGTATGCCCAGTGGCCAACCACGTTGGAATGCATTCTTCACATACCATCTCCAAGTAGCAGTGCAATCCACCGGCATCAGTTCCCAAAAACAACGTTCAACTGCACGACTGACTACTACATACAAGGTTATTGCGCTGAGCTGGGGTTCCAATCGAAACCCTCGCATCAGCCAGTTGTACACTGACCCAAAACTTCTCTCAGCTGGCCTATCAATGCCCTTAGCCGTTGAACTAAACTTCGACAGATCTACACCTTCTGGACCATATCTAACATTCCCTTGCCCGTGAAATAACTGAAATATCACCTTATTTGACATATCTGTTGATGAAAAAAATCCAGTTAAACTAGGTATCAACATTCTCCTCACATCTAAAACCGTGTATTCCAGATTTTATAACTAACATCTCTACAAAAATTAAGTCATCTAACAGATTAACCAAAAACCTACAGATCTACGAGTAACAACTTATTTTCATATAGTACTATACACGTAACCAGTACAACACTACATCAATTCTTGCATAGAAATAGAAATTACAAAGAAACAATAGATTTTACCTGTAGACGAATCAGCAAACTGGCAGAGCTTCGCTGCTTTTGTTCAGCCTCGCTCTCAGCTTTTTTTTTTTGTGATTTGAGTGAATTTTATGATATTTTTGGAGTCTGGGAGGGGGTTTTATACTGGGGGAGCTAAAAATCGCCCTCCTAGAGGGCGGCAAGGGGGCCGCCTGCAAACAGCCGGTGGCCATTTGTAGGCGGCCCCCCGGCCGCCCAAAAACCGCCCTCCCAAAGGGCGGCAAGGGGCCTGTAAAATGGCCGGCCCCCCGGTCCGCTTTTTGCAGGCGGCCCCCTTGCGGCCCTCTGGGAGGGCGGTTTTTGGGAGGCCGGGGGGCCGCCTGTAAAATGGCCATCGGCCGTCCGGTCAACGGCCGTCAGCTATCCAAGTACACTAAGCTAACCATGCAGGAAATGTTTAGTGAGGAAATTGGAAAGAAAGTTTGTGCCGCTGTTACAGAATGTCTTCGAAAGTTGTTTGACGAATATAGGAAACTATATCCTGATGATGATGCAACAACACAAGACAATGATTCTGAGGAACCAAATGAAATTGAAGGAGCCAGGATAAAGTCCCTAATTGCAAGACTACTGAGAGAGAATACTGATGGAAGTGGCAGCAACAAATCTGAACTTGAGAAGTACCTTGCTGAAGACTCTGAACCACATAACAAGAAAATTGACATCCTAGCATGGTGGAAGGCCAATTCATCAAGATTCCCTATATTGGCACACATGGCTCATGATGTGCTAGCAATTCCGGTATCGACGGTCTCTTCGAAAGCAGTCTTTAGCACAAGTGGATGAATACTTGATGACTTTAGGACCTCACTTACTCCATTCATGGTGGAAGCACTTGTTTATGCACAAGATTGGCTGTGAAGGACCAATCCCGTCGATATCCAGGAGGACATGGAGCAATTTTCCTTACTAGAAAAAGGTAATCGATCAGCCATGTTATTGTGTGTTCTGTGCAATGTTTCCTATGCTTGCAATTCTGAACCAAGCTTGCAATTGTTCCATTTTAGATTTAATTGAAGAATATGGTGACAATGGGAAAGGTAAATGCAAGGTTGATGGATCTATTTCCTCGTCAAAGTCACATGCAAGCAAGTCTAGCAAGCTTACACCCAGTACCTTGAACTAAAACAATGGACATTTCATCCTTCATTTGTGAGTTCTGGTATCAACTATCAATTGTACTTTTGTTATTGTCAATTTGTTATTCTATGTTAGTGTTTATGGACTTATGGTCTTATGGAGACTGGAGTTATTATGCACTCATGTGATGTCTTGTGGTATACTTATTTGTGAGACTAAAATGTTGTGGATTATGTTGTCATTCTTGTAAATTTATCATGCCTGATGTATTTGTGTGTATATGTGGCTAAATTTGTGCTGAAATGCTGCTGAATTTTTGGTAAATCTATGCTGAAATGCTGCTGAAATTGTGGTTACTGTGTGCTCAAATGTTGCATTCAAGTGTACTGCTGAAATACGGCTAAAAGTGATGCTGAATGCTGCAACTGTGCTGAAAATGCTGCTGAAGTGATGCCCCTGTGCCTACAAGTGTGCTGGCTGCCTGCATACAGGCATGCACATCAGGGAGATGGTTCGGTCTGGTCGGTCAGACCGAAGACCGAGACCGAAGTTTTGGTTAACCAAACTGTTGGTCTCCAGATTTTTTTAGGGCAAGTTCGGTCGTAAATTCTAAAAGACTGAACTTTTTTAGACCAAAAGGACCGAACCGAAATCTCGGTCTAGACTGAACGCCCACCCCTAGTGTTAGCACAAAGGAGCATGGTAATCCAATGGGTCTGATTACCATAATCAAGGGAGGAATGCTAACTGAACAACAAGAGGAAGAGGGTTTTAGGCAACAATTTAGATGGAATTGGACATGGAAAGCAAAGGCACAGAGCAATGGGACTTTTTAGATGAGGTTTCCTAACAAAGTTAGACTGAAGGAGTTGGCAGGTCTTGATTTCTTCAAGCTCAAGGGTACAGAGGTCTCAATACAGGTGCACCCATGGTCACAGGAAGCATCTGCTACTGGCAAATTGCATAGAGTTTGGGTACAGGTCTCTAGGGTCCTTGATGAGATGAAGAATTACTGGGCTTTGCATGAGGTAGGGTCAAACATGGGACCTGTTGAAGAAGTGGACATGGAGAATGTAAGGGCAAGGGACCTGATAAGGATTAGATGTGGAATGATTGACCTAGGGATATTGCCTGTCACGCTGGTACTTACCACCCTAGAATTCCTGATGTATGAAGCTACTTTTCAGCTGGAAGAAATAGTAGAAGCTGGGTGGTTCGGAGGCAGAAATCAAGGAAAAAGGCCTGTAGAGGATAATGCAGTAATGGAGAAAAAAAGGGGGCACATCACAAGGGAATAAAAAACTAAGAGAGGAAGGCCAGTCAAGTAAAGGTTCAGATCAAGTGGTTACTTGGGAATAGATACAGAACAATGGTGAAAAGAAAGCTAGCAATGCAATGCTAAAACAGTTAGTAGAACTAGATATGGAAAGGAATGTACAAACTGAGAGAGAAAGACAACTTGCAGATCAAATGCAGAGGGATGACCAGAAGAGGAAGAAGAAAGAGATAGGTAAAGCAAAGGAGTTTTCAGAGGAGATTGTGGAAGAGGTGATGGAGGAACCTGAGTAGGGGATTAAAGAAATTGAGCACACAGATAAGGGATTGCAGATCATAGAAGGTGTTGGTCAAAACTTATCTCAGGAAGGTGGCACAGAAGATGCTAATACAGAGGATGTGGGGGATGATTATCTCGGAAAGGAAGGTGACAAAGTACAAATAGAGGGAAGTGAGGATTTGTTGGATTCACATGAGTCTAGAGTTTTGCTAAAGAAGTAGGGGTGAGTTTCTTGGGAGCTATGGGGGAATCAGAAGAAGAGAAGAGGAGAACCAACAGATTGAAGGACAAAGAAGAAAAAAAACTCTGGATCTTGCAACAGAAAGGAAGGAAGTACAATATGCTTTCATTGATAATGGTGATGATTCTATACCATCTTTTGTTAATGATACAAATGTTGCTTTGGTTGATATGGCTAATTTGTTAGGAGTAAGTTTAGGATTCTCAATAGATGGCACAGAGACTAATACAAATTTGTTGAAAGACCTGGAAAAGTTTAGGATGAATATGTTCATAGAAAAACAGAAAAACAGTAAAGTGACTAGAAATGAGGAAGATAAATTTGATGTAGTTTCTGACTTAGAAGCTTTACATGATTTGCTCTCTGATGATGATAACTCTGATTTAGATAATGTAGAAAATATATTGGCACAAATTCAATCTCTTTCTACTGGAAAAAGAAAAAGTTAAAAGGAAACCTTGCAATTTGTAAGGTCACTCCTAAACCCAGCAAAAGGATTGTAAACAAAAATAAAAATAATAAAAAAAGAAAAAAATAAAAGGTATCATATGGAATATAAGAGGGATGGGGAATGTTGAGAAAATTAAACATGTAAGAGAATTAATACATGAAAAAAACCCAGATTTCATTGGTTTACATGAAACTGTAAAGCAGGATTATCCTGCTAGATTTTTAGAAAGTTTTGGTGGAAATAGGATCTTCCAGTGGGTGTATGCTCCTGCTAAAGGAAAATCAATAGGCATTCTACTGGAGATTAAGGAAAAAAGTTTTTGTATAAAGGAATCAGAGAAAGGGGAATATTTTGTGAAAGCTCTCTTAAAAAATTTGCAAGATGGTTTTGATTAGAATCTGATAATTATATATGGGGCAACTCAACATAGTCATAAAAATGTTTTTCTGGCTCAGTTTGCCCAATTATCTCAAAAATGCACCAAACCAATGTTGATGGGTGGAGGTTTTAATATTTTAAGAAGGGAAAGTGATAAAAATAGACAAGGAGGTTTCAATAAATGGAGATTTATTTTTATTGCAATAATTGAACAAGCAAATCTGAAGGAAATAGAGCTGGGGGGGGGGGGTAGGAAATACACATGGTGCAATAATGTTGAAAATCCTACTGATGAGAAGTTAGATAGAGTACTAGTGAATAATGACTGGGAAGGAAAATACCCCATGTGTAGTGTTCAAGCTATGGAAAGAGTTCGTTCAGATCATGTACCACTCTTAATAGACATAGCATACAATACAATGAAAAGTTATCAGTTCTAATTTGAACTGAGCTGGTTCTTAAGAGAAGATTTAGAGGAAGTAGTGAAAGAGGTTTGGAAGAAACAACCTAGACATGGTTCAAGCATTGATATTTAGCTTTTCAAGTTAAGAAATTTAAGGAAAAAGCTGAAAGGATGGAATATGAACTGGGAAGGGACTTATAAAAGGAAAAAAGCTGAAATGTTGAAGAAAATAGATGATTTGGATAAATGGTGTGAAAACAATGGAATGTCCCTAAAAAAAGGAAGAAAAAATAGTTTAGAAGAACAATTAAGATTTGTTATTAGAGAAGAGGCAATTAAATGGTACCAAAGAAGTAAAGAAAAAGAACCCCTTGAGGGAGATAACAATACTAAATATCATCATGCAAAAACTAATGGAAGGCGTAGAAAAGATAAGATACATTACCTGGAATGTGATGGAGGTAAGATCACCCAACAAGAAGAGCTGATGAAATATGTCACCAATTACTATAAAAATCTTTTTGGATACTCAGATCATTCAAAAATGCTCTTATCTGATGAAGGAATGACACACTTAAATGAGGCAGATAGAGAAAACTTAACTAAGGATTTTAGTTGGCAGAAAAATTGGAAAAAGTTGTGTTTGAATTGGAAAATAATAAAGCCCCATTCCTAGTGGAATTTTATAACAAATCTTGGTATATAATCAAATATGATCTGAAAAAAATAATTGATGAATTCCATTAAGGGAAGAGTGATATTGAGAGATTAAATTATGGGGTGATATCATTGATTTCAAAATGCAAAGATGATGTGCATATTAAGAATTTCAGACCTATTTGTCTTTTGAATATAAGCTTCAAAATAATTACAAAGATCCTCATGAACAGATTGTCAGAAGTCATGACTTACCTAATTTCTTTGAACCAAACGACATTTCTAAAACATAGATTCATAATGGAAGACATAGTTGTGTTACATGAAATTTTGAATTCATTGCACTAGAAAAAACAGCTAGGAATAATTTTTAAGGTGGATTTTGAAAAACCATATGACAAAGTTAAATGGTCTTTTGTTTCACAAATGCTACAAGCAAAGAAATTCCCTGATAAGTGGAATGATTGGGCCATGAGAGTGATAAGAGGGGGAAAGTTAGTGTAAAAGTAAATGATCAAGTAGTTACATATTTTAAAACACATAATGGTTTAAGACAGGGGGATCCCCCCACTTTTTGTTTGATCTAGCTACAGAGGCATTGGTTGTGCTTATGCAGAGGGCTGAGAGTCAGGGGATAATTGAAGGACTTGGAACATAATACTTGGAGGGGGGAATATCAATTCTTCATTATGCAGATGATACAATCTTTTCCTTGAAAGATGATTTGGATACTGTTAAGAATTTGAAGTTTATTGTATGCTTATTTGAACAATTATCAGGCTTGAAAATAAATTTCCACAAAAGTGATCTTTTTTGTTTTGGGATAGATAAGGATAGACAAGATTTGTTGAGCAAAATTTTAACATGCAAGGTAGGGGATCTCCCTAAGAAGTACTTGGGTATTCCTATTGATAAGAGAAGAATAGGTAATAAAAACCGGAAAGGAATAGAAAACAAAATGAAAAAGAAGTTAAGTTGTTGGCAAGGAAAAGTCATGTCCATTGGGGGAAGGCTGATTTTAATTAATTCTAATTCTAGCCTAAGTAATGTGCCCCTCTACATGATTTCTTTTTTGTAGGATACTAAAGCAGTCAAGAAGAGGATTGATTATTTTAGAACTAGATTCCTTTGGTAGGAAGACCAAGGGATTAGAAAGTATCACATGGTACAATGGCCCAAGGTGTGCATGCCAAAAGAACGAGTGGTTTGGGAGTGATTGATATCGAAACAATGAATACAACCCTGTTGGGCAAGTGGATTTGGAGATTGGAAAATGAAGAGGGACTGTGGCAATCTCTACTCACAGAAAAGTATTTATAGAACAAAATAATGACCAGGGTGTCAAAAAGGGTGGGGGACTCACAGTTTTGGTCTGGTTTAATGGAAATAAAACATATGTTTTACAATTTTTGTGAAAAAAAAGTGGAGAACGGGAAAAACACTCTTTTTCTGGGAGGATAACTGGATAGGAGGAAAACCCTTGAATGAACAACTCCCAGATTTGTATAACATTACACTTTCAAAGAAAGTAACAGTGGCTAGAGTGGTTGCTGAAGGTTGGGATTCAATTAAATTTAGAAGAGATTTGATGGGAGAAAGATTGGTTAGATGGAGAACAATTATACAAAAATGCAAGATGATTAACTTATCAAAATAAAAAGACCTGCTGAGATGGAAATTAACAAAAAGATGGACAATTCACTATGAAATCTTTTTACAGAGCTCTAAAAATACAAAACTCTGGTTACCCTTTTAAAAGACCGTGGAAATTCAAACTGCCTTTAAAAATCAAAGTTTTCCTTTGGGTCACCCTTGGGAATAGTATACTTACAAAAGACAATCTGGTGAGAAGAAGATGGAAAGGAAAAGTTGTTTGATGTCAATTTTGTCATAATCAAGAAACAATTGATCATTTATGCCTAGATTGTTCCTTAGCTAAGTTTATATGGAACATAGTGGGATATGCTTTCAAATGATCAAAGTTTTCCTCTGGACTCTGAAGGTTGCTGAGTTGAGATGTTGTTTCGTTTGATGGAAGTAGATTTTGTGGTTCATGTTATCTGTTAGTATTTGTTTGTTGCTAGAAGTAGCTTAGTTTGGTTAGGTTTTATTCCCAAGAGGTGGTTAGTCAAGTAGGCCCAGAATTTGTGACGTGGAAAAACCTTAAATCTGGCCTTTTTTTTGAGGTGTTGGGTAGTGTTAGTTGATGAATTTTGTAACCACTATCCATTTCTATTAATGGAAATGGAAATGGGAGGGGGAAACCTCTCTTATTAAAAAAAAGCATGAGGGAGGCCAACTTGACTAGTGAGTATGATCATAAAAAACATAGGGTAAAAGATATATGCAAATTTCAAGGCTTTTCATAGGTAATATATTGTATCAACATAAAAAACACATGATAATAAAAAAAATAGGCAGGTAACTATACTTCATGTATTTATTAATTTCAATTTAGCCTTATGAATACTGAGCAAACAAATCATAAGAGATGATAATACGATCTGAGCTAAAATTCTATATAAATAAGCAAACAATCAAACACAAAAACTAGATCTTGGCAAAATGAGCAACAAACTATCTATTCTTGAAAGTATTCACTAATATTTAGAAATTTGAAATTGAAGAGAAGTGGTAATTATACCATATGATTAGATATTTAGGTACCACTAAAATGTAGTGTTCTAAAAATAAGATATAGTGTTATAAAAACAAATGAAAAAAAATAAAAGTTGGAAATGTCTGTTGGGCTGTAGGAGTAGGAGGGGGGGGGGGGAGGTACTATATGTACGATTTTTTTATTTTTATATTTTTTAATAAAATATTTACAAAAGTATACCTTCATTTCAAAATTTTACAAAAATATACTCCTAATGCCTTCTGGGAGGGCTTTTTTTTGAAAACGCCCTCCCAGAGGGCGATTTGATGACATGGCAGATTCACGAGGTTTTGCTATTCTCTAGTTCCTAGTTCAGAAAAAAATATAAAAAAAAACAAAGTGGCTATTTTGCAGGCGGCCCCTTGGCTGTCTAAAAACCGCCATTTAGGAGGGCGGCAAGGGGGTCGCCTGTAAAATGGCTGGCCCCGTGGCCGGCGTTTTGCAGGCAGCCTCCTTGCCGCCCTCCTAGAGGGCGGTTTTTGGGTGACCAGGGGGCCACCTGCAAAAGTGCTGACGGCCGTCGATCGCCCGGCTGACGGCCATCAGCCACGTCATCAAATCGCCCTCTGGGAGGGCTATTTTTAGAAAATGCCCTCCCAGAGGGCATTGCGAGTATATTTTTTGTAAAGTTTTGAAATGAAGGTATACTTTTGTAAATATTTTATTAAAAAATATAAAAATACAAAAAATTCCTATACGTACTGGGCTCTAGTTTGGGGAGGCCAGGCCCTCTCCAGATGCCTAGCTTCGTCCCTTCGCGACACCGCAGGGTCGAAGGCGAGGTACATGCCCTTGAGGTCGGATAGGCACGGCACCGGCAAGCACGGGAGGAACAACCACCGTCCAGTAGCGGGGTTGCACGCTAGGCAAACGTTGTCCATCGCCTGCCCGAGAAGAGGAGAGAATACATGGAGCAGGATGAGGATGAGGCCGTCGTAGTGGTGTTTCACGCTGATCCATCTGTTTCAATATAGTGGCTAATGGAAGGGGTGCATGTCCTCGTTGCACGTAGAAGTAGGCCTCACGCCGGCAGCCAACCGAACGCGTTGATGAAGATGTCGGGGAACTCGCGGGGGAAGATGTGGGTGTCTGGGGGAGGAGAAGTCCATGCGCGTCAATGATGGCTAGCTACTCACGGTAGATGCACCAGGACCGGGCAAGAGCGCGGCCTAGGAGGTTGCAGAGGATGTTGAGGAGCACGTCGTAGGGGAAAGGGAAGCCGCCGCCACTGTCATTTGCACCCATCTTTCCAGATCGATCTACAAAATTGCAAAATACGTAGTATTTCAACTACACATACGACCCAACATCAAGGAGGAAAAATTGCCACAAATTTAGAATCTCGTCTAAGCTTGGTTAGACCCGGTTTAAGCACTAACCCTCTTTAAAAGTTAAGTGTTTTTATGGTAGCGCTAAACAGTACTACTTATAATAAGTAGCGCGCCTCACAGAAGTTTAGCTCCCTCTCCACTCCCACACCCACTCTCTTTCACTTGGTTTAGACATGTCAACATCACGGGTACGGGAGTTCCTCGTTACCCACACAAGTCTAAGAAGACGATGCATCGGCCCATCGTACACGGTCCAATAAAGCTTCGTACAGCCCAACATGCTTAAACAAAAAGACCATGCATAAAGAAAACAGGAGGCGTACGGGGCACGCCCAACCTAGGAGAACCTCCTCAAGAGTCCATGCGGGTTGCTCGGAAATGGCCGTGTGGCAGCGCGCCCAGTTTAGGGCCATCCACGTGGAGTGACCAGAAGCCGCCTCGCGGTACTGCCCTTCCCGTCTGAAGGTCGTCCGTCAGGGCTATCAAGGAACAACACGCGGCATCGCGCCCGGCTCTGCGTAGCCCCCGCTGGCTAGTCCCGTGATGAACTCGGAGGCCGACACATGGTGTGCTCGCAAGGAGGCACGTAGGGCCACCTGGAGATTAGATGATGGAGACCTAGTGGGTCTTGTACTCTTGACACCAGGACAGACGGGATGCACTGTCGCCCACCCTGCCATTTTGGGTTAATGAGGCGATCACACGGTTGGTCAAAGGCAACTAAGACTGGCAATCCGGTGGATTACATCTTTCCTTCCACTGTTCTGTTCAGCCCATCTCTGATAGGAGGGAAGTGTGTCATCGTACCAATAGTGAGACGAAATGACCATCGACAGGCGGTGTGTCAGCGAGGCCATAGTACCTGTAATGATGTACTTGTATAGTATCATGTCGGGCTCTCCCCACGTGGGAGTACTGTATCGGGTAGTATATAAGCCAATGCGGTGCACTGGCGTGCAGAGAACACAATATAAGGAGAACAAATACACATGAGACTCAACCAATTCGAGGCCCCCGATCCTTGTAAATCAGCCTAGACGAGCTCCCAGCAAATCAATACACAAGCAAGAGTAAGGCTATTATCCTCTTGGAGGCCCGAATCTAGGTAAATTTTGAGTGTGAACACCGAGTTCCTCTGGACCAGATTCTGCTGATACACAACATCGACAAGACCCAGTTTAAAGCACTAACCCTCCTTCAAAATTAAATGTTTTTAGCGGTAGCACTAAACATCGCTAATTACCCTCCCCACTCTCACGCCCACTGTGGAGGCCATGGGCCCCGGGTATCTCAAGAAAGGCAATTACGGCCACTCGGACAGAGGGTGGGCCGATCCCTACAATTGGAGATAGAGTAGGACTCGGCTTCATATTACCTTGCATGACAAGGAAAGGGATATAATCCTAGCCGAACTCTCTATGTACTAATAAGGAAAGCCCTTGGTCGTATCCGACTGGGTTTTCTACCCTGTAACCCTCATCCCTCCAGTATATAAGGAGGGGTAGGGAACCCCCGAGGGCATATGATAATCTCACCAGAGAAACCTCAAAGGCAATATACCACAACTGAACGTAGGGTATTACTTCATCTCGAGGGTCTGAACCAGTATAAATTGTTTCGTGTTCCTTTGCAATCCATCAAGTTTAGGTCTCACGAGTAGCCCCATATTCTTATTGTCGATACAAAACATCAACAGTTGACGGGCTAGGTGGGGGCATCGGCGAGATCATCTTCAACAAGCCTGATGGATTTAACCATCGGAGTCGATGGCATCAACTTCTTCCCTGGGCAAACAATCACCTTCGGGAGCCTCGACTTCGTTGCCGACAAGTTCGGCAACCTCACCCTATCCGACTCGGATTCAATCCGATCGACCAGGGACCAAGCCGACTCCGCGCCAGTCGGCCTACGTAACGCTGCAGCGACCTTCGTCGACATGCTACGGCGATCTCCAACATACTCGAGTCTAGGGACAACTCTTTCTTTTGGTGTTCGACTCGGACTCGGCCTCAAGCCGGCCAAGATCAGGCTAAGAGAGGAAGAGATCGTCAATCTCTCGTTCGGACTCGGTAACGCCGCGGATAACTTCAATCAGCATCTAAGGCAACAAACCCGATCCCTAGAGTTCGACTCGGATACGGCTCAGAGCTGCTCGAGATCGGATCTAGGGAGGTCGAAGTTATAATCACCCCCATCAACTACTTTGATTCTGACTCTAAGTTGGACAGTAGTTTGTCAAGCTTCTCTCCACCACGCGAAGTCTTCATTGCGTCCAAGGGCTCGACTCTCACTCAAGAGGCACGCCGACTACACGATCAACAAGAGGAGGAGGCCCGCCGACTGCGAGAACAACAGGAGGAAGACGCAAGACGCCTGCAAGCCGAGTGCAATGCTCACAATGACAATCTGCGCAAAGCTAGGCGCACTGCTCAACGGGAGATCCTCCAAACCTGAGTCGGCGACCATGACGTTTTCGTAACTCCTCAACAGAACGTTGTGGCTGCTGCAACCTTATTGGATACACTGCAATTTGGGCCTGATCACCAGGCCACCCTGACGATAGCAAGGATAAAAGCCATGATCACTGCTGCTGCATGCCAGCAGCGTCAACAGTCGGGTGATACTCTCATATCGACCAACAGGTCGGCTTCTCTAACGGCGGTCTCATCTGCCTCAACATGATGCCGAGCGGCCGGCTCTAGTCAGCCGCACACGGAGTCACGCCACACGTCACTCGGCAACCACAATAACGACCGGTGGCGCCGACATCAAGACGACCGTCGGGATAACCAGGATGTCCGAGGCCGACTACAACGTGATCTTTGGCAAGACATCAACGCACGACGCCGCGAACGTGAGGAAGATGTGTGTCGCCGACTAGAAGACGAGAATGAGCTCTTCGGCCTCCACCATGAGTGGTTTCACTGCCGTAGTTGGAGTCGGAGTCCTCATAAAGATGAAGTAGTACCGGCCTTCACCTATGAGCTGCAACAAGTCGATTGGCCGTCAGGCTTCAAGCCAACTGGAATTGAGAAATACGATGGAAAGATCAACCCCGAGTCCTGGCTCATAGTTTAAACTCTAGCGATCCGAGCAGCTGGAGGAGATCACTGTCATACCTTGAGAATCAGCCTAATTAAAAATTATTTTGGGTAAATGAAAATACAAGAATACACTGGAAAAATTTGTTTGAGAAAGTGTTTGAATAAAATTTTTGAAATTTCCAATATTAAAAATCCCAAGTTGAAAATTTTAAATAAATGTTTGGACGCTTTTATATTCTTGGGGTTTTGTTGTAATATTTTTAGCGTTTGAGTGTTTACAATAATAATTCTCCGTGTTTTGTGGTGGTTTTTGCCTCTGGTAAATTCCCCATGATTTAATAAACTCTCTGAAATTTTCTTAGAATTTTTGGAGCTTCAGAATTAATTTTAATATAATAAAGATCATATCAGTAATTAAATAAATATAAAATGAAATCCCTTTCTTTTTTCCTGTTTGGGTCGTGCCTGATTCAGTCCTTTGAAGTCTCTTCGTTCATCGCGAACTCTGACTCTCTTTTTCTTCTAGGATTTTGTGTCGTTCCCGGAACCCTAAAGCCTCCTCGGAATCTCAAATCTGAAGTTTCCGGGTTTAGTATTTTCCGAAACCCCTTTTCTATCGAAACAAATCCAAATCTCCAATTGTCTGAGATTTCTCCAAATTCCAGTCTTAATAAAACACTCTTGTCAATTCCTTAATCCCAGAATATTTACAATACTCGGAATATTCCAATTTTCCACTTCCCGAGAAAATACTCTAATTTTTCGCATCTCTGCAAAATATTCCAATTATGCCTCGAATATTCTGATCTATTGATCTCTGCAAAATAACTTCCAATTTTATCAGATTCCCAAATTATTCCGAGCAGTTCCGCACTCATCGATGCTCCAAAAACATTCCCCCTAAAACCCTAAATGCCTCCATTTTTGTCCGAATCCCAATATATATATATATATATATATATATATATATATATATATATATATATATATATATTCCGGGTATCGGAATATTCCCAAAATTCGTAATATTTCTACAAATTTTCAATTCAGAAACATTCCCTAAATTCCTAACTTCCAATTTCCAAATTTTGGTTTTTTTTCCAAAAAACCCCTCTCTTTTCCTTTCTTTTTCCCCATCTTTTCTTTTATTTTTCGTTTTCTTTTTCTCTCTCTCCTGTTCATCTTCCTTATCTGGTTCTCTCTCTCTCTCGGATGGCCAGCCCCGAGCAGCCCCTGCCCCTGCCCCTGCCCCTGCTCCTGTCCCTGCACCGCCCCTTGGCCCACGCCGCCACCCCTCGGCCCAGCCCTAGCTTCGGCCTGGGCCGCCGCCGATCCAAGCCGCCTCGCCCCGGCCCATCCCGAGCCGTGCGCTATCCCAGCGCCGCCGGACTCCCTGCCGCCTGCTGCGCCATCTGCGCCGCCAACCGCGCCAGCTCCGCCATGCCCTAGCACTCCTCCCAATACATAGCAGTCGCGCCATCCTCTTCCGCGCCCTAGCCATCGCCCACATCCTGCGCCGCCTGTTGCCTTGCTCCCTGCCGCCGCCATCCAGAGCGCCGCCGCTCAGCAAAATCGTCGCCGCCGCTCCTGTTGTTGCCCCAGCGTCGCCGTCGCTCAGCCACGCCGCCGCCCTGCTCTGCTTCTGCCAGCGCCGCTGCTCTGCTTCCAGCGCCGCCACCTGCAAGCCTGCCGCCGCTGTCCAGTGCCGCCGCTGTCGCCGCCTCGGCCATCCTCCAGTGAGCACCTAGCCGAGCCCGCTCGACTACTTCATCTTCTTCCTCGCCGACGCCATCTATTTTGCTCCGACGGCCGCACTTTGCTCGCCGTTCCGTTCCTGTACAGGGCGCCGCCCCCTGTGTCGTCGCCTCTGGGTGCTGCTGCTGACACCTTCCCCTGCTGCGCCACCCGACGTCGACGCCCGCGGCCGAACGCCGTCACCGTGGTTGGCCACGTCGTCCCCGGTCCATCGCCCTCGTCACCTCTGTGTGCCGCGGTTGCCGCTGAACGTGATCTCGGCCATCACTGTTTTAAGCGCGTTGCCATCCTCCGCCGCCCGGCGCCGTCGTCACGCGAGCCACGCCGTCGCCATGGCCGGCGGCACTGCTCACCTCTCTCCCCAGTGACACAGACACGTGGGCCCGGCGTCTCTCCTCTCCTGTGAATGACGTGTGGACCCCGACGAATACATCTTCAAGTCCTCTAGATGTTAATCCTTTTCAACCTAATTCGGACCGTTCGATTCCACATAAAATACTAAGCCGATCCCAGCCGTTGGATTGTCTAGATCGAGTCTCTACCGTTGGATCCACATATCTCAATCTGGTGCCACGTTAGTCCTAGCCAGTTCACTGCATCTGCCATAGCGGCTCTTTTGTCCACGTGGCGCCCATCACAACCTCCACCTCACCCAAGTCATTGTACCCACATCCCTCGATCTATGGACCCGTTCCACCATGAGCCATCACATTGACAGTGGGCCCAACTCTCTTTTCCAGTGCAAAAATAATTCTTTTAGGTTAATTCCGAGGGAATATTCTCGAGAAGGTTCCTATTCAATCCTTTTTGGATTTTCTCTAAATTCAATATTTCGGAGGCCATAACTTTTCCGTCTGAACACCGATTCGACCCATTCTTATTTCTAAATTCATCTAAAATCATGATCTACTTGTTTATGTACTATTTATTTAGAGTTTCTTAGGGTTTTTCATCGTTTTGCGTGTTGTCGTGTATAATCGCTGTTTTGGAAGATCGCAGAGTCTGCGAAGGCTTCGAAAGAATTCGGAAGAGCAATTGGAGAAGTTTTGTTGTAAGGCAAGTGCATCATGGTGTGTTTAGTTGATAGGTGGTAGTGTCAATAAATCTACATTAACAGTGCCAACAAGACCATCTGTTTGGGAGCCAAGAGTTTCTCTAGGCTAGAGGTTGGGCCACCTCTACTAGGGACTTGGCGGGTGGTCATTCTGTTGGGCGTGTTATGCGAAGGGTCCTGTCACAATCTCTATTCAGGTATGTTACGCCCTAAAAATCGCTTTAATTAAAATTGTTTTTGGGTAAATCGAAATACAAGAATACGCTAGAAAATTTTTGTTTCAGAAACATGTTTGAATAAAATTTTGAAATTTTCAATACTAAAAATCCCAAGTTTAAATTTTAAATAAATACTTCGATGCTTTTATATTCCCGGGGTTTTTGTCGAAATATTTTAAGCATTTAAGTATTTATAATAATAAATTTGTGTTTCGTGGTGGCATTTATTTCTGGTAAATTCCCCCCGATTTAATAAACTCTCTGAAATTTTTCGGAATTTTCGGAGCTCCAGAATTAATTTTAATGGGACAAAGATCATTTCTATAATTAGATAAACCTATAATAAAACCCCTGTCTTTTTCCCTGTTCGGGTCGTTCCGGTTAAGTCCTTTGAAGTTTCCCCGTTCACCTCGAACTTCGTGGAATATATTCCTCGGATATCCCAAAACTCATTTGGTCTCCCCAATCGTAAATAAATATTCTGATTCCCCTGATATTCTAATTTCCCGAACCCTGCACAGTATTCTTCGTTTTCGGATTCCCCGAAAATATTCCCAATATTCCATTAATCCTGAGTATTCCTATTGCTCGGCCTCCGCAAGACACTTTCCGGGTTTCCAATCCCTGGAATGTTCTGATATTTAATTCCCCAAAAAAAATCCCCACCTTTTCTCCTTCTTTTCTCTTTTCCTTTTTCCTTCCAATTTTTCCCTTCCCCTTTTATTTTTTCTCTCCTTTTTTGGGTTCTCCCCTCTTGTTCATCTTCTTTCCTCCTCTCTCTACTCTCTGGTCGCCAGCAAGCCGCAGCCAACGCCAGCCCACCGCTGCCCCCACAGCCCTCGGCCTCGCTCGCCCAACCTGCGCCGTCCCGGCCTCCGCTGCCCTGCAACCGCCGTGCGCCGCCCCGGACCCGGTCCGCACCCTACGCTCCCATGCCTGCCGCGTTTCTCGGCACATCGCGCCCACGTCGCCGTGATGACCGCGCCCACTCCCGCTCCAAAACCGCCTCCTCGGCCACGATTCCGCCTCCCCGTGCCCTCAAATGGCTCTCCCGAGCTTCGTTCTCCCGCTTCCCTTGCTGTGCCCCTGCTCGCCCCGACCGCCACAGCCCGTAGCCATCGGAGGCCATCGCTGTCGCCGTTGTCTGGGAATCCTCCACCATCAGCTGCCTCTGCTGGCATCGCCGCCGCCTTGCCGCCACTGCGTGTTTGCTCCTGAGCGCCGCCGCTCCTCGCCCCTACCGAGCGCCGCCGCCTCCGGAAGCTGCACCGACCCCAGGAGCCAGCGCCGTCGCTTGGCTGCGATCGTCGGCGTTCTTCACCGCCCCGAGGTGAGCACCCTCCTTGGTGCCACCCCTTCCTTGAAGCCCCGCCGCTCCAGGCCGTGTCACCGCCGCGCTCCGGCGCCGTTCCATCGTCGGCCGTCGCGGGAAGGCCTCGAGCCGCCGTCGGCGTCGTCGTTTTCGCCTCCCCAGGTGAGCCAAAGCCCCACCGGCGCCTTCATCCTTTCCCCTCCTCCCTGTTGGTTGTCATCGGCGTCGTTGTCTTCATCTACGCTTGGAGCCCCGTCTGGCCCTCCACCTTGCCAATGTGCCGTTCCCTGCCGCCGCCGGTCTGCCGTCGTTTCGTTGTTGCGTCGGGTGAGCATCATTGCCGGCGCTTCTCTCCCTCTCTCTGCTCACCGTCGTCTCCACCGTCCACCCGAGACCAGCGCCCCCTTCCTCATCGAACTGGATGCCGTCGTCGCACTGTGGACCGCCGTTGCCGTCGCCTGTTCTCCAACCGACGGTCTCTACGTCGTCAACCTCGTCGTCGTCCTCTGCGCCTCTTGCCGTCGCCTGCCGTCTCTGGTCTGCCATCTACGTCGCCATCCATTGTCGGTGAGCATCCACTCCATCGTCCCCGACGCCTCCATCCTCTCTTCCTCCTTCGGTGCCTCTGTCCTTTCCCCTTTTGTGCTCGGCGTCCTCGTCGTCGTAGGCCTTGCCGTTGCCATCTACACCGGCGCCCCGTTCCCTCCTCAGCCCAGACACCGCCCCGGTCTGTCATCGACACCGCCGCGCCAAGGAGAGCTGTTGCCGTCTCCTAGCCGCGTCACCCGTGCTGGTCATCGTCCTGCCTGTCGGATGCCACCCTCCGTCCTCGCGGCCGAGTCGCCGTCTGTCACGCCCAGAATTTCCATCCAAAATTCTGGAGTTTTATTGTGTGTAAATCCTCGTCCAGAAATCAACCGAGACACACATGACAAAATTGATAATCAAAGTAATTGTTTACATGGCGTAAGCATTTATTACAGAGGTGAATGGTACCTCTCAAAACAATAAGGTTCTAACAGCATATAAATAAATCGTAGCGTGACGACTCCCACTCCACGCACTTGACCGGGCTCCCTCTCAGTTGTAATGACCCGTTTTTCTTTTCCCTGTTGAAATTCGTTTTCTTAAAGCGAACTCCTCTCCAATCCCGTTCAGCTGTGCCCTAGTTTTTCTCTCCCTGGCTAGCCGACTGCTTTTCCCCTTGTGCCGAGTAGATTCCTACTCAGTTCCTGAATCTTGCTCTTTTACCTTTGTTCACTCGGCCACCCTTGCCACCGAGTAACCCCTTGCATTACCGACTACCCTGTTAACCCGTTCTGTCTTGCCACCCCGACCTGCCCCGATCCAGTCAAGCTCACGACACCTTGCCTTATCAACGGACGTGCTGTCTCATCACCTCACCAAGTTGCACCGCAGCCATGTTTTCCACGCTCCTCCCGTTGGACGCCAACTGCAGAAGTGGTGACATGATCCGACCTCCACCTGCCCACAACCCCGCTCGGACCAACGGACAATAACCGCCGCACCGCAAGAACCCGCTTGGACCAATGGTTAGTCAGAGGCTCTGTCTGCAAATCCCTCCAACCTATCCTTGCCACGGCCTGAGTGTCTCATCGTCGCTACAGTGTATACCAACTTCCCCGGCCACGCCCAATCTCTAAGTCAATCTCTGCATGGACGTCGCGTCACCTTGCCAGCTTATCTTGACTCCTTTTCCCTCTCTATCGCCCTGCACCGCCGTGTCCCTGCCTCGCACACCTGCTATAAAAGGACATCCATGCCTCCTCTTTCCTCTGTTTTGCAAGCCAGCCGTCTCTGCCAAACCGCCATCACCAGCTTCACCTCTAAACCATCATCTTCCTCTTCCCCAGACCCTGAGCTCCATTGCCCCTGTGTTCTTCCGTTTGGAACGTGAAGAAGAAGAAGAAGAGCGGAGTGAAGGAAGACTGAGCTAGTCTACCATCCGGAGTTCCTAACCGGTGAGCCTTGTTGCCCCGTCTGCAAGCTTAACTCAGCCGCCTATGATAAACCTTCATCCGACTACCGCGATGTTCTTTTCCTAGTGTTTTACCTCTTTTCAGCGTGTCAGTAATTATCTTTTCTGCTTGTTTAGATCCTGAACCGGTGGACGATCCAGAAGCCGTCTTTGCCGAGGAAGATCTTCCGCTGGAACAAGGCAAGCCCCTTTGATCATATTGCCTCATATATATGCAAAATTATGTTGTTTGCAAAATATGCATACTTAGTTTACACTTTAAATTGATCTGCCTCGGTCTGCAAGCGCAACCGACGGACCTACCCAGTAGTCGCACTTACTTTGGTAGGATATTGATGTAATTCTCCCTTGATAGCCCCACAAATGGCACGTTGGCATCCTATCTACGGATATGAATGCTGAGTAGAATAGCTTAGCCCTGCAACGATTGTATTGTCGTTGGGAAACATTGGTTTTTGCTCAACTGTTTGAAAACCCGGTACTCTGCGTATCGGCGTGTTTGTGAAACAAATGAAAGTTGTGAAAACTTTGATGTACAGAGACAGTGCCTGTGTGGCCTGGCTGTGTATTATCGATACGGACCGTTTCCTTTGGGGATTGCATCCAAGCATTTTACAGTACGACCATACGGGTAGTATGGGCTGCCCCTGGCCGAGTAAATTGTAGGTTTAGGGAAGTTTGGTGCCGACTGGAGTGGACTCATCGGAGTTGTGGCTCGTGAGCCCTAGTGCTGATGGTGGTTGGAGCCGACCTGAATCATTGATCCTGTGTGGATCCTTCTGCTGGCATTGGATAACCCTAGACTGGCTTTGGAAATGGTCTTATTACGAACTTCCGGTACAAGCCAGTACTCGGTGTAAGCTTCGTGTCGTTTGGATAAAGCGTACACCCTCTGCAGAGTTTAGCTGAACTGTTCAAACAGCCATGCCCATGGTTAAGGGCGATGTAAGGTGATTCCCATAGCGTAGATTTGATTGCCAATGATTTGTGAAATGGATTGATGGGAAGGGAATCGTGCCCAGAGTTTGCCGAGTGGCAAACGGAAGGCCTGTGTGGCCAGAAACGGGTCTGTGTGACCCGGGGTGTTGAAGCACCATAAGCAAGTGGGTGAAAGTTAACAAGAGTAAGTCTTCGGGTTGTAGCCAGAAGACGATAAAGAACAGACTACCTGGTTGTAGCCAGAGCAGCGAGTTTGTGCTAACTGGTTGTAGCTAGTGTAGCGAATGAGCTGATAACCGGTTGTAGCCGGAATTGCTAAAAGAGGTAGCTGAGATTTGGTTGTAGCCGAGTCTCAGGGCCAACGGGTGGTCGGAGCCACTCAGGAGAAGTAACATACCTAAGGAGTGGTCGAAGCTACTCGGGTGACAGCCGAGTTGTGTGGTCACTCGATTAATCACCGGAAGATGAAAATGGAAATACATGATTCAGTAACTATATGTGGTGAGTTGTTGAAAAGCAACTTGCGGAATTGATCGAGGCATGAGCCTCTTTCCGACAACAAAAAAAATTTGGACACACTAGTATTTGACAAGCAAAATGTTTCTAAAGGCTGTTTTTGCAAACAAGACTCTTAGCCCCTTTTGCCTAATTGACATGGCGCCTTTCCCCCAGCTTGCTGAGTACGAAAGTACTCACCCTTGTTCCTATATTTGTATATATATTATATTAGGTTTTGAAGAAGAAGACGATGATCCGACTGCTGCCGAGTTCTTCTAGGACCAAGCCGACTATGAGGACTTCTGAGGTTTCGGGCCTAGCTCCCAACCAAGCTCGTGGTATCATCGTGTTCCATCGCCGAGTAGTTTTCCTCCCCTGCTTCCGCCCTGTCTGTGTTGTATCTCGCTAGTTACCCTGTTCTTGCCGTTGTCCATCTAGGGCCTGTCCTGGATGGAAACCTTTGTATTATATGTACTCTATTATGTATTTAATGTTTAGTGTACTCTGAGTTTGTATCACCGATGACTATGTGTGTATCCGACTACTGATCTAGGGATCGGGTACTGTATGCACATGGTGGGTTTCTGCCTTGGTGGAGGCGCCCCCACATCAGTCTTCCAAGTAGTCCTCTTCACTGTAGTCCTCCTCTGAATGATTGTTGATTGCAAGGTGAGCATATGACATACTCCACAAGCCACATAGCAAGTATGCAAGTGCACGGGATAACAAAGGATGGCATAATATGGCTCAAAATTGCGTAAAAACAAGTAATAAAATATTTGAGAGAGTAGTAAAACATTAGTTAAATAGCAATATTGATCAACACTATACCGCTTACCAAAACGTATAGGCCCAACCACTCCAACCTGGAGCTACACATGTTCCACTGTTCAACCATCAAGTTTTATATGATATGGGACTAATCACAGAAAACATTACTAGGCCGCTCATTAACCGCGAGCACGGCTATTCGAATAGTTTTACTCTGGCTAGAGGTGTACCAATTTACCCACAAGACACAACTCCACAACACATCACTGTGCCCCTTGATACCACCACGGTATCTCAGAAAGGAATTGTGATAGGACCCTCCATGTAATCCGCACAACAAGGGAGCCACTCGTTGAATCACCAGTTTTCGGCAAGAGCTGATCAGGCCCCCAACAGGGAAACGATCCAACGCCCAAGATATGGACTTATTGACGCAACCATGGTGGTCTTATTGACACAGCCACAACACACCATGGTGGACCCCGGTTGAATGTACTACACTTTGGTTCCCACCATTACCCATACTAGCTTGTGGCTAGCACCAGTGTTGCTTCGCAACGGGTAGTCCGCGAACCGGTCCTTAACTGTCATGAGCACCGCTAGCAACATTCCAACCCTGGTGTTCACAACCCACCTTTTATTCAAGTTTTAGTGAACCATTAAAATGTCCTCGTACGACCACCGTCGTAAATGGAACATCATTTCATGTGACTGAATAGTAGTATAGAGATTACTGTGACAACCCATAAGTTATTCTATTATTTGCTAAGCATGGCTAAATAGGGTCCTAGAGTTATTCTAGTTAACCAGTAAATAGAGGTAGCTAGTCGAAATTTATCCCATAGGTACAATGTCAAGTAATCAAATCAAAGAGGCCATAAACAAAGGTTAGGGTTTCCCTGTCTCGATGACATTCCAAAATAAATGCAGCGTTGAATGAAAACATAGCTTTAATCATAGGAACAACATGTTCAATGGGAAAAGGGGGATCTGTGCAACTTGCCTTGCAGCTCCACACAGCCTTCGACACCTGCCTCGAAAAACTGCGCCTCTTCCTGAACGTCGGTAGCTATAGGCAAATAACAAAACAAGCAAAAACAGTACATCAACACACATGAACAGTACAATATTATATTTTTAATGGATAGTTCATGATTTTTAGAGAAATTAGAGACTTGAACGACCTCAATCCGAGTTCGTATGAATTAGTTATGATTTTTAGAAGTTTTAATACTTTTATAGCCTATTTAAAAGAATTAACTGATTTATTGCGTCATAATTGAATTAATTTTATTCAGGAAAAGGGGTTTATGACGTCACAGGAGAGAGGAGGCTCTCGGCTGACCAGTGGGGCCCACTGTCGGCGAGAGAGAGGCATCGGGTCCATGGTGAACCGAGTCCACCGTGGTCCACGGGGGAATCCGACGGCTTGGGTTCTAGGGTTTGGATCGGATGGCCGAGATCTAGCCACGTGTCACGGTCAAACTCACTGCGATCAGACGGCCACGATCTAACCAAGAAGATCCAACGGCCACGGTTAATCCCGATCGGATCGACTAATCGGCGCTGAGGTGGCGCCGAGCTGGCGCCAACACGGCGACCACGTCGGCGGCCACGGCGGCTATAGCGATGGCGGCGACGGCGGCGGCTCTAAACCCGATGGTCGACGACGATCGGCGGCGCGGCGACGCACGGGGAGAGCGGGAAAGGATGAAGGAGGTCGATGCGATCGTTACCGAGGGTGAAACCGCGAAGAACGGCGACGGAGACGGCCGGCGGCGAGCTTGAGGCGGCGGAAGGCTTCGGGTCTTCGTCGACGGCGGCGTTCCGGCGGCTCCCGAGGGTTGAGCAGCGGCGGCCTGGCTTCTGCGGGCTCCGGCGAATCTAATCGAGGTGGCGGCGAACCCTGACAGCGGCGCGCAATCGAAGCTTGGCGGCGGTGGCGGAGCAAGCGCGAGACGCGGGGAGACGGCTAGGGCAGGCTAAAGCTTGATCTAAAGCGCGGAAACCAACCTAGGGGGTTCCGGGGTCGCTATTTAGGGCGGAGAGGGACAGAGTCCGACTTGGACTCGGCGGATTTTGCGGCGGTGTCGGTTAGGGGTTGGGGTCCGACTCGGGAAGCTTCGGGTCTCCGCTCCACGCATGATTTTGCTCCGGGTTCTTGGGGATTAGGTAGAGGGAGATAAGGGCTCGGTTTTTCCTCAACCGATTTGGAGAGACCGAGTCCGAGACGAGTGGATTCGGTGGGATTTGCGGCGGCGGCGTTCAGGTGCTACAGTGCGCCCAGGCGGGAGGAAGACGAGGACGGCCCGACAGGCGGGCCCCACCTGCCAGCGGTTGCAACGACGCGAGCGGCCGTGGCCGACACGCGCGCGAGCGAGGGGAACGGGCTGCGCACAGTAACGGGCCGAGAATTGGCCCAGCGACTGTGGAGAGGTTTTTAAATCTTTTTCTTTTTGTTTTAATGCTGTGAGCTTGTTTATTTTGCCAAAAATACTTCCCCTAATCAATTAATTCCCAGAAAATTCCAGAAATTAAATAATTAAGCAAAGAATTTTATAAAATTATTTCCAAGCCCATTTTTCTTTAAATTTCCTCTGATTTTATTCTTTTCACTCCTTGAGACTTTTAATTTAATTTCTAAAATTCCTTTTTCACAATATTTTATATAGGGATAATTTTAGGGTGTTACACCGTCGTCCTCATCGTTTCGTCGCTGGTCGTCGCCCTCGTCTGCCGCCGGTGAGCCCGCAAGCCGAGCCTGGTCGCCGTCCCCATCTTCTCCACTCCGGTACCCTGTGTCATGGTCGTCGACGCCGCCCATCGCCCAGCCGCCGGCCTCGTCTCCGTCTCTTCCATCCAGTCCCGGTGCCATCATTGATCGCTGCAATGCCGTCCTGGGGCCGATGCCTGTGTCGCTGTTGCCGCACAGTTGCCTCGGCTGGCGCCATGGCAGGAGCTTGGCCTCTTCTTCTTGTGATGCTACCGCGTGGGTCCCGCGTGCAGTAGTTTGGCCGTCCCAGCTGTTGGATCATTCTAGGCCGATTAGAGCCGTCCGATCAATTGAATCCAATCTTCACCATCGAATCTCCTTAAACCCTAGGGTTGAATCTCGGCTGTCCAATCTATATCAAGTTCCTAAATCAATCTCGGCCGTTTAAATCCATCCAAATCGAATCCCAGCCGTTGACTCCTTTTTTTTAATCCGCCAGTGCCCTGTTAGCCCTAACCCAATCCACCACTCCAGCTACTCCTCAGATCTGTGAGCCATGACTATTACAGTAGGCCTCACTCTCTTTTCTAGTACCAAAAATAATCCTTTTAGCTTAATACTGAGGGAATATTCCTGAGAATATTCTTTTTCTAATTTCTTTTAAGCTTTTCTCTGAATTAAATTTCTGGAAGCCGTATCTTTTCCGTCTGAACTCCAAATTGACCCGTTCTTCTTTCTAAATTTATCTAAAATCATGCTTTACTTGTTTATGTATTTTTATGTACTATTTATTTAGAGTTTCTTAGGGTTTTTATTGTTTTGCGTGTAGTCTCGTATAATCGCCGTTCGGAGGACCGCGGAGTCTACGGAAGAGCTCGGAAGAGCAATCGAAGACGTTTGTTGCAAGGCAAGTCACACATTCATCCTTGAGCATGTTGAACCTACTTTGTGAAATATTTTATGATTTATATATAAATTGCATGTTTTGCCAATTACATGAAATATGGGATAACCTATCCACTTACTTGAGACTTTGTTTGTCGGAGGAGGAAACTCCAACCGCGGAGAGTCTGGAGACCCCCCTTTTGAGTTCGGCCAGGGGAGTTTGTTCACAGGACGGCAGCGGCGTCTGGGAGATCTGTGCTCGGGCCCGGGGACTCGAGCTGAGAGATGATTGGCGGAGAGAATGACACACAGGGAGGCAGGAGGAAGTAGACAGGTTCAGGCCGTGCGGAGGCGTAATACCCTACTCCTGTATGTGTTTGGCTATGTGGAGATGAATGTGGTATGCTGTTACAAGGAGTTCCCGAGGGGCGCAGGAGCTAGCGCGAGCTCGGGAACGAACTGGAGCAGCTTAGGCCGCTCTACCAGCAGCCGGACTCAAAGAAGAAGAAGACCCCTCTGGAACCAGAAGCCAAAGCCTATTTCGCTATGTAAGAAGCTTGTCTTTTAGAGGCTGGCATGGATCCTCCTTTTATAGGTCAAGGGGAGTCCACAGTGCCAAGTATACAGTCTGAGAGAAAGCTAGCTACGATCCGTCTTTGTCACACGCACGCGGCCGCCTGCCGCGCCGCGTTGGAGGAACGTCTAGTCGCCCACGTCCGCCTGCTGAGCCTATGCCAGAGTAGGTCTGCTGCAGGCGGCTAAGTCATCGAGACGTGAGGATGTGACGGCGCACGCCGTCGCCACCGAAGTCAAAAGTCTCTGACTGCATGGTCGTGTGTCCACGGGGGGCCATCATGAGATGTCAACGCGTGGCAGAGCAGGCGACAGGGGCGACAGGCCCCGTCGCCTCGTCATTAATGCAGGTAGTTGGAGAGTTGGTCCGCTGAGTTCCTCGAGTCAATTGGCACCCGAGACCGGGGCAATCGGCACCTGGGGCCAATCGGCACCCGGGAGCAAGGCAATCGGCGCCCGGGAGCAAGGCAATCGGCGCCCGGGAGCAAGGCAATCGGCGCCCGGGAGCAAGGCAATCGGCACCCGGACAATCGGCCTCGGGACCGGGCAATCGGCGCCCGGGAGCAATCGGCATCCGGGAGCAAGGCAATCGGCACCCGGACAATCGGCCTCGGGACCGGGCAATCGGCACCCGGGCAATCGGCAATCGGCCTCGGCACCCAGGACCGGGGGCCGAGTCCGTGGTTCCCGGGACCGGGGGGCGTACCCGGGGAAGGGGCACCCGGGACCGGACGGTGCCCGGACTCCAGGTACTTAGAGGGAAGAGGCCGTAGTCGGCCATCGCCGATGCAAAATGTGGCCCTGGAGGAGCTGACGAGGCCGAAGACCCACGCGTCCCAGGGTATATGGGACCCCCATTCCCGTTTCGCCGACACTGTTTATTTGTTATCCCTTCCTTGATAACTTTGGGTGATAATTTGACTAGCTTAGGTCTCATTGGATGACTTGGCTAGAGATAGGACCTGCTTAGCCATGCTTAGCAACATAGCTCACATGGAAATTAAATATCATCCTTTTTATATGATTCGACTCAATGTTGGAAAAATGGAACTTTGGATAGGCTGATGTTAAATTACTAAAATTGAACCTAAATGGTGGGCTGTGGATATATGGTTTTGCTTGTCACACTCATGGCAATTAAGGACCGGTTCGTGGGAACCACTTTTGCAACTACCTGTACTTTCCACAAGCCAGCGTGGGCAACGGCTGGGCTTGAAGCGTTTCTTCTCCCTCTCCTAGGCACCGAAGAAGAGGGTGGGAGTGATGGAGTTGGGTCGGCTCGGGGTAGGGTTGATCGGCTTCTGGATTCACCATGGCGCAAGGGGGGTAGCCTGGCCAATATGGCGTGCCCTGTCGGCAGGTGCAACCTCAGCGTGGTGTGGATGGTTAGAGAGAGGTTTCGTGAACGGTCCTTTCACAGCCTCTCACGGGGCATCATGGTGATGCATTGGCACACGGGAACGTGTGTGGGGCTGTGTCTTGTGGGTAAAGTTGTACACCTCTGATCAGAGTAAATCTAATCAAATAGCCGCTCCCGCGGTTATGAGCACATTGGTCAAGACTCACCGTGATTAGTCTCATCTTTAGATATTTAATCTGGTTTCATGAAACTGGTGTGGTTCGGGTGGAAGGTGTGGAGTCCGGTCAACGTGGTTGAGTTGATCGGGGGTGGCCGGTTAGCGTGGTGTAACGCTCATCAGTGACGCCTAGTGGACGTGGTGTAACGTTCATTAGCGCGGCCTAGTCAATGTGGTGTAATGTTGATCAAGAAAGACTGGTCAACGTGGTGTAACGTTGTTAGTGAAGACTGGTTAACGTGGTGTAACATTAATCAGTGGAGTCCGGTTAACGTGGTGTAACGTTAATCAGTGTTCACCAGAATTTCCAAAACTAATTTGTGCAATAAATCCTCATCCAGGAATCAGCCGAGGTACACAAATCCACAATTTAATAAACATAACCAAATACGAAATAGCGATAAATACATACAACAGAGACACTTAGTCCTCACATAGAAGAAATAGCAGCGGAACGACAACTAGCGTAGCTTCAGCTCCAAGCCACAGACAGCTCAACTGGGGTATAAGCCAAACACCAAACTTCTCCTCCTCGCAAAGCTTCACTCTGAAGATTGTAATATTGTAAGACTGAGTACCACCCACCATACTCAACAAGCCACACTAGGAAATGCAATGTAATGCAACAGGATTCCAAAGGAAAGGCATAATATGGCTTATTTGCGTCAAATCGCATTTAAAACATTTACATTTAAAACCATTGAAAACAGTGTAGTTTAATTGTTAATTAGTATTGAATCAACCACTGAACAGCGCTCCAACGCAGTTCAGGCCCAAACCATAACTTCTCCAAACTGGAGCTATCACTATTTCATCATTTATTTCCATTAATGAGTAGTGTGGGACTAATCACAAAAAACATTGCTAGGATGGCTCACTAACCGCGAGCACGGCTATTCGAATAGTTTTACTCTGGCCAGAGATGTACCAATTTACCCACAAGACACAATCTCACCATCATGTCAGCCATGCGTCGCGATACCCGAAAGTACTCGAATAGAGATTGTGACAAGACCATCCATATAACTCGCACAATAGGAGAGCCTCCCGCCAAGCCTCCGGTCTCCGGTAGGGGTGATCAAGTACCTTCCCGCAAGACGGCTCAACGCCCAAATGCATGGACTTATTGTCACTGCCATGTGTGGACTTATACCAACCACAAACCTGCCTTGGTGCCTCCTATTGAACTCATCACACTTCAAGTCCTGCTATCCCACTCTAGCTTGTGGTTAGCATAGACAATGCTTCGCAACAAGTAGTTCGCGAACCGGTCCTTAATTGTCATGAGCACAGCTAGCAACATTCACAATCCTGGTGCTCACAACCCATCATTCAGTCAAGTTTTAGTTGGCACAATTAATTAACCAGCCACGACTCATGTTGTGAAATTGTAGCCATTGTCCATTAATCATTGATAAGTGATTCATTAACTTTCCCCACATAAAATGTCACTATAGTTTCTAGGTATGGCTAAGCAAAATCCTAAATAATCTAGCCAGATAAATAATTAAACATCCAGCTAGTCAATATTATTACCCAGGGTATCAAGGTAAAGGAATCAATATCGACATGGCCATAATAGTCAAGGATCATAGGATAGTAAATAAATACCCATATAATGACATTCAAAAGCGTTGCATGCAATATTGTTAAAACAAAACAGATTTCGCAAATGGGATCAACATGCTCAAGGAGATTGTCGTGTGACTTGCCTTGCAATCAAAAACGTCTTCAATTGCCCTTCTGAATTCTTCCGTAGACTCCGCAGTCTTCCGAACTGGCGACTATATACGTAACTACATGTAAAACGATAAAAATCCTAAGAAACTCCAAATAAATAGTACATAAAAATACATAAACAAGTAAATTATGATTTTAGATGAATTTAGGAAGAAGAACGGGTCGAATCGGAGTTCAAACGGAAAAGATACGGCTTTTGGAAGATTGAATTCGGAATGAATCCAAAAAGAATTGGAAAAGAATATTCTTAGGAATATTCTCTGGATTTTCGTATTAGAATAATTGTTTTGCATAAATGCTGACATGTGGGGTCCATGGTTAGTGACCAGGCGTACGGTGGACTTGGTTCATGGATTTAGGAATAGGAGGGGCCGGTGGACTGCTTAGGTGGCTAGGGCCGACGTGGCAACATCCGGAGAGACATGAATATCCGATGGCTCTGATCAAATCGGGTGGATCCAACTGCTGAGAGGGTTTCAGGTACTGTGCAAAGGGGTGTACTCGTCATACACAGCGGAGAGACACTGCCGATGGGGCCACACAGCAGCAACTCACGGCGAGGGCAAGCTCCTGCGCCATGGCAGGATGTGACGATGGGAGGCCGAAGCAGGGGAGAAAAGGCGCCAGCGGCGAGGTTGGCGCGGAGCCGAGGCGAGGGCGACGATAATCAACGGCAGTAGCCGACGGCGACGGGAGAAAACATCGGGGCACCGGGGAGGAGACGACGATGGCAGAACCGACGGTGATGACAATGATGAACAGGAGAAAAAGACGAGGCGCCGGTGTAGATGAGACGCGATGCCGACGACGACGATGGGGAAAGGACAGAGGCGCTAGAGGGGTACAGGCTCACCAGCGGCAAAATCGATGACGACGAGGACTGGCACGGCAGCTGGGGGACGCAGCGGCGCTTGGCGAATGCAACGATGACGGCGACGACTGTCTGGCAGTGGCGGCGGCACGGGGCAACGTGCGGAGCAGGCACAACGGCTGGCGGCTCGGGCGTGGCATCGCGGCATGCAGCAAGGCGACTCGACGATGGCGGCTACCTGGCAACGGGGAAGGGGAAATAAATTCCCATTTCAGAAGTCATAAATTCATCTCTGATCAGAAGTAAATAAATTCCCATTTCAAACATAATTAGATGGCCATGACTTATTTTGTAAGTAGCTAGGCATGTCTAAGCATATATACAAGTATATACCTTATAGCAAGCACTTAACAAGTACTTTTACCCATCCTAAGGTTACAAGTAGTAGATTATCAACATTTCAAGGTGGGTTATGTAGAAAGAGGGATTAACTACCATTGCCCACAATCTATATAATATACATAGCAAAATAACGATGCAAGTTAAAATGAAATCATTGATAATCCCAAAATTTAGGAGCAATATGTTCAAAGGTAGTGGGATTCTTGCCTTGATCTAGATTTGCTTCAGGTTCCTCAATATATTCTATCTCCTTGAACTACAAAGGCTCTTCCTCTAATTTAAGTTTTAAAGTTAAAGCAAAGTCAGTAAATAATGCAAAAATACAAAATGCTTTAGTACGTATGATTTTTGTGCAGTGATTTGGTACTGGTCTCAGATACTTTCTAGTGAAATTATTTTTATTTTTTTGCACTTACCATTTGTGAGATATGATTTTTGCAAGTTTTATGTGTCATCTTAAGAGTATAAAATTTGCTGGTAATTTGTGGTTTAGTTCTGTGTAAAATAGCTTTGTAAATGGAAAGTACTCATTTTTCTAAGAACTACAAAATTGGTTTGACATTTTTCTGAGCTAGAATGATTTTCTTATGAATTTTCTAGTTAAAAGTCCTATTTTCACCTTTTTTATTATCATAATTTTTAGGCAAGTTTTCTGTACAGAAAGTGCCACTTTTTAATTTACTAGATTGTAAAGAATAAAATTACAAAACAAACAAAACTGGTTTCACCCAATTTGGAGTTGTAATGAATTTTCTATGAATTTTTAAATTTAAACCTATTTTTTAGTGTAACAGAAAAAAGTTTCTTGATTTATATCTATTTTCTCAGATTTAAAATACAAGGGGTCCACCAATCAGTGTAACAACTTTTGCAAAAACGTACTCGGGCATTCCAGAAATCAACCCGCAGTCCTTAGGGGTCCACCGGTCAGTGAGAGCAGTTTTGCAAAAAGGTACTCGGACGTTTTAAACTCTTGCTGACAGTCGTCCGCACGCGCTAATCGTGTGGGGCCTGCTTGTCAGCGACTTGGGACAGAGTGCGCGTCGGCGAGCGCGTCCAGCAAACTTTGTGGCGGCGGCGACTGTGAACGGCGGTAGATCTCGTCGGGCTATCAAAAGAGAAAATGTTCTACAAGTCTTTGCGCATCCATCGAGGGTAGTCTTGCTAGCTGAGGTGGTCGGAATCGATGGCGACGATGGCGGAGGCGGCAAGTCGGCTCGGGTTGCATATGGACTTCGCTGTATATGCCAAAAAATGATGCATGCATGTGATGTCTAAAGTGCTAGGGAACTCACTGAAGCTTTTGGGTCACTCGGCAGAGCTGGAACGGCGGCGAGTGTGTCAGAAGAGATCTCACAGCGGCGGAGTGCTCTTGGTGATCGTCGACAGCTGGATCTGGGCCAAGGTCCAGGGAAGAGAAGTAGGCGTCAGCTTAGTGAGGTGCTGGGGTTGCTACAGACGCGAGGTATCGGAGCATGGCTAACCAGAGGAGGAGAAATCGACGGCGGCAGTAGTTTGCCAGAGAGGGAGAAGATGACCTCGATCTTGAGCTTCACTGCACGATATCCCGATTCCTTCTGCGAGTTGTCTTCTGGAAGTGAGGTGACGACGCTGGCGAGCTAGCTTGGTCTGCGGTGTACCGGATTGGCTGGAACGGCGACGGCGCTGTAGGGCAGAGAGCAAGGCATGGTGACTTCAACCGGCGATCTTGGGGATGCCGAGTACAAAAATGGAAAGATTAGAGGGTGGCGATCATGTTCCTGGAGTCGAAGAGGGATGGAGCTCACTGGAGAGGACTCGGGCTCGGTCGAACAATATCGGCAGTAGGGAAGATGAGCTCGCCGCCGGTGATCCTTGGGTTCTTCTTCGGATTTCTCGGTGGGAATGTGGTGAGGTAGGAGAGGAGAGGTAGCTGGCGCGGTTTTAGACGAAATGGTCGAGGTTTCCTAGAGTTGAGTTCATCTATGTGTCTCTGTGTGCTGTGAGGTTGAAGGAGGAGGTGTTGCCACGTTCTCTCATGCAATGCTGAGGTGCCCCAACTCTACAGTGACTGTAACGCCCCTCACCCGCTAACCCGTACAGGTCAGCAGAGGAGGAACGTCATTACCTGTAATACCTGTACCAGTCCCAGGAGACTAGCTGGTACATACAGGACATCGGTGGATCACAGCCAAACCTGCTTTATTTATTATACATAGTCTGCACATAAGTTGCAGCCTCGGACAGAACCCGAGACATGCAACGATACATTACAAAAGTAAGCGGCGGAAAATACACGGGTAGCCCTATACCCACAAGCAACGGCTTGGGGACCTAGACCGAAACTCTAAAACTCCTCATACTCGACTTGATCCTAGTAGAACTGGCTGAGGGTCGGGTCTTCATCTTCATAGGCTTCTGAGAGATGATAAGCAAGGGTGAGTACACGGGGTACTCAGCAAGTCACGGAAATTATGTGGCATGCAAGGCTTAGCAAGGAAGTTAGGATTATTTTCGCAAAGTGGTTTTCCAAGGTTTTGTGGTTTTAAAACTCTAAGTGTGCTCTTTAAGTTGTCGGAAAGAAGCTCACACTTCAATCCATTCCGTGAGTTGCTTTGCAACAACTCACCACATTTAAGTTAGTCGGGAAGAGACTCGCGTCTCGACCCATTCCACAAGTCAGAGACTTGTCACAAATCTCCGATTCGGAGCGTACCCTCCTCTGGTACCTCCATTTAGGTGGATTCTCTTTGAAAACTTGTCATTTAACTCAAACCTCTCAACTCCGGTGTCATCTAACACCCCGGGTCACACAGGCCCGTTTCAGGCCACACAGGCCATCCATCAGTCACACAGACCGATTCTGGGAACGATTCCCAACCCACAAAACAATTGCACAGATAATTGTAAAATAAAAATCTACGCTAGAGGAATCACTTCACATTGCCCGTAACCGTGGGTGCGGCTGTTTGAACAGTTCAGTTGATCTTTGCAAAGATTGCACGCTTTACCCACACGACGCGAGCTTAATTCCCACACTCGTCAGTGGGGAAGGTTCATGACAGGGCCTTTCCAAAGCCTTCCCAGGATAGCACGCTGCCCTATAAATGGGTGCTCACACTCAACCAAGTACCAGGAACTCATTTCCTGTACTCAGGGATGGGGGTATATCGCCCTTTTGGCACCCAGCCAGTCCCACATTTATTAGCAACCGAAAACCATTCTAGGAACACTAGTTACTCAGCCAGGGGTGTCCCATTCCACCCGTGTGGTCGCACTGTAACATGCTTAGTGCAATTCCTCAAGGAAACGGTCCTTAAAAGTCCGGAGAAGTCGGAGCCACACAGGCAGCGACGACCCATGGCCAAGTTTTATAAAACTATTTTATTTCGCAAACGCTCTCGACCAAGAGTGTCGAAGATTTGTAAACCATTTTATTTAAAACCCTAGTTTTTCCCATCGTCGTATTTTATTTTGGGTAAAAAAAAGGGTCATCGATATTCATACCCAAGTACGAACATCAAGATGACAGGGTTACAAAGGACAGGGCATCAATTTATTCAAGGCGGGTATATATGCAGCAAATAGGTTAGGCCGAACAGATTCGGTTGCGAGCTGTGGCCGAAAACAGTCGTGTTCCTATTTTATGCAAATTATTAAAAATAAAATAAATTTTAAATCATGGGTCCAACATGGTCAAGGGTGACTTGCCTTGCTCGAGGTTCTGCGGATCTTCGACAAAATCTTCTTCCGGCAACTCCTCGGGAACGGCCTCTAAGCATCACAAAAGAAAACACACAAAAACACCAAGAATCAGGACCTATTTTATACAACTAATAGTGCCAATGCGTAGATCTCAATTTTAGAAAAATTTTGAGAGTTGAATGGGCTCTAACGGAGTTACGGTTTAAAAGTTATGAATTTTCAAAGTTTGGGCTATTTTCTGAAAATAAAAAGGATTAAAATCATTTTTAGGAAAGAAAAGGAATAAAAGAAATTAAAAGAAAAGGGGATTAGAGGCTGACAGGTGGGGCCACTGGTTCAGAGAGAGAGAGAAAAGGACTGTGACTGACAGGTGGGGCCGGAAAACAGTAGATGAAAGAGAGAGAGACAGGGGCTGGCAAGTGGGACCGCAGGCTGGTACGGGATGGTGCCGACAAGCGGGGCCGGGCCACGCGGCGTCCACGTGGTTGCCACGTCGGCCTAGTCTGCCGGAGCAGCCATGGAGGAGAATCGATGGCCAACGATCGCCGGAGCGATCTCGCCGACGGCGGCGAGGATCGGCAAGCGGCCTACGGCTATGGGATGCGGAGACTACGGTGAGTCTTTTGAACGGCTTGGATTGGCACGGCGGTCACCGGAAGATGGTCAGCGACGGTCATCCCGAACAGGCGGCGGCGGTGGCGGAGGAGAGAAAAGCTTGTCGCCGGCGACCGTTTGGGCGGCGGATTGGCTCGGGATGGAGTGGTTTAGGTGCGGTATCACATGAGGAAGCTAGGGGAGGGAATTAATTTGCGTTTCACCTCCATTTATGGTGGATTATAGTGCGGCGGTGACGGCGGACGGCGGCGGTGGAAATTGGGCGTTTCGGGTTTAGGGGCTAATCGGCGGCGAGGGAGGACGGAGGAGGTTCCTGGTGGTGCTAGGAACTCGGCGGTGGCGGTGGTTTGGCTGGCGGTGGTCTGTAGCGACGATGGAAGCTTGGTCAGTGCTCTAATGGCGGCGGCGGAGAGAGGATCTCGGTGATCAGCTAGCTGGTGCTTTCTACTTGGTGACCGAAGGAAGGGGAGGGCTGCTTTATTTATAGGGGAGCTCCGGCGCTAGCAGACAGAGGACAGAGGCGGAGGAGGAAGGGATAAGCTCGAGCTCGGCCGACGAGGTGCTTCAATGGTGTCGGCCACTATGGCTTGCGTCATGAGCGGCGGAGGCAAAAACGAGACGGGGAAATGATGGTGAAGCGTTGGGACGCGGCACCCGTGCGTGCGCATCATCGCCCAAGGTTCGGCGCTGAGGATAAATAGCGGCGGCGGCTAGCCTTTTTGACCTCGAGCTCGCAGCGGTGACAGCGGGGCGTGTTTTGCGCCGAGCGGCGGGCGGCGGGGTTGATGATGATGTCTGCACAGTTTTAAGAAGCCGACCGGGCGATAAGGCGCGGGACAGAGAGGGAGAAGAGAGAGGGCTCAGGAGGATTCCAAAGAGGAGAGAGAGAGAAGACTAGCGGCGGAAGGAGGAAGAAGACGATGGCGATGACGGGACTGACAGGCAGGGTCAGGCGGCAACGTTGATCTCGGCCATCCACGTGGTTGCATCGGTCGGGCGAGAGCGGAGCAGAGACAGCGGTGGCTAACACGCGGGGCCCACAGGGATTAAATCCCACACGCGTGCGCCCGCGCGGGCCGAGCAGGCCGCGCAAGGAGGAAACAGGGATGGGCCAAAAGGAAGGAGGTCGGCCCGACCAGCACAGTAGGGTTTAATCTTTTCTAGAGATTAATTTGAATAGGCTTTGAAGGTTTTGATTTTTGAAACTGGTTCAAATGGGGGTTTAAAAATTTTGCAAAAATTTTGGGGAGTTCTATAGAGGCTTATAGGGTTGTTTTTAAATATTTTTAACAATTTTCTTGAGATCACATATGGCACAAAAATTCCAAATCGATTAAAGAGCCAAAATTTTGAATTTAGCTTTTTATTAAATTATTTTTGCACAAAGAGAAAAATGCGATCATTACAGTGACTATGGTGGGTCCCACATGTAAGAGAATATTATGCTATACAATTTTTGCTAGAGTTACTCCATGACTAGTGGGCCTTTGTGGTTAATTCCTAGGGAAACAGGAAGAGTATGGGTAGGATTTAGGTGGAACACACTGTCTCAAGACTTGCAGAGGCTTACAGGTGGGCCAGGGTCTTGTGGGGTCCACATGGCAGTGACAAAACAGAGAAGAATTCTCTAGAACCTTCTCTAGAGACTAAGTAAAATAGAGTAGTTGGAGGTCACTTTGATCTAGCTGTTTGACTGATCTACATTATGGGCAAAATCATGAAAAAATTACTGTGGGCAGTAGGTGGTATTGGCTAGCTCTGTGCCAAATTTCAAAGTTGTGGGACTTGTAGATTTCTCCGGAGAAAATGGCAAATTCGACCAAAATTCAATTTCTGCTGTGCACTAGTCTGAGTCAGTGAGCTGGGGCCTATTATTTTATGTGCAAGCTTTGTGAAAGAAGCTTTGATATTTTTACTGTAAATAGTTCATGAAATGACCCAATTTCTGGAAAATTTTGGTAAGAAGGTGAGTGGTGAATTTATTTTAGAAAAAGTATCAATTGGTTGTCTGCTAGGGAAAAAGTTCTCTGTTTTGCTGAATCAAAAATATTTGTTTGAGACACTTATTGAATTGATAAATTTTGGTAAAAATTACTGGAGATAGAGGAGGATGTGATTAACCTGCTGACCGAATTTCATAGCTAGAGGTTATCTGGTTTATCTTTGGTGAATTTGCAAAGTAAGGATAGTGACCCAGTTTTTCCTGCAATCTAAATTAATTCCCTAGACCTTTTCTCCTATCATTTTATGTGGTTCCTTTAGGAGATAAATTAAATCAAAATATTCAGGCATATGTTCCTAGTATGAAAATGCAAAAGCTCAATCAAAACATGGAAAAAGTTGTTACGCTAGCATAAGAGATGTATTTTCATTGCCTCCCGCTTTTCATACATCACTTTTATTTCTTTACCATTTTTTTGGGTATGTTACAGGAAATTATTTTGCAGAGGTCAATAGATCAAAATATTCAAGCATAATTGAACTTCCAAAATATGTGGATATTTTGGAGATGCGGGAAATTAGAATATTTTCCTAGGAACTAGAAAATGGAATATTCCGAATAAAGTATTTCGGAATTAGGGAATTGACGAGTGTGTTTTATTGGGACAGGAATTTGGAGAAATCCCAGACGATTGGAGATTTGGATTTATTTCGACAGAAAAGAGGTTTAAGAGAATATCTGGGATTTATCTCAAAGGGGAATATAGATATTTTGAATACAAAGGATCTCGGATTGTGAGTCCAAAAGAGTTCTAGGGTTTCAAAAATGAATAAATCCGGTAACACCGGATTTAGTTTTCTGAGGTGACTTTAGGGTTCTGGGAATGACACAAAACCCTAGAAGAAAAAGGGAGTCAGAGTTCACGATGAACGAGGAGAATTCAAAGGACTAAATCAGGAACGACCCGAACAAGGGAAAGGAACAGGAATTTGTTTATATCTATTTAATTACTTTAGTGATCTTTATAGCATTAAAATTAATTCTGTAGTTCCGAAAAATCCGAGAAAATTTCAGAGAGTTTATTCAATCATGGGGAATTTACCAGAAGTAAATGCCACCACGAACACAAAGAATTTATTATTATAAATACTCAAACGCTTAAAATACTCCGACAAAACCGCTGGAATATAAAAGCATCCAAGTATTTATTTAAAGATTTAAACTCGGGATTTTTAATATTTAAAATTTCAAAATTTTATTCAAACTCTTTTCTCAAACAAAAATTTTCTAGTGTATTCCTGTATTTCCATTTACCCACGATAATTTTTAATTAAAACGATTTTCAGGGCGTTACATATACTACTTGGGGATGGCTAAAAGGTTAAAGATCTTTGACTTTATGTTTAATTGTTTCACAATTAAGCACAAAGTCGGGGCTACACCTAAGAGGTGCGCCTATTCGACACACACTATTCATATTCTTCTATGAAGCCATTTATAGCCTCGTTGCCAGCTGACATGAAGCAGGACTCGGGAGAAGAAGCACTCGGACAATGAGTACTCGGGAGCAAAGCACTCGGAAATCTCTTCACCATGGAGGATGTGCACTCGGCATCAACTATGACTCAACTAATAAGGTCTCAGGGGCTACTGTGGAGGCCATGGGCCCCGAGTACCTCAAGAAAGGCAATTACGGCCACTCGGACAGAGGGTGGGCCGGTCCCTACAATTGGAGATAGAGTAGCACTCGGCTTCATATTACCTTGCATGACAAGGAAAGTGATATAATCCTAGCTGGACTCTCTATGTACTAATAAGAAAAGCCCTTGGTCGTATCCGCTTGGATTTCTTACCTTGTAACCCTCATATAAGAAGGGATAGGAAGCCCCTAGGGCATATGATAATCTCACCAGAGAAACCTCAAAGGCAATACACCACAACTGGACATAGGGTATTACCTCATCTCGAGGGCCTGAACCAGTATAAATTGTTTCGTGTTCCTTTGCAATCCATCAAGTTTAGGTCTCATGAGTAGCCCTATATTCTTATTGCCGATACAAAACATCGACTCTCTTCCTGGTGTAAAAAAATTACTTTAGCTAGCCTCTCTATCTGTCCCTTCCACTCCGTGGAAGAGGTGAGAGTATTTTTTTACCTCAAGAGGAGAGGGCGGGGGGGAGAGGAGGGGAGGGCAGGGGAATTTTTTTTACATCAAGAGGAGAGGGAGTAGGAGAGGGGATAAATTTTTTAGGCGGAAGGGTGAGTATTTTTTTTTTTTACATTCAGAGAGAGTGAGCGGGTGAGGTGCGAGAGGGGACAGGTGGAAAGCCAGGAGTGGGGAAGGAGCAGTAGGGGACAGGCTAGAGAGCCAATACAGAGCAGGAGAAGGGAGGGGAGTGGGACGTGCGCGTCTCAAGCGCGCTGTTTAGGCTAAACAACGTGTTGGGTGATGTATAATAGTGGGAGCAGTTATGCCTATATATCACGATTTAAGATAGGTTTCAGCCGAGACATGATCCCATAGGATTATTTTCCATCGGTTGCAGGAGGTGTTCATCGAAAAATAATATGGTACGCATGTACATCCTAGGTCATTTCCAAAGTGCTAATATATGGTTCTTAACATGTCCATATAATTAAGCATCTATCTAAGAACCATCTCCTACAATTCAAGCATATCCTTAGTTGATGCTTACATTAATAAATTAAGGTCTAGCTAGGCAAATTGACAGAAAAAGTATTTGGCTAGTTTTTTTTAGTGCTTAGGAAATATAGCTAGCAAATAGTTAGCTAGCCATATGATCATTTGGTTAACCGGATTTGGCTAGTCTCTTTTAGATGCTCTAAGTACATCCATTAGGGATGACCTTATAACGGCTTGAAATTTATTAGAGAGAAGGAAAGCCTCAAGCATCAAGACATGCGTCTCTAAGATATGTGATTTGTAATCCTAAAATGTTGGAGTATTGACAGATTTTATTTCTTCCCCAGCTCGCTTGTTGAGGGAGTGAGTAGGAGGGATGCATTCATGGAACTACAGATACTAGGATAGGTGCAGTGCGTCTCCCATAGAGTATTACTCTATCTACTGTTATCGTGATAAATAAAATGGTACATATGGATTTAGAGTTGTATTTGCGATATAAGCGAAGTTTGCGCTAAATTCTGTAACCCAAGCTATGCCTTAAAAGGGACATGGTACCAGGGGCGGAGCTACAGCCAACCATCGCTGTCAGCTGCAACGACGATTTGGCCATAAACTCTTATACCCATATGTTTATGACATGTTTATGGCCAACATTATGTTAACTATTGTCACACCCTGAAAACTGCTTTAATAAAAAAATTGTTATTGGGTAAATGGAAATACAAGAATACACTGAAAAATTTTGTCTGTGGAAGTGTTTGAATAAAATTTTGAAATTTCCAATATTAAAAATCCCAAGTTCCAATTTTAATTAAATACTTGGATGTTTTTATATTGCTGGAGTTTTGTCGGAATATTTCAAGTGTTTAGGTATTTATAATATTAAATTCTTCGTGTTTTGTGGTGGCATTTACTTGTGGTAAATTCCCTATGAATTAATAAACACTCTAAAATTTTCTCGGAATTTTCGAAACTCTAGAATTAATTTTAATGGGATCATTTCAGTAATTAAATAAATATAAAATAAATCTATTTTCTTTTCCCCTGTTCGGGTCGTTCCTGATTCAATCCTTTGAAGTCTCCCCGTTCATCATGAACTCTGACTCCCTTTTTTTCTAGGATTTTGTGTCGCTCCTAAAACCCCAAAGCCTCCTCGGAATCTCAAATCCGAAGTTCTCGGGTTTAGTATTTTCCGAAACCCCTTTTCTGTACAAATCCAAATCTCCAATCATCTGAGATTTCTCCAAATTCCTATCCCAATAAAACACTCTTGTCAATTCCTTAATTTCGAAATATTTACAATACTCGGAACATTCCATTTTTCCAGTTCCCGCGAAAATACTCTAATTTTCCACATCTCCAAAATATCCATATATTTTGGGAAGTTCAATTATGCCTCAAATATTCCAATCACTCGACCTCTGCGAAATAAGTTTCAATATTCTAATATCCTCCATTTTCTGATCCCCGAAATATTCCTCCATTCTCTAATCCTCGCCAAATATTCTTTGATTTCCATATATATATATATATCCCAATATTCGTGGCACTCCAAAATTCCGAACTTTTCCCCAATTTTCAATATTCCTAATTATCCTTTAAATCCTAAAATTTAAATTCTAAATTTGGAGAATTTTCAAAGAAATCCCCAAAAATCCCCACCTTTTCTCCCTCTTTTCTCCTTTTTCTCCTTCCAGTTTTTCTTTCTCCTTTCTTTTTTTTGTTTTTTTCTTCTTTCCGATTTCCTCCTTCCTGGTCATCGTCTTCTCTGGTTCTCTCTCTCTCTCAGATAGCCAGCCCTGCGGCTGCCCCTGCTCCTGCTCCTGCCCCTGCTGCCCCTCCGCCCGGCCCGACCCGGCCTGCGCGCCTCCGGCCCCCGCGCGTCTGCCACCTCCCATCCCTGCCTGGCCCAGCGCCTCCCCTCGACCTCAGCCCACCGCTGCTCCGCCGCTCGGCCCAGCCAGCCACGTCGCGTAGCCTCACTCAACCGCCTCCCACGGCCGATGCCGCCAAAACCGTCGTGCCGTCCCGGGACTTTGGAGTCCAGCACCGCCTACCTTATCTCCTCCCTCCCCTATAAGAAGCACGGCCACCTGCCTCTCTTGCCCATGCGCCACCGTCGTCTGGAGCCGTATCCGCCGCCACCCGAGCCATCCCTGCTCTGCTTGCTCGTCGCCACCGCTAGACGCTGCTGCCGAGGTCGTTGCCCCTATGCCCCGCTGCTTGGACAACACCGCCGCCGTCGTCGTCTTTGATCCCTAGCACTGCCCCTTGCCCCTGCCCGTGCTCCATCGCTGCTCTGCACTGCCAACGCCAACGGATCTCCCTGGGCCACTGCCTCCGGCTCCCTGTGTCGTCTTCGCCTCTGCCTTCGCTGCCGACGTGGGTGAGCACCCCTTCCTCCCCCTGGTGCCTCGCATCGTTGCCGATGTTGTCATCTACCCGGAGCCCGATTCCCCTCTCCACCCCGCCGGCTCGCCGCCGCCTGCCCCCATCAGTCTGTCATCGCCGTCCCGGCCGCCGCCAAGTCATCCTCCGCCGCCGCCCCCGTCATCGACCCGGCACCGCGCCATCCTCCCTGCCATCGATGTCGACGCGCTGCAGAGCTTCTCTTCTGCCACGCCATGGCCGCATGCTCCTATTCGAGCCAGCCATGGGCCACTGCCATGTGGGCTCGGCACTTTCCTCTCTTCTATGTCAATGACGACTGGGCCCCACACTTTTAATCCCGTGACATCTCGACCATCCGATTCCCTAAAGTCAAGCCAAGTCGTTGGATCTCAATTAAAAACCCTGCGTCCACCTTGTCCATTCGATCTATCCTGATCAAATCCGAACCATCGGATTCCAATAACTCAATCTAGAGCCACATCATCCCTAGCAGTCGAGTCATCAATCCACCTCAGCTGCCACTTCGGACGCCACCTCAGCCCTAACAGCCATCTCATCGCCACGTGTCGCCAAGTCATCAGTCCACCACAGGCATCTACCCTTCGGCTCTATGGACTTAGTCCATTCTAAACCCAGTCTATGACAGTGGATCCTACCTCAATTTCCTATACAAAAGTAATTCCTTCAATAATTAATTTCGAAGAAATATTCCCGAGAATATTCCTTTTCCTTTTCTATCGGATTTATTCTAAATTCAATCTTCCGAAAGCCATATCTTTTTCGTTTGAACTCCGATTCTACCCGTTCTTCTTCCTAAATTCATCTAAAATTATGATTTACCTGTTTATGTACTTTTATGTACTATTTATTTGGAGTTTCTTAGGGTTTTCCTCGTTTTATGTGTAGTCAGTCGCTTCGGCCGATTTGAAGGGAAGCGTGAAGCCTGCGGAAGAGTTCGGAAGATTTGCTAGACGTTTTCTTTTGCAAGGCAAGTCACATGACAATTTCCTTGAGAATGTTGATCCCATTTGTGAACATTATTTTATTTTAAAATTATTGCATGAAATGTTTTGGAATGATATTATTACGGGTAATTATTTAATAGACAACATTCCTTGATATTTATGGCTGTTTTGTTATTGTTATCTATACCTTGATACCTTGGGTGAATAATACTGACTAGCTGGATGACTATTTAATGGTCTAGCTAGATTATTTAGGATCTGCTTAGCACTGCATGGAAACTTTAACGTCATTTTATGTGCGGAAACAATTCAATCATCAATGACCCTTTAATGTTAAATGGCTATATTTTCACGACTATGGTCGTGGCTGGTTAATTAGTTATGTCAACTAAAACTTGACTGAATGGTGGGTTGTGAGCACTAGGATTATAAATGTTGCTAGCGGTGCTCATGACAGTTAAGGACCGGTTCGTGGATTACTTGTTGCAAAGCAATATCCGTACTAACCACAAGCCAGCATGGGCAACGGCTGGACTCGTAGTGTAGCATGTCCCAGCAGGAGACGCCATGGTGTGTTTAGTTGATAGGTGGTAGTATCAATAAATTCACAATGTCAGTGCCAATAAGACCATATGTTTGAGAACCAAGAGTTTCTCTAGCCTGGAGGTTGGGCCACCTCTACTAGGGACTTGGCGGGTGGTCATTCTGTTGGGCGTGTTATGCGAAGGGTCATGTCACAATCTCTATTCGTGTACTTTTGAGTATCGTGACGCATAGCTGATATGATGTTGAGATTGTGTCTTGTGGGTAAATTTGTACACCTCTGGTCAGAGTAAAAGTGTTCAAATAGCCGTGCTCGCGGTTAATGAGCGAGCCTAGCAATATTTTTTGTGATTAGTCCCATGCTATTTATTAATGGAAATAAATGATGGAACTTGATAGCTCCAGTTTGGAGAGTTATGGAATGGGCCTGAACTGCGTTGGAGCGTTGTTCAGTGGTTGATTCAATATTGATTAATGATTAAACTATACAGTTTTTCAATGCTTTTAAATGCAAATGTTTTAAATGTTGTTTATGCTAAGAAGCCATATTGTGCCTTTCTTTTGGATTTCTGTTGCATTATTTTGCATTCCTTAGTGTGGCTTGTTGAGTACGGTAGGTGGTACTCAGTCTTGTTATATCAATCATCAGAGTGAAGCTTTGCAAGGAGGAGAAGTTGGTGTTTGGCTTATACCCCAGTTGAGCTGCCTGTGGCTTAGCGCTGAAGCTACGCTAGGTGTTTCGTTCCGCTACTGTTTTCTTCTGTGTAAGAACTAAGTATCTCTTCTGTAAGTATTTATCGTTATCTCATTTTTGGTTATATTTATCAAATTGTCGGTTTATGTATCTCGGCTGATTCCTGGATGAGGATTTATTGCACAAATTAGCTTTGGAAATTCTAGTGAATTTCTGAGCGTGACAATTATGTTCACTAATGGACGCTGTCAGCCAACCATCGCTGTCAACATAATTGACACCGGTAAAAAAACATCATGACATCGGCAGCCCAACAGCAGGCACCCACCACCCAGCGTCCCAACCCATTGGCAATTATCCAATCTGCCATAGTGCCATTCACGTGGCCCATAAATCCATAATCTCAGTGTGGTCCATAAATCCATTCACGTGGCTGTAACGCCCCTCTCCTGTTAACCCGTACAGGTCAACAGAGGAGGAACGCCATTACCTGTAATACCTGTACCAGTCCCAGGAGACCAGCTGGTACATACAGGACATCGGTGGATCACAGCCAAACCTGCTTTATTTATCATACATAGCCTGTTCATAAGTTGCAGCCTCGGACAGAACCCGAGACGTGCAACGATACAGTACAAAAGATTGCAGCGGAAAATACATGGGTAGCCCTATACCCACAAGCAACGGCTTGGGGACCTAGACCGAAACCCTAAAACTCCTCGTACTCGACTTGATCCTGGTAGAACTGGCTGAAGGTCGGGTCTTCATCTTCATAGGCTTCTGGGAGTAAATTAGCAAGGGTGAGTACACGGGGTACTCAGCAAGTCACAGAAATATTGTGGCATGCAAGGCTTAGCAAGGAAAGGTTAAGGTTATTTTCGTAAAGTGATTTTCAAAGGGGTTTGAGGTTTCAAACTCTAAGTGTGCTCTTCAAGTTGTCGGAAAGAAGCTCACGCTTCAATCCATTCCGTGAGTTGCTTTGCAACAACTCACCACAGTTAAGTTAGTCGGGAAGAGACTCGCGTCTCGACCCATTCCACAAGTCAGAGACTTGTCACAAATTTCCAATTTCGGAGCGTACCTTCCTCTGGTACCTCCATTTAGGTGGATTCTCTTGTTCTCATTCCATTTTCAACTCAAACAACCAAACTCCGGTGTCATCCGACACCCCGGGTCACACAGGCCCGTTTCAGGCCACACAGGCCATCCATCAGTCACACAGACCGATTCTGGTCACGATTCCCAACCCGCAAAACAATTGCACAGATATTTGTAAATAAAAGTCTACGCTAGAGGAATCACTTCACATTGCCCATAACCGCGGGCGCGGCTGTTCGAACAGTTCGGTTAATCTTTGCAAAGATCGCACGCTTTACCCACACGACGCGAGCTTACTTCCCACACTCGTCAGTAGGGAAGGTTCGCGACAGGGCCTTTCCAAAGCCTTCCCAGGATAGCACGCTGCTCTATAAATGGGTGCTCAGACTCAACCAAGTACCAGGAACTCATTTCCTGTACTCAGGGACGGGGGTATATCGCCCTCTTGGCACCCAGCCAGTCCCACATTTATTAGCAACCGACAACCATCCTGGGAACACTAGTTACTCGGCCAGGGGTGTCCCATGCCACCCGTGTGGTCGCACTGTAAAATGCTCAGTGCAATTCCTCAAGGAAACGGTCCTTAAAAGCCCGGAGAAGTCGGAGCCACACAGGCAGCGACAACCCCCGACCAGGTTTCACAAAACCATTTTATTTCGCAAACTCTCTCGACCAAGGGTGTCGAGGATTTTGTAAATCATTTTATCAAAACCCTAGTTTTTCCCATCGTAGTATTTTATTTTGGAAAAAGGGGGTCATCGATATTCATACCCAAGTACGAACATCAAGATGACATGGTTACAAGGGACAGGGCATCAATTTATTCAAGGCGGGTAAAATGCAGCAATTAGGTTAGGCCGAACAGATTCGGTTACGAACTGTGGCCGAAAACAGTCGTGCTCCTATTTATGCAAATAGATTTTAAATCATGGGTCCAACATGGTCAAAGGTGACTTGCCTTGCTCAAAGTCCTGCGGGTCTTCGACAAAGTCCTCTTCCGGCGACTCCTCGGGAACGGCCTCTATGCGACGCAAAAGAAATCAAGCAGAACACCAAAAATCAGAACCTATTTAATACAACTAATCAGTGCCAATGCATAGATCTTAATTTTAGAAAAATTTTGAGAGTTGAATGGGTTCAAACGGAGCTATGGTTTAAAAGTTATGAATTTTTAAAGTTTGATCTATTTTCTGAAAATAAAAGGATTAAAAAAAATTATTTTAGGAAAGAAAAGAAATAAAAGGAAAAATAAAAAGGAATAGGCTAGGGGCTGACAGGTGGGGTCCCTTGGGTCAGGAGGGAGAGAGTAGCACTAAGGCTGACATGTGGGGTCCAGGTACTACAGTGAGGAAGAGAGAGGAACAGGGGCTGGCGAGTGGGACCAGGATGACAGAGAAAAGAGAGAGACTCGGACTGGGGCACGGGTTGGAGGGGCACGGGCTGGAGGGGCACGAGCACGGCCTGGGGGGGCACGGGCACGGCCTGAAGGGCACGGGATAGAGGGCACGGGCACGGGCTGGAGGGCACGGGTTGGAGGGGCACGGGCACGGCCTGGGGGCACGGGCACGGCCTGAAGGGCACGGGATAGAGGGCACGGGCACGGGCTGGAGGGCACGGGTTAGAGGGCACGGGCACGGGCTGGAGGGCACGGGTTGGAGGGGCACGGGCACGGCCTGGGGGCACGGGCACGGGAGGATGGTCGGCGACGGTGTACCAGAGACCGCGACGGCGGCGGAGGGAGGACGCCGCCTGCTACCATTTGGACAGCGGAACGGTTTGGAAAGGGTTGGTTTGAGTTCGGCATTTCTTGAAGAAGAGCTGGGTGGTAGTTAATTTGGTTTTACCTTTGTCTATGGTGGATTACAGTGCGGCGGCGACGACGGACGGTGGCGGTGGAATTTGGGCGTTTCAGGTATAGGGGTTAATCGATGGCGAGAGAGGGCGGAGGAGGTTCGGTGTGGCTCCGGGAACTTGGTGGCGGTGGTGGATTGGTCAGTGGTGATCGGTAGTGGCGGTGGGAGCTCGGTCAGTGCTCTAATGGCGGCGGTGGAGAGAGGTTGTCGGTGTTTGGCTTGCTGGGGCTTGTTGCTTGGTGTCCGAAAGAAGGGGGAGGGCTGCTCTATTTATAGAAGAGCTCCGGCGTTAGCGGACCGAGGGTGGAGGCCGGGAGGAGATAAGCTCGAGCTCGATTGGCGAGGCGCATCAATGGCGCCGGCCCACTGTGGCTCGCGTCATGGGCGGCGGCGGCAAAGATGGGACGGGGACAAGGTGATGAAGGGCTAGGACGAGGCACCCGGGCGTGCGCATCGTCTCCGAGGTTCGGTACCGAGAGAGGGGAGGGAGAGAGCGGCGGCGGCGGCTAGCTTTTTGACCGCGAGCTTGCAGCGGCGATGGCGGAGCGTGTTTCGCGCTGAGCAGCGGGCGGCGTGGTGAATGATGTTGTCCGCGCGGTTTTAAAGGCCGACCGGGCGGTAAGGCTCTGAACAGAGAGAGCACAGGGAGCGGGTTCGGGAGATTTCCAGAGGAAGCGCGATCGGCTGGAGGAGGAAGAAGGTGAGGTCGACGACGGGGCTGACAGGCGGGGTCGGGCGGCAGCGTTGATCTCGGCCGTCCATGCAGCTGCATCGGGTGGCTGAGACAGCGAGCGGGGCGAGGGCGGCTGACACGCGGGGCCCGTGAGGATTAAGTCCCCGCGCACGCGCCAGCGGCCGAGCAGGCCGATAGAGAGGAAAACAGGAGTAGGCCGAGATTGAGAGAAGGGGGCCCGACTCGAACAGTAGAATTTGATCTTTTCCAGAGATAAATTTGAATAGACTTTTGAAGGTTTTGATTTTTGAAACTGGCTCAAATGGGGTTTAAAAATTTTGCAAAAATTTAGGTGGCTTCTACAGAGGTTCTAGGGCTGTTTTGAATATTTTGAGGATTTCTTGAGATCACACATGGCACAAAAATTCTAAGTCGATTAAAGAGCCAAATTTTTGAACTTAGCTTTTTATTAAATTAGTTTTGCACAAGAGAAAATTGTGATCATTACAAATCTACCCCCCTAAAGAGAATCTCGACCCGAGATTCCGAAGCTAAGCGAACAACTCAGGGTATTCTAACGCGAAGGTGGTCTTCTCGCTCCCACGTGGCTTCATCTCTGAGTGATTGCTCATTGGACTTTGTAAAACTTGGTCGAGGTTCTTCGCGTACGTCTCTCGGCTTCTTCTAGGATGCAGACTGGTCGTTCTTCATACGTCAAGTTCTTGTTCAGCTCGATGCCTTCGAGAGGAACTTGTTCTTCGGGTACGCGAAGGCACTTCTTCAATTGAGAGACATGGAATACATTGTGTACGTCTGCGAGTTCAGGGGGCAACCGTATTTGGTAGGCAACTTCTCCTCGTCGAGCGGTGATAGGATAGGGGCCGATAAATCTAGGGGCCAACTTTCCTGCCATGCCGAATCTCTTCATTCCACGCAACGGGGATACCCTTAGGTATACATGGTCTCCGATTTCGAACTCTAGGTCGCGGCGTCGGTTGTCGGCGTAACTCTTCTGTCGGGATTGGGCGACCTTCAGATGTTCTCTTATTACCTTTACTTTTTCTTCTGCATCTTTTAGGAGATCGGGTCCAAATATTTGTTTCTCCCCTACATCAGTCCAACAGAGCGGGGTACGGCACTTACGTCCATATAACGCCTCATTTGGGGCCATCTTGATGCTGGCCTGATAGCTATTATTATAAGAGAACTCAGCGTAGGGTAGGCAAAGGTCCCATGTCCCTACGAAGTCTAGGGCACATGCTCTCAACATATCTTCCAAGATCTGGTTCACCCTTTCAGTTTGTCCATCTGTTTGGGGGTGATATGCAGTACTGAAGTGGAGATGGGTTCCCAAGGCTTCATGTAGTTGTTCCCAGAACCTTGAGGTAAATTGGGTACCTCGGTCTGACACAATCTTTTTGGGAACTCCGTGCTGGCATACTATTCTGGCCGTATATAATTCTGCTAGTTTCTTTCCTGTGTAAGTGGTCTTAACGGGTATGAAGTGGGCTACCTTGGTGAGGCGATCTACGACCACCCAAATCGAGTCATACCCATTGGGCGTCCTTGGTAAGCCTGTTATAAAATCCATTCCGATTTCTTCCCACTTCCATTCAGGAATTTTCAAGGGTTGTAGTAATCCTGCGGGCTTTTGGTGTTCTGCTTTAACCCTTTGACAGATATCGCACGTGGCGACATATTCGGCGACATCTCGCTTCATCCCGGACCACCAATAATGTTGCTTAAGATCCTGGTACATCTTCGTACTGCCAGGATGTATGGAGTATGCGGATTCGTGGGCTTCCTTGAGGATAAGGTTCCTTAGTTCTTTGTTATAGGGTACACATATTCTCTTTTTACTCCATAGGGTTCCTTGTTCATCTATCGAGAATCCAGGAGCCTTGTCTTGAGATATTCTCCTTAATGGCATTGATTTCTTTATCCCTTTTGAGCTTCTCGAATTAGACTTTCCAGGGTAGGTTGGACTACCAAAGTGGCGAGTGTCCTTGGTTTACCATGGTCATTCGGAATTTTCGGAGCTCATAGCACAACTCTGGCCGTGGTGGCCGCGTCAAGGCGGAGTTGCAATAGCTTTTTCGACTTAAGGCATCGGCCACTACGTTGGCCTTTCCAGGATGATAGTGTATTCCAAGATTATAATCCTTTAATAGTTCCAACCATCTTCTTTGTCGTAGGTTGAGCTCAGTCTGAGTGAATATATATTTTAGGCTCTTATGATCAGTGTATACTTCACACCGATTGCCGATCAAGTAATGCCTCCATATTTTTAGGGCATGAATTACGGCGGCTAGCTCCAAGTCGTGAGTAGGGTAATTCATCTCGTGCGGCCGTAATTGCTAGAGGCATAGGCTACTACTTTTCCTTCTTGCATTAATACACATCCGAGCCCTTGCCGAGAGGCATCACAGTATATTTTGAAATCCTTCCAGATATCTGGCAGGGTTAGGACAGGGGCATGTGGTCAATCTTTTCTTTAACTCTTGAAAGCTTTTTTCACAAGCCGTTGTCCATTCAAACTTCTTTTCCTTTTTCAGTAGCTCGGTCATGGGCCTTGCTATCTTAGAGAATCCTCGATGAATCTTCGGTAATATCCAGCTAGGCCTAAAAAGCTTCTGATTTCGGTGACCGAGGTTGGAGATTTCCAAGCAAGGATGGTCTCGACCTTGCTTGGGTCTACTTCTACTCCTTGAGCTGAGATGATGTGCCCAAGAAAAGCCACTCGGTCCAGCCAAAACTCGCACTTCGAGAATTTGGCATATAACTGATGTTCTCTTAATTTCCCTAGGACCAACCTTAAGTGCTCAGCATGTTCTTGCTGGTCCTTGGAGTAGATGAGGATATCATCTATGAACACCACGACGAACTTGTCGAGGTACTCCATGAATATCTTATTCATTAAGTTCATGAAGTACGCCGGGGCATTGGTGAGTCCGAACGACATCACCGTATACTCATACAGGCCATATCTTGTGGAGAAAGCAGTTTTAGGTATATCTTGTGGTCTAATCTTCAATTGATGGTATCCGGTTCTCAAATCTATCTTAGAGAACACGGCAGCTCCTTTGAGCTGATCGAACAGGTCATCGATCCGAGTAACGGGTATTTGTTCTTTATGGTCACCTCGTTCAAGGCTCGGTAGTCTACGCACATCCGTTGAGTTCCATCCTTTTTCTTAACCAGGAGCACTGGGGCTCCCCACGGGGATGTGCTGGGTCTGACAAAGCCTTTGGCCTCCAATTCTTCTATTTGCCTCTTAACTTCGGCTAGTTCATTTGGCGGCCATTCTGTATGGTCGCTTGGATATGGGTGCGGTTTCTGGTGCCAATTCAATGGAGAACTCTATTTCCCGATCTGGTGGCATCCCGGGGAGTTCTTCAGGGAACACATCGGGGTACTCACTTACAACAGGCACCTTTTCCAGGCTAGTAGCCTGAAGGCTAGCCATAATTGGTCTAGTCTTTTGGGTTCCTGAAGGGGTGAACTTCACTTCTTGCCCATTGGGTCTTGAAGGGTTATGGTTTTGTCGGCACAGTCTATTTGCCTTGGTGTTCAGCCAACCAGTCATTCCTAGGATTAAGTCTAGTTCTTGGGATTCTAGAATGATGGGGTCGGCTAGAAATTGAACCCCTTCTATTTCCAGGGTTCTTTCGGGCACGATAGATTTGACCGCATCTCCCTTCCTGGGGAGAGTACGATCATCGGTACCCTCAAGTCTCGAGTTTCCCAACCATGTTTGTTCACCAAAGCTCGAGAGATAAACGAATGGGAAGCTCCCGAATCGAACAAAACAACTGCAGGTACGGAGTTAAGGAGAAACGTACCCATGCGCACGTCTGGGGCCTCCTGAGCTGTATCTGCTTGGATATGGTTCACTCGGCTCTTCCAAAGGCTGGAGTCGTGCGGGAAGCTTGCCCGCTTGCTTGTGGAGCGGTCCTTCCAGGTGCAGGTGCAGGGGCTCTCCGGTACTGATGTTGGATCTTGTCGGCACAGAGCCTTCCTTGTTTTTAGGGCAGTCTTTGGCGAAATGCCGTAATTCTGACAGGCGTAGCATCTTATTCCCCCAAGATTCGTCGGGTTCCTGGCTGGGGCATTTGTTGGGGTAGGGTTACTTCCCTAGAGCCTGAGGTGAAACACTCGGTCGTGGTTGTTGTGGCATTGGTGGGCGGAACATGTTTCCAGTGGGTCGACTGTATTGTGGGACAGCCGGACGATATTGGGTCGGCGGAGCCATTCTCGGTCGTTGCCCACACGAGGGTTAAACCCAGGACGAGTCATTTTCCTTTTTCGATAGTCCTCAGCTTCCTTGCGGGTGTCTTCTACCATCAAGGCTTTGTTAATCATCTGCTGGAAGTGGGGAAATCATGACTTATAAGTTGAATTCTTATCCCACATTCATGCCCTTAAGAAAGCGTCGGATCTTCTTCTTGTCTGTGTTGACTTCCTCGGTGGCGTACCGAGCCAACTTATTGAAGCGGCTCAAGTACTCATTTTATGCTTGAGGATCCCTGCTTGAGTTGCTCGAACTCACTCTTTTCATATCAATGAGGCTTTCGGGCACATGGGTTGCCCGGAAGGCGGTTGCAAATTCATCCATGTGATGGTAGAGGAATCCTCATGGGCAGCGCAGTAATTATCCCACCAATCTGCGGCGGGTCCTCTTAGTTGGTGTGCTGCGTAAAGCCTCTTCTCAATGGGTGTGCATTGGATCAGGTTAAGCTTTCGTTCTACGTCTTTGAGCAATCATCAGCTTCTATTGGCTCAACGGTCTGGGAGAACTCCGGAGGATGGGATCGAAGGAACTCCGTAAGCTTAGCCTTCCATTTTGTGGAGCTGGTGGGGCTTGCGGAGGATTTTGCTGGAGCATGGCTATACTCTGAGCTATGCCCTGTAGAATCTGGGTTTGTATGGCTAAGATCTGTTGTGGGTCGATGTTAGTGGCGGGGGTGGTGGTAGGTCTGGTTGGACTGGGTCGGGGTGTGGGGGTGAGTTTATGTTATTTTCAGATCCTTGTTCCTGATCTTTGTGGATTATTCCCCTGGTTCTGAGCTAGCACTTGGTTATCTTCATATCCGAATCGGGCTGGAGTACGCCTCTGACGCTGGTTGCGGTGAGCCATCTATGGAGAAACAGGGGAGGAGAATAATGAGGGAAAGAAGTAAAGGAAGAAAGAAAAGACAAGCACAAACTGATTTTTAAACATAGATACTTTATTTATATACAAGAGGGGTGGCCAAGTCACATGGACTGGACGCACACCATACAAGACATGGACTACATACATGACACACACACGCACTACTCGCCAAGACTCCTAGTGAGTTGGCGACGATACAAAAGGTCTGACGACTGTTAATGCACATCCAGCTGCTGCATCCGACTACTGCTCTACTCTGCTCCTCGCTCCCGATCATCATGCGCTCGGAAGGATCCTCTCCTCAACGGAAG